>WPDH01000229.1:0-182661 GCA_019137255.1 Corinectria fuckeliana | reverse complement strand
ATTATTTTATTTATATTTATTATATAACTTTATAGTATTATATTTAATACTATAAAGATAATAAAATATAGTATTATAATTTTAGGTACTATATAAGTTAATAGTATATAGTATTATCTTTAGATTAGTTATAATCTTATTATAAATCTTAAGCTTATAAGAGTCTTAATATAAGTAAGTATAAGATTATATACTTAAATAAATAAGTAAAAAAGGTACTAATCTTAGTTATTTTAATTACTATAAGACTTTTAGTACTAGCTTTAGTTAAACCCTTTATAAAAGTCTAAATAGTTAAGTCTAGATTTATAATAAGCTATTTAATATTAAATATAAACTTATAAGTAGTTATACTAAGTATCTTCTTAAAAAGGTACTAAAAGTATTTATTACTAAGCTTAATACTTATTATAATATTATTATTTATTATATTAGAGGGTAGTAAAAAAAGGAGGGTAAGAGATAAGATAACTAAAGTTTAAATAATAGTCTTTTTTTTTTAGTAATACTCTTTTATATAGAAGGTATTTTATTATATAATATTATATATAAGAATATAATTATATAAAAAGGTATATTTTTATAAATAATTAGTAATAAAAGAGGGGAAAAAAGAGTAAGTATAAGATAATACTTCCTACTAGAATAAAAGTTAGCTTACTATTATATATAAATATATAAGAAATTAAAAGTTATTAAAAGTAGGCTAAAATAAGTAAAATAGATATTAAAATATAGCTCTTAGCTATATAAAACTATATATAAAAGAATAGTAATTAAAAAGGTAATATAGTAGTATAAATCTAATTAAAAGAGAGGAATATTTATACTTAGAAATATAATATTAAAGAAAAGAAAAGAAAAAATTAAGTTATAATAAGAGGTTTTTTTAAGCTATAACTAAGTATATAACCTAAGATTATATACCTCTAATCCTAAGATCTTAGTAAATATATATAATAAAATTATATAAGAGCATATTATATTAAGTAACTCTAGTAAAAAAAAACTTAAAAATATTTAGAGATTAATTAATATGCATAAAACAGGGTTATATAAGGGCGCATAGGGTCATATAAGCACATAGTATAGGGTGACTCTAGCGAAATTTCCAAAAAAAGTTAATATAAGACACCAGGCCCTATGGCCTTCCGTAGAATGAAAGCTAGGTACCACGAATTTGCTTGGGGACCTGCTTACCCTGGACTCTCAGCGCAGGAAGAGCCAAGGTAGTCAATTTTTAGGGGGGTTAAGACCGCTAGATACCCTCAATGGTTTTTGAGATTTTACACAAATAATGGACGTGGACCTTGATTGAGACGGGTGACTGAACGGTTGAGTGCGCTGCATATCCCCGGGGAGTGTGTTGTGTTTATTATCATATGTGCTGCGTCCCAGCTGATTAATCAATAAGGGGTAATTGTACATTTGAATCTGTCTTCCGTATTAAAGGGAGATAACCTATTTCGCGTGTGGCTTCTCAATAGCCTCGAGTTGGGGTAATTTTGCTCCGTCACTAATGATGATGCCCAATATCCAACAGTTGACCAGAAAAAACCCTAGTGACGCGAGCCAAAGACCGGGGACGAACGTGCTCACACCAAGAAACTCGAGTTGGTATCCCTGCTGCAGCCAGGCGGCCTGTGAGACGATCCAGAGCAGCAAGGCCGAGACGCCAAGTTTGGGGTTGCGTAGTAGTGATGAGTAGGGGAGGTAAAGTGGTAAGAAGACCATGTACCAGAGGAAGTACTGCGGTTTCATGTCAGTAAATGAGATCAAACGCAGTCAGATTTAGCAGAACCATTGACGTACCTGAGAAGTGCAGACCTTGTTGAAGGTAACAAAGGCAAAGGTTTGCGCCATCATAGACGTGGCCAGGTCCCGCTTGGCAAGGGCGAGGGGGATCAAGACGCATGAAAGGAGCAGCTGCGGGAGGAAAGCCAAGGACTCGATGCGGAGGGATGACGCTTCGGGGAAGGCAGAAATAAGGTACAGCAGGGTGTTGTAGGGCGAGAAGTTGTGGCGATGGTCGATGCGGGTGACGTGGTGGAAGTAGGTGTGGATGAGAAACGGGGCACCGTAGCTGGACAGGTCAGTCAGATGAAGTCTCTTTTGACGTAAATGAGACGGATGTTTGGGGGTTGACTGGCTTACATGGAGTACATGAGCATGTTCAGTCCCATGAAGGTTGCAAGACTGATGATGGCGAGCTTGATCCGCTCGGGAGACAAAAAGCGACCCAACACTTCAATCACCGACGACGGCCTGCCAGCTTTACTCGTCTTTCCGAGACGCTCTGCATCCATCCACCACACAACAGCCGGCGCGTAAATAAACGGGTAGATCTTGAAGTGCACCGCAAGCCCGAGGATGACGGCCGCCAGACTGACCCTCCTCCGCTCCACAGCCCACAGCAAGCCCATGGTCAAGACACCCAGCAAGCCCTCGGAGCTGCCGCGCGTGCTGATGGTGGCCACCATCGGGTTCCAGAGCCACAGCGCCGCGAAGCCGCCGGCGGTGGTCTCCGGCATGCCCCGGCGGCGCAGCACGCGCACCATCAGCCAGCCGGCGAGCAGGTCGGCGGCGGCGAAGACGAGCTTGCCGAAGGCGGAGAAGCGCACGGTGGGCAGCAGCAGCCAGGCCAGCAGCGGCGTGTAGCGGTAGGTGTCGCGGGCGTAGGGCGAGGCGCCGTCGGCGAGGAAGCGCGCGGCGTCGGTGAAGACGAGGTAGTCGATGTCGGTGTACTTGAGGGCCGAGTGAGCGTCCTGCCAGAGCCCGTAGAGCAGGAGCGCGAGGCGGAGGAGCGTGGCGAGGAGGAAGAGGGGCACTGGCCGGAGGAGGGGGGATATCAAAGCCATGGTTGCGAGGTCTTGGGCTCGCAGTCTGGCCTTTAGCGCAAGGGTTGCGATGTTGAGGAGACTGTTGAGGAGACTGTTGATGAGGACAGTTTGGCGATGTTGAGATTTGAGATGAGATGAAATGAGATGAGATGAGCTTCAGCAATTGTAGGATGGCAAGTGGTGCTTAAGTCGATGCACATTCATAGCTTAGATAAAAGAGACTTCTCTTTTTCAGCTTTATCTTAATCCCCAGTTCAATACTCCGTTCTCGTTGATGGTCGTCGTCGTCTTATACCACAGCCTTGGCGGATAATGGCCACAAGGGAAATGCGGGAGCTAACAATTTTCGCGGCCACCACCCATCCCATCCCTGCACCTGGGGACCCGCTAAACCTCCATGTTTCTCAACTTCCATCCTTCACATCAGTCACCAACATTCACAGGGCCACAACATCCCCTTAGTTCCCAGCGCCAACATCAAACTTACACAATGGCCAGCGGCGTTAAGAGAGACCGCGATGGCAACGCCAGAACCAAGGCGCGCCAACCTGCGGGGCCTCCCGGCAGGTTCCACGACATGTTTGAAGGGTTCCGCAACGAGTTGGATGAGCATCATGATCGGCGCGAGAGGATCATCAAGGCGTCGCGTGATGTTACGGCGCAGAGCAAGAAGATGTGCGTTTATACAGCGCTGTAAAATATGGCCATGGCTAACTTTGTCTCAGTATTTTCTCATTACAGAGGTATGACTACTCGCCCACTAAATCAGCTAGGTAGTTTACTTCACTGACCGCCGCATCACAGAGTTAAACAGCTAAACAAAGAGGCCCCCCCTCACATACAGCAGGACATCGACGCCCGCCTCGAGGGGATCACAACGCTGCTTAACGGCGTCGCCCCGGACCTGCAGTCCATCAATCGCTACCGCTACACGTCGCCCCTGCGTTGCCTCGAGGAGTTCATCGAGGCGCTGTCGTTTGCGCACTACCTGCGCCACCAGACGCTCATCACGCTGGAGGAGTCGCAGGCCGCCACGCCGGCCGACATTGCCCTGACGCCGCACGACTACATGTACGGCGTGTTCGACCTGTTTGGCGAGCTGATGCGCTTCGCGACGGTCACGACGGCGCAGAACGGCGAGCTGGCGGGCCGTGAGGGCCGCAACATCCTGGAGGACATCCAGGAGCTGGGATGCGCGTTCGAGATGCTGCCCGCGGCCCCGACGAGGGACTTCCGCGGCAAGATGAGCGCCGGGCGCCAGAGCGTCAGGAAGGTCGAGAAGCTGGGGTACGGGCTTGTGGTGCGAGGCAGCGAGCGACCTAAGGGGTGGGTGCCGGACATGAGAGATGACGCCCCCGAGCCCGTGTCACCGGTTTGAGCATTGAGAAACGGATGTTGCCGCTCAGAAGCAGGTTGATGCTTTGTGGCACTTGGGTCTGGACCTTGGGTTGGAAACATGTTCACTCTTTGGGTGTGTAGCCTCATACTGGGTGGGTTGCTAGGGATCAAATGCGTTCTTGTGATCACCTGTCCTCCGTTCAATGTTCTTGGTCATACTTGGAGTGAATTGCAGGTTCTTGGCTTGAACATATAGTTTGTTTGCTATGATGCCTACGGTAGCTGAGTGTCCTCCTAAACAGCCTAAGCCCTCTTATATGTAAAGTGCAAAGCTTGTTTGCCAGAACATCACAAATGCCTGCATTTACCTGAGATCATGGCATATAAATACCATATACAGCTCCCCCACCCCTCTTTAATTCACTCACTTGGATATGACATTTATTCGTCCATCTAATATAGTTCGCTTAAACCACCTTGGACTATTTGCAACCCTGTTCACCTTGACCAGAATGAATAAATCACACAACACCAGCACCCTGCTGCACGATGCGTCTCGGCTTACACAGCAGGCACCGCTTATTCACCGCGATTCCTTAGCTATTGCACTAGAAACATTGCAGAGATCATGCGCTTGAACGGCTGTCGGAGTTGAATGATGAAGATTCAAAGTGGGCTCCGAACGTCGGCATGCTGGCCAGAGAACTCAAGAACGAGAGATGCTCTTCGAATGCCATCCAGCCTACGAAGCCGAACAAAGCGACCGTTCGCTCCCGTGCCGAAGCTCCAGGGACAGCCTCTATAGCCCACAATTTTTTAATTAAGTCGAAGTCTGGGTATAAAATGCTTTATGAATCAATTCAATGTTGCATTCATGAGGTTTGCTCCAGAAATGCCTTTGTAGACGGCATGCCTCAGCCACATAGCTGGAACCAAGCGCCGCCTGCCTTGCCTTGCCTTCTACAATAACGTCATGAAAGACCTACGAATTTTCGATGAGATGCCAGGAGGCTTGACGTGAGGGGCAGTCAACAACATCCTTCGGGGGTACATGGTGTCGTGGATGTGGGTGATCATGGACGACTTCATTTTATGCGAAAGGGGAAGCTATCAAGCCCACCACGGACCCTCAAAAGGACGTAAACTACCTCAAAATCATGCTCCAGACTTTCATAAACCCAGAGATCGACGAGACTCGGATTGAATTGCTTCTCTTCGACATTGTCGGGCAGGTGTACACGCTCGGGACGATGCTCGCCAAGTACTAGAATGCCCAATAGAGCTTCTCCCTGCCGCAGTCCATCTACCAAAGAGCCTTGAGCCGTAGACCAGGCACTTCCTGGAAAGAAGGCATGATTGTGCTACGAGTATAGGGGGTAAAACGTCAAGATGCCTCGCGGGATTCGATTCGCATTGGTCCTGTTCGGTCCGATGGCGGCGCACGACGGGTGCCGCTGCACTTGAATCGAGACAAGAGCGTGGGATGTCGTGCATCGTCCAGGAAAAAGTCCCGGCCGCCTGTAACTATTGAACTATCAAACTTGAAGGGTTGAGAGTTTCGTGGTTTGATCCTGGCGTTGGAACGGTTGATAGGGGAAACGCTAGAAAGGGGTTGAGCTGACTATTGGGGTTTCCTACGTGGCTAGACTTAAGGGATTTTCTGGGAAGGCTTGCTTCTAGACAATTGCCCATCTGCTTTCTTAAGGCTGCATGAATCACAATATGGTCTTGAGCGTGGTTGCAATCTCTAGCGTGATGCATGTTGTTAAGATACCGCTCCTTGATGCTCGCTCAGTCCCTAACAAGTTCCTTGCCTGCGAGCCAGGTAGTTTGGTATGCGCTGAACATGTTACCCTAGTAAGTGCTGGTACCAAGCTGACGGCTTAGGGTATTGGCCTTGACAGCTGGCTCGCACCTGTTGAAGGTGTGGCCTTGTTGGCCTTAATTCAACCCTATGAATAAGCCCTCCCCGATCCCGCACCGTCTACAGTGTTGCCTCTCCAACGTAATTCTTTCATCCTCCGAAACAACTCCTTTGGTCTACCAAAAACCACCGTGCGCCGCCGACGTGCGTCACCACCATCTTCTGCGATTTACACGAAATGCCTTCTACCTGATTTGGGTTACATCTGTTGTTCGTTCTACTAGAACACCCACCTTAGAACACTCACGCTCTCGCCCTATTTATCTCCCTAATCCAGGTCTGGAGTGTCCGTGCTAATTCTCTTTCCTTCCCCCACGACTTGTTTACCCTTCACCAACCTCCCCAGAACAGCATCTCTGCGCTTCTTGTCCCCACGTTCCATCAAAAAGAAGACTCAAGCCATCGCTACATCGGCGTAATGAGTAATCGACGATACAAGACAGAAGCTATGGATGTGGACGGTCCTGTGCCTTCTCCCGCAGAATCCCCGGTCGCGTTCGGCCATCCCTCCTCATCTGACGCGTTGCTCTACGCAATGGGGAGCGACGACACGACTGAAGGTGACGAAGAAGAGGACACTTCTGGAACTGGCGCTCTTACCGAGGTTCCATGTGTTCGCACAACATTCTTCGTTAATGCTGACTGGCGGATGGGATCGACGCTTGCTACCGCAACCCACATCGTCGGCCAGATGTACGTGGAACGTCTAGATCCCATCAAGAAACTGCATTCATATCCCATCGTTTTGATCCATGGAGACTTCCACACTGGCCAGGTCAGTCCATATCTATATATGTCCCCCCTTTAGTAGTGCTGACGCTCTCCCTAGGTCTAGATGGCCAAGCCAGACGGGAATCCAGGCTGGGCGTCGTACTTTATCCGAAAAGGCTTTCAGGTCTACGTTGTGGATCTGCCCCCATGTGGGAGATCAAACTTCCTGACTGGCTCCCACTTTGTTCGCCGAGAGCTTGGTCGTACATCACACTCACTGGCTGCTTCGTTCATCGAGAACGAGCTCACGGCCGCGGGAAGAGAACCAGCTTTTGGTCAGCCCCTAGCACCCCTCAAGTATCAGAGAGCCGCTTTGCATACCCAGTGGCCGGGCGTAAGTCTAAATCCCTCACTAATCGTCATGATCAAAGATTGACGCTCTATAGACTGGGCAACGTGGAGATCCTATCTTCACTAATTACTGCGCGTCGCTCATCACACTTCACCTCAACAAAGTTGAGCGCCAGTCGCTGGGTCAGAATGCCTTACATGCTCTGCTTCGCAAGATCGGGAAGGCAGTTTTGGTTGGCGAAGGTTCAGGGGGGAATATGGCTTGGCTCGCAACTGACGTGGCCCCCGACTTGGTTGCTGGAGTGGTGGCCGTGGAGCCAGCAGGTCCTCCTTTCGGAACAGCCATGCCCAAAACGAACAAGCCCCGAGTTTACAGTCAGTTCATTGAACGAGACGAAAAAGCTCGCCTCTACGGGTTGACGGACATACCTTTGACTTACGACCCTCCTGCCCGCCCTCATGACGGATTTGGTCCTCCGGAGAAGGATCTCCTAGACATCGAACGACGCTTGCGTCCCGATCGCCTCGGTGCCTGCTTTATGCAACGAAGACCCGATACTGATGTTATTGAAGTCGGGACTGACGGCAAGCCAGTATCTGGGCAACAACAGCTCGGCCAAGCACGTCAACTGATCCACCTAAAGAAAGTGCCCCAAGCCCTTGTCACAGCGCACGCCAGTCCACACATAGTCTTCGACTGGGCCACAGTCGCCTACATGGAGCAAGCCGGTGTTGCTGTCGACTGGTTGAGATTGGAGGACTACGGTCTTTTTGGAAACGGTCATTTGATGTTCCTTGAGAAGAACAGTGACGACGTCGCCGGTATGATTGAGGGTTGGATTCTGGCGAAGGTTCCACCAAGAACTTCTGGCGTTGAACCAATCACTCCAGCAAGGTCCCGAAACATGCAGGCTTCTGAGAAGGGAACGGCGACGGGGAGCGAACGAGGAGGTAACGGAAAAGCAAGTGGACAATCGTTTCCTGGCCATCCTCCAACAAGCGCGGTTGGGAATTACGAATTGGCATCATGCCCTCATCCTGCCACTGCCCCTCAAGTTCAGGTCCGAGGCCAGGCGGGCAGACCGGAAATGGCTTTCTTACCCGATGGACCTGTGAATGCGGCTGAAGTCACCCACAAAAGACCATTCGCACCATCTCCCACCGAGAACGCCTCTACCTCTAAGGCACCCAACGAAGAGGGCCGCCACTCAGAGCCAAGGGCTCGTGATCAGAAAAGGCGCTGCTTAGGACAGGGTATCGAGCCTTCCTTGATGCCAATGAGCTCTCCTTCAAAGCCATTTTCTATTCCACAGCTCACCCAACAGCAGCATATCCGTGCCTTCCAGAACTTGCAGGGGCATGTCCATGGTGGAAGAAGCCCACAGCCCGTTGCCGACATCAGTCTTCCACCAATCTCCCATCCCAGTGGTCCATCGCAGCTAAAACAGCAGCTCGATTCAATAACCAGAGCCGGCCAGCTAAGCCCTTACCATCGTTCACTCGCACTGCCTGCCATTACAGGTCCTTCGACCCCCCAACAGCCTGCATTATATGCCCATCTTTCGGGTGATATGCCACCTCCTAAGCGCTCAAGTGCGCCAGCCCTGATGTCTGCCACGGACAGCGAACCTGCCCGAGCCCTTCCCGGAGTGTTCAAACACATCACCTTTTCCGACGAATCCATCAGGGCATTGGCGAACGAACATTCGCCACAGGTTGCAAGCGATTCAGACCCGATGCTCGGATCTTTGGGCCATTTAATTGCTACTGCAGGCCACCAGCAAGACTCCCAGTCGCAGATGAACAATACACTCATTGACCCTCGGCTCTCTCAAATCTCGACCCCAACAGATCAGCGGATGGTCCATGGCGCCGGGAACTCCCCTCAAACGCCTTCAGCTCAGCCTCCGATGCATTCCAGCTATCTTCAAGGAAGTAGCTTTCGCCCCTTTCCTGCAATGACGCCCCCAACCCCGTCTCCAGCACCAAGAACTTCTACCAACCAGATGCACTCGCACACAACGTCAAACAAGTAGCCTAGGACACGATGGACGAATCTATGATGAGGATAGTCGAGAGGAGGTCTAGAGTGAACCCATCCAAGTAGGTCATGACTGGGGATATCCCGGCAACACAACTACCGCTGCAAACTGGGGGACTGAAGAGGGCTTCTGATGATGGTTTATTTTCGAGATGACGGCTATTGAGCTTGCGTTTAGTGTCCGCGGGGTGATGGAAAACGACGACATTTGGGATGGTTCTTTTGCTTCTTGCAGCCCGGAGACACGGACCGCATTGTACTGCCACCTAGATTTTAAGAATGCTATAAAAATTTGATGCCATAGAGGACTGAGGACTACCCTTTAAAAAGAATAGCTATCTTCCCTCCATCTTACTGTTACCTTAAGGAATGATGTTACGATGTATGTTGCCAATGAGGTTGATGCCTGCCTTGGTTGATTGGCCACATTGATAGCAATGCCCCACTTACCGAGCTGTGTCAGTCATTGTCCATCTTCTCTGGCCTTCAACTTTAACAATTCGTCCTTCCTCCATCAAAAGTGTTGTCTATCCATTGACAAATATTGAATCAATAGGATATGCGCGAAAATATGGAGATTGAAGCCCTTGACCTCGACTCACCACTCCCGTTCATCTCCCTCTTCGAAGACGATGAATCTCGCTGGCAAGCCGTGTCTTCTCGCAACGCCAACGCCGACGGCTTCTTCGTGTACGCCGTCAGGACGACCAAGATCTTCTGCCGTCCCATCTGCAAAGCTCGGCTCGCCCGCCGCGCGAACGTCTCGTTCTACGCGAGCGGCCGCGACGCCCAGCAGTCCGGCTTCCGCGCGTGTAAGCGCTGCAAGCCCGAGCTTGCCGGCTTCATGCCCGAGGAGCGCGCGGTGCAGAAGATCCGCGGCTTCGTTTGTGAACGGGCCGCTGGGGCTGGGGCTGGGGACGACGGAGACGCGAGGCTGAGCTTGAGCGAAATGGCGAGCCGGACGGGGTTGTCCAAGTGGCATTTCCACCGCGTGTTCAAGAAGTGTGTTGGTATGACGCCAACGGACTACTTGCGACAAGGGCGCGCCCGACAGGACGCGGAAGTCCAGGTACCTGATGGCCATGTAAGCTGGCTGGAGAGTTTCGACATCGATAGACTTGATCCTGGCTTTGACTTTTCTTCCTGGGATGGCTCCCTTGCAGGCTCGGGTCAGTCAGGCACTGAAGTATCCTCCACAGAACCTAGCCCCTGGAATATCGATGACTTCGTGGTTTGGCCCGAGGAGAGGGCTGAAGGAGCTCCTTGAATGGAGAATCCTGGGAAAGCCTGGCTCTCAAAGGCACCAGCCAACAACACTTAACGTTTCCGGGGTTGGAGAAGTCAGTGACGATGGTCTGCATCCTGAATGGACCTGCAAGTAATTCTTGGGATTGCATCAGCTACTTACCTTCTGGTTGGATACTTGGCATGGCGTCGAAAAGCAATATATCGAGGGAATGATGGTAACACCAAAAACAAAAAAGTGATTCCCGCGACTACAGATGATCCGCAACACCATGCTTATTATTCTTGGCTATGAAACCACCCGCCAAACAGATTTTGGTTATCAGGTCGCCTTTTTGGGTTGTGTACTGGGACGTCCAGGCAAAACTGGCTGGGTTTTGAACGCGTCTCGCACTACAAGTCTACAACCCCCCCTGTTTGATCGGAGCCGCGACTGGTCTAAGCGAGCCTCAACTAAGATCCAGCCGCTCGGGAGCGTCCATTGCCGGTTTCCGTCGAAGCAAGCGATGAGAAGAAGAGAAGGCACTGGAAATCTTGATCTTCCCAGGATTTTCTTTCCAGATGGGAATGTCGTGGTGGAAATATAGCCGGTAATCGACCACGAGATAACTACCGAAACCGCTGAAATGCAATTCGACACAAAGAAATATGACAAGGAATACAACCAATTTAAAATTCAACTCTTTTATTCAGGTATACGAACTAAGTATTTTTGAGGAATTCGACACACAGGACGGGCCAGTTCGTCGTGACGATGAGTGGTTTGGAGGTTGAGACGCAGGAGTCGGGATCTACGCTTCCGAGACTCTACAACTACCCAAACGCCAACACCGACCGAAGCGACAACGAGAGATGATGTTCCAGAGGAGCTCGGCTGATTCCATTGATGGAAATCTATCTTGTTGCAAGCGCTCAGAAGTCTGGCGGGTTTCGATGCATGTCGGAGATGGCAGCCGAAGCTGTCAGTGACACGCAGTTGCAACAAACAGATCGACGTGGTAAGGCGCCTGGTTTCGTCTTCGATAGCCTGGCGGTTCTCACACATGATTTGAAGAAGGATGTTTAGTTGGCGCCGAGGCATCCGAAGCTCGCAGGCTCTCCTCGTGTTACGCTCCTTGATGGCTGTTAGGATCACCCGTCAACTCGACCTTATATAAGATGGTTCGTCTGGTCTCGATAAGCCCACAACTCAGTCACCAGTCCAAGCATCTTCTCAGCCCGTCTCTTTTTACCTTTATCTTTACTTTCCCTTTTTGCAGTTCTGTGAACGCATTCGTTTCAACGCTCCTTCGAGATCCTTTCCGTTTACACACCGCTAGCCGGTAGCTTTAATAATTCGTCTCTGTCTTTTATCTTTTAAATTTTCAACTTATTACCGTCAAAGGCCTCCGGAAAACGAACAGTCATCATGTCCGTGTCAAGGGTTTTCTCAGTTCTTGCCCTCTTGGCTTATGCCGAAGCTCGTTTTGGCCAAGAGCAGACGCCCGTCGCTGCCGTCGCTGCCCTTGGCAATGCAGGCTTCGGTGACCCTGGTGTTGCTGCCACTATTGCTGGAAGCATCCCGGGATCCCTGCTGGCTGCTGCGAGCCCTTGTGATAAGGTGAGAGAACCAAAACTCCGACGTCTCGGATGATGTGACTAACCGCACCAACAAAGCTCACTATCGCGGATAAAATCATCACCGAGCTGGGGACGGACCAGCAGGTCGTCTCCGCGGCCATCGGGCTCGTCTCGGCCGAGACCAACTTCAACCCGTTCGCCGTGAGCGTCCCCTTTGTCTGCGCGGACGCCTCGCTCCCAGCCAGCGCGCAGCTCCGGGGCATCGTGCCGCTCGTCGACCCGGCGGTGGGTGGTTCGGACGTGGAAAACGCCAACTCTGCCACCTCGGTCCAGACCCCGTTCGACGCCCAGGGCCTATCTCAGGCCGAGGTGATGATTGCCCAGGGGTTTAGCAACTTCACGGCCGTGGGCGCGAATGGAGATGCTGCTGCGGGTAGTAATACTGCGCAGCCGCCTGTGCAAACCGGAGGAGGAGGAAATAATGGCGTCCCTAGCAACGGTACTGCGGGTGGAAACGCCGGTAATGTCAACGCCGGTAATGGGAATACAGGCAAGGGAAACGCAGGCAAGGGAAACGCAAGCAATGGCACGATAGCTGACGGAAACGGTCAAAACGGCAACAACCAGGCTGGCGATGGAGCTGCCGCCGGAGACGGTGCCGCCGCTGGCACGGGAGATCTCGACTTTGGCAAATGCCAACCGACCATGGCTCGCGTGGCCGGGCTCAACGGCCGAGCAGCAGACGAGTTCACCTTCATCCCGCAGGACCCGCTCGTGGCCGAGGGCCAGCAGGAGGCGCTCAACCCCAACATCATCACGAACCGCATCTGCGACCAGCTCATCAACGTGTGCGAGGCGAGCCAGGCGGCCATCGCGGCGTGCGACGATGCGCAGACGCAGATCGAGGCACTGGGCACGCGCGACCAGAGCACCGCGGATACGTGGAACGCGATGCTGGGCTTTGCCGGGGTGGATTCTACCAAGGAGACGATTTGAGATGATTGCCTGTCAGCCAATCCAGTGTTTGTACATGGCTCCTCTTGTGTATCGGTACTTGATCGGGAAGAATAGGTACTCCCTCGTGCTGTAGAATCAAGACAGATATTCGTACATATACGAGGGTATTCGTATGTTTAGGGCTTAGCTTATTCTATTGCCTAAAAGAAACCCAATTATAAGCTTATTTAATTTTGGCAATGCACGACTCCAGGAGCACCACTCTCTGTCCAATAAGATAAGACACCGTCTTCCGTCTATTCAGCCCATCTCATTCAGACCTTGTTAATGTGATACCGCCACAACATCGCGGGAACCAATATCCGTCGTCCGTTCAGGTTCACATGTAGTACATCCGTCTGCTTCGACGATGTGCTTTCCCACCGCCCTCAACAAAGTTCAGCTCCATCCCCTCTCTTCATCATTCCATCACAAGCCCGTCCAACAACCCATGTCAGCTGAACAAGAACATCCCTGAATCCCTCCCAGCTAACTCCCCCCCTCCCCACAACCCGGCGCTTGAGCGATAGACTACGAAGTAGAGCCCGCAACCAACCGCCACGACACGGCCCAATCGTGCTCCCCTGCACGCCCGAGGCGCGAGTCCCTAACGCGGTGGGGATTGTCCGCTTCTCTGTAAGTGGCCCTTGCGAATGTGTGCGAAGCATAATCTAGGCGCCCGTCCTGCTTTGGCCCTTTTATTGTCCCCTCGCTAGCTGGGAGCGAGTTTGGACGTGGACGCCACGATATGCGATATGCAGGCGCCGACCCTTGGGGGGGAAATTGCGGGAGGTGGGCGTTAAGCTATGGCGCGGACTAGGAGAGCAGCAGGGATGGATGGATGGATGGATGGATGGATGGATGGATGGAGGGAAAGAAAGAAAGAAGGCGGAGGAGGAGGGATGATAAGAGAGAGGAAGGATATTTGATGGACGTGGACTCCCAGCTCGTGGCAGTCTCATGTTACTTCCTCGTCTTGACCCTTCTTCGCGCTCGTCTAGTCAGTCATCTGTGTGAGTGAAGCCATCCCCAAAATCAACTCACAACTCGACTCCTCCTCCACCATCCCGTCTGCATCGTCATCTCTCTCCAACCACCAACCACCAACCACCATGCAACATAAGACCAGACCGGAAAGGACATGGGGCCAGTTCCTCCTCCACATCGTCGGCGTCGGCGAGTCCAAGCTCCTGAGCGTGTGGTTCATCCTCGCCATCCTGAGTAAGTCGTCACCACGTACAATTCGCGGGCATCGGGGAAAAAGTGACTCAACGAAAAGCAACACCGCAGCTGGCCTCGTTGCCCAAATCACCGTCCTCGTCAGCTGCATGGCCCCCAGCACGCGGTCCGTCTATCTCTTCCGCGTCAGCGCCGACGACCTCGTCAACGCCGCCACCGACACCACCGGCGTCTCGGCCACCGACCTGCGCATCGATGGGCTGCCGAGCCACTGGTACTGGGGCTTTTCAGGTGCGTGGAAGATGCCTTGCCTGCGCTCGATCGCGAGCCTCGTGGTACTGACGTGACCTGCTAGGCGTGTGCGCCGTCCACAGCGGCGACAGAGTCTCGTGCAAGCGGTCGTTCCCTCCGACCATGACCGTCGAGGACATGATTGCCTTCGCCGTCGGGAGCCAGCTCGACGAGGACGCCTCTTCGGCCACCATCGCGAAGCACATCGCGCCCTGGACGTCGGCCCTCGCACAAGTCGAGGACGAGCTCGCGCTGGCCTCGCGCCCCAAGAGCTTCCTCAAAGCCGCCGTGGCCCTGGCGCTGGTCTCGACCATCCTGTCCTCCCTGCTGCTCCCGCTGGGCGCCATCTCGCTGAGCGGCCGCGTGCACCGCTGGATCCTCTACGCGGTGGCCTTCGTCGATGCGCTGGCGTTCCTCGGCGCGGGGGCTCTGGCCATCTACGCCATGGACCAGGGCCCGCGAGGACTGATACAGCTCTCGGATATCGACCAGGGCAACGAGTGGACGTTTGTCGGGCCGGGGTTCTATGTCTTGTTCGCGGGCGTGCTGTTTACGCTCGTCTCTATTGGGCTGTTCTTCTGCGTGGCTTTCTGTGCGGCGTTGCTCATCGTTTTTGTTGTTATGGCGTGTTTCTCCAGTTGCTGCGGTAGCGGCGGCGGCGGAAACAATGATGATTACCTCCTTGACGAATACAACCCTGGTGGTGATGGTGCGAATGGTGCGCGGTGGCAGTGACTATAAGGCGAGGGAAGCATGTGAGGCCCAGAACCATCCCTACTACTACAGCAACGAGAACTACTACAACACTCGTAAGTAGCAAGGGCCGAGATAGGACTGTTTTTAGGAATGCCGAAGGGTACTTGGAGATCAAGCCAACTGAATCAATTCGACATCTGTGGTCGATGGTATCTTACCGTTCCCCTTTGAAGCCCGCCATGCCTGTCTAATGTACAGCCTGCCGCGGTCGGCATCGAACCCCCCCCTTGCAAATTCACAGCTGAATCATCTTTGGATGTTTGCTTTCCGCGTCCTAAGGGATGCAAAAGTCGATCCAGCTTCCCAGGTACTCGAGCCGATTACCTTGCTGCTCCTGTCCCTTGTAGATGGCCTCGAACTCGTCGAAGCTGAGCTTGCCCCAGCCGCCTCTTTCCGTCGCTGTCGCCTCCGCGATGCTCAACTGCTTCCATTGTTGAAGCGTTTCCGTTGTGGGCTCCGCATCAGGCTCGCTTTCCTCGGGTTCTGACGCGGCAGGAACATGATATGTTATGGGATACCACTCATGCAGTTCGTCGTCATTCACTTCTTCGGCAGTGTTTGGGCGGAATTGCGGCAAGGTAGGATCTCGGTAGTCGTCAGAGTCGACCATGGGTTCAGCCTCGGTCTTGGCATGGTCCTCCTCGGGCTCATCTTCGTGGATAATCTCCACCGTAGTGTCAATCTCCACAGCGTTACGTCCCTCAGGAAGCTCAAGCGTATATCCGGTCCCGTGTAGTAGTTCCTCGAGGGACTTATCTTCCCCAACGGATCTGACCTTGGAGTCCACACCCTCGGTTGGGGCTTTTATGGCGCCAGACTCGGCGTCATCTAACTCGATAGCGTTAATCAAATCCTTGTGCTTTTCTCTCTGTTGCTTCGTTTCTGCGGCTTGGATTGAGAGGTCCTCCGCAGCTTTGAAGATTGTATCAAGGAGCTCGTTGAAGGCTTGCTGTGTGACCTGATAGAGAATTTCCTTCCCAGCATCTCTCTCAGCTTCGGGTAGGCCCCGACCTCCCCACCGCTTGGGGACGTCCTCGGAAGACGATGAGGCGCTAGAGGGCACTTCAAAATCATCCATGTCGTCTGCCAAATGAACCTTGGAACTTGATGGAGATGCTGGCGATTGTTCTTGCTCCTCGGCCGACTTGGAGCTCTCCCCCATCTCACGAAGGTCTGCGAGGATGTCCTCGCCGTGCTCCCAGTCCTCCGGTGCAACGCCTCCTTCTTCTTCGTCGAGATAGAACTGTCTTCTCCTCCATCTCTCATGCAGCTGCCTTCGAGCCATGTCCCTCTTTCTCTTTTCCAGCTTTGGCGCCCTTTGTCGGTTGCTAGAGGTGACCCTGGCTCGAACCTCGCTCTCGGTGGGCATTTCGTCGCCGAAGTGCTCATCGTCATCGTGAACTCCATTGACACCGTTAGTCCGGTCGCCATTCCTCTCCCGGTCGTCGTCTTCGCCGTCGGACGGCTCCTCGATTTCCAAGGTGTGGTTGCCCATCAGGAGTGCAGGCAACTCCCCAATTGTCGTAGGAGGCTCCAGTAGAGTGACCCAATATGTCCGTTCAGCATCGCCTCCACTGAAGCGACGCACTGTCCGCCAGTTCGTGTCCGTATCGCTGCGTGTGATGAAACGTCGTCGAGAACGGTGGTCGGTTTCGCAAGCAAACAAGCTGGTCAGGATGTCTTCTCGGTTGGCCGTGTCTCCCCGATCCTCAACCACAACACTCTCGTGGCCGTCGGTGATTTGGACGCTTCCATCGCGATTGTACATTTTGCCCTCGTGGCGCAGCCCTGCGTCACCTTCGGGAACTCTGCCCTCTCGGCCAAACAGGCTGCTGAGCGGTTGACGGCTGGTTACTAGCTGCTGAGCTTCGGTACTAGCGAGAAGCTGATCCTCTAGTCCATCTAGGATGTCCTTGTGCATTTGCTTGTAGAGCACATAGTACGCACGGAACATGCGAAGGAAGTCTCTCCGATCCACGTAACCGTCGCCGTCGATATCGTAGCCTGCAAAAATCTTGCGAAGCTTGTCCTTACGCTTTCTGTAGGATAATCCGTGGAGGAACTCGGTGAAGCCGATCAAGTCGTCATTGTTGGAGTCGTAAAAGGAGAACATCCGATCGTGAATGAGATTTGGCGCGGCATGACGAGAACCACCGGTTGGCACTAGGCACCGCTCGAACGTCTTGCGGTCCATAGCAATGCCAAGTTCATCCGGGTCGTCTCTCCATTCCGAGTTGGCCATGAAAGTCCACTGCTCCCAAAATGCTTCCAACTCCGGGCGTTCGAAGCCAGTGTCCCTCGACAGCTTAGGAATCAGGCCCCGCGGTAGATTTCGCCGGCAAGTATCTGGGTCGCCTGTATACCAGACCGGCTGCATCTGTCGAGGACCAAAGGGGGGCGCAGGGACACGGATTTTGTAGAAGATGTGCGTCTTGGTGTGAACGCCTTGGGCCTCGCAGGTTTCGCATAGGTCAAAGTCGGCACAGTTGGCGCAGCGGTAGCGAACTCCGCGGATGGGAACCATGCCGCAGGCATTGCACTGACAGCCGCGGTGGACGCACCCGTTGCGGCGCGCATTGTCCTCGGAGACTCGAAAGAGGAGGTTGACGATGTTGTGACCAGCCCGTTGGTTGGGCGGGAAGCCAGGCTCGTTCCACCAGTCGTCCACGCCGCCCTCTACGATGGTCTCGCCGTCGCCTGAGGGCCGCACGGTGTCTATATCGACATTCTCGTCGCCGGGGGTCTCGGACGACGAACTGGAGCCGGCTTCGTTCCTACGACTCCGGTGCGTGCGGCGGATGGCGTTACTTCGATGTAGACCGGTCCCTGGGCGGATGTCGCGATGGCTCGTTGTACGACTCGTTGTGCGACTCGTGTATGCGTAATATCCAATCGAGGCGGCAGCGACAGCGGAAACAATGGCCACGGCCAGCCGCGGCCGGGTTATGCTCTCGACTGAGGGCGTCGGCAACCACATGGCAGGCTATCTTTGCAGCATGGTGAGGCTAAGCGTTGGGCGTCAGAAGCGGGCGTTGTCGCGGGGAGAGCGTGGGCGAGCTGGAGGGATGAAGGCGTGTGTATTCTGGGCAGGGCGCAGCGTGTTTCGTCTCGTCCGAGTTTCGACGTGTGTTGACGAGGGTTGATGACACAGCTAAGTTGGTATCGTACAGCCTCAGTCAGATTCGAAGCTGAAATAGGAAGCTGGAGTTTAGAGGTTGACACTAACGGGACCCTGGTCCGTGCGATACTGACCAGGTACCTACGTACCGCTTCTATGACACTATGGGACTTTTAGCGGAAGCGGTGATGCTTGTCATGGATAAGTTACGGGGACTCGACATGGCCGGAGCTGAATTTCCTCAGCCCACTTCCCTTCCGCCGCCTCTCCAACATCGCCAGAAGCCCCCAAAACTCCCCAAACCCCAACATACACACCCAATTGCACCGCCGCCACCGCTCGCCATGGCTGACGGTCTCCCTACGCTTCCAGGGCCTCTGCCTTCGTCCTTCGACGATGACCAGTATGCTGTCTCCCCGTCGTCGCCCGCTGCGCAATCGGCATCGGCATCCAGATCCCCACTCACGCAATAGACAGCGAACGCTACAACGAGCGTCCTCTCCACAAGGTCTTCCGCAAGATCAAGGAGGAGCCGCTGATTCCCCTGGGTAATTGACCTCTCCCTCTTTCTTCCGCAGCGCAGGTCCCCTGCGCAACCCCCCCCCCCCCGAATCTGCTCCTCGCTTACACCCTACGCCCCTCCCCAGGAATGGCGCTCACGACCCTGGCCTTCGTCAACTCCTATCGAGCTCTCCGCCGCGGCGATTCCCAGGGGGCGAACCGGATGTTCCGCGCCCGAGTGGCCGCGCAGGGCTTCACGGTCATCGCCATGGTGGCGGGCAGCATGTACTACAACAAGGACCGCGAGAAGACCAAGGAGCTCCGCAAGCTCAAGGAGCAGCGCGACGCCGAGGAGAAGCGCCTCAAGTGGATTCGCGAGCTCGAGGTCCGCGACGAGGAGGAGAAGGCCATGAAGGCCCACCTGGCGCAGAGGAGGAAGCAGGCGACGGAAGCCCCCACCACGACCGAGGAGCCGAGCCCCGAAAACCCCGAGACGGAGGCGACGCCGAGCAGCGGGACGGGGGGCGTCATCGGACGGATGGGGCTGTGGCCCAGGAGCGAGAACAGGGATGCGACGGAAAGTGCGGCGGTCGAGGAGGCTGCAAGCGAAAAGCAGGAAAGAAAGAAGAATCCCAAGAGCTCTCTTGGTGATCTCGGAGAGCTCATAGCCACCAAGAAGAAGGACGACGCCGACTCCAAAAAGGACTAATTCCGCCACAATACCGCCACATTGCTACGGAGACTATGCAGGAAGCACAAGGAGCCGGTGTAAAATTACTTGGGTCAATATGTGGCAGGGCCACGCAGTGTACGATATGGGGCTGCACATCGGGCAGCATGGCTCTACTCCTCAGTCCGGTGTTGATGATCAGCAATGTCATGAAATGCAAGTGTCGATCAACTGGCTTCAAATGGTATTTTAACTACCTTGTTTTGGAAGTCTTCGTCCCCACATTGGCCTAACAAGAACGCCTTTCAACGTGAGCAATTTATAGCCAGGTGAGCATGACTCCAGTAGTCATGCTACGCCATCGACCCTCCACTCCGGTTCCCTCCGATCAGTCCGGCCATCTCTAATAAAGCCCGGTCTGCTTCAATATCTCCAGTGCCTAAATTGACTCTTCGACGAGCCTCGGCTTCCCGCTCTTCCCATGCCCATCTCTCTGCCTGCGCTTTTGCCTCATTATCACCTCCACATCCCCAAATCTCGAGGTTCTCAATCTGAAAACGGTCCTGGAAGTCAAATTTCCTCACGACGCTTGGGTGAAAAGCCCCCCCTCGCGAGGTATAGTCGTGGTTGAAGATGCCGAACTCGAATGAATCATCGAGAAGCAGAGACACGGCTCCCAACTGGTGAATATCAGCCTTTCGGTGGGCCTGCGTGGGCTTGGGGTGAGGGCAGCCAACAGCGAGCATTGGTGGGTTGGCGGGGGCTTTGGTGAAGGTCACGTAGTCCTTATTGATGGTCGACGCGGCAAACACGTCGTGAACGGGCTCCAGCTGGAACAGCACCGTATCGGAGTCTCCAAAGCATTGTCTGTGCGTGTGCTTCCAGTGCTCTCGAATGTAGACCCCGAAAGTGAGGCGGTCTGATTTGCTGCCGTGGGGGAACCTTCGTGAAGGAAGGGATGCCGCAAAGGACGTCTCTTGACCTCCCTTTGGAACGTCACCGAGGCGCGTTCCGCTCACCAGGAGCAAGGTCGGCGCTTGCCAATTGAAAACTTTTGTCTGGAAGCTCCCCATTGAGAAGCCTGCGTCGTTTCCGGAATATAACAGCCTGACTCTTCGGAAGAGATCCGAGCCGGGGAGGAAGAGAGATATCTGGGACAAGGTACTAGCATTCAGAATCTCGCCACTTTCGGGCAGCAAAGGTTGTGCTGTCTTCAGTGCCTCGACGGCTTTCGCGGGATCACTTTGATGCTTTGAGAAGTCTAGGTTCTTAGAAAAGAGAAAATGCTCAAACAGGCCATTGAAGCCACGGAAAAGATGGGGGCATATCACGGGGACAATTGTTTTGAAGTGGCTGTACCTGATGCCAGGTGCCTTTTCGGCGTTGACAAATGACGAGAGGATGCACTCAGCAGTTGAGCGGAGGCTTTCCAGCTCGTCGCCAACGACGCGGCTCGAATATAGCGAGAGGCTCTCTTGGGGATCAAGCGGAGCCGCAAGCAGCAGCAGCATCAAGAGCTTTCGAAAGTTGTCAGACGGTATTGTTGCACCATGAAATTTTGGCGCGTGGCCTTGGTTCACTGCCTCCTTGATGTCGAGCAACTCGAATGCTGTCAGGACCAGGTCGTCGTCCTCATCGTCGTCCTCGTCTCCATCGTCGTGAGCTTCATCCACGGCGAATCCAGTGGCGTGAGAGTTGCCGTTCTGCTCTTTTTCCAGGGCTTCGCGTTCCATAGTGACTGGCTTAATCTCTGCCTCGGATAGGTTTCGGTCGTAGACAGCCATGCTTTTGAAGAGGAGCTTGGTCCTGTCCGTGGAGCCCCGGGCCAGCACCTTTCGATACCGTTCTGTCATGATGACGACAACCATAATCATTTGCGGTAGCTCCAGTACGACGGGCGCATCCCGCAGAAACGGAAAGGCGCCGAGATATGAAACCATCTGGAAGATGACAGGCGATGCATGGAGGATGTCCGGGATCTCTAGGTACCGCGCGATAGTATCCTCCTTTAGGTACTTCATGGAGTCCTGCTGGTCGGCAAGGGACTTGAAGACATCCCTGAGTGAATAAAACTCGAGAGATGTGAAGCACTTGTCTTTGAATCTCTGTGCCTGTTTAAAACGTCAGTCGATTGAGCCCCAGCGATGTGCCCGTGTTGTCATGGAGCTTTACCAGTTCATGGCTTAGTTCCTCGTGCGTCCGACGACGCGGTTGCTCATCCGAAAGGCTCTGGCCCATCTTGAGAGGCGGCCAGCTCTGCAATCATCCCTTCCAAAACGCAGGTCTGTTTCAAGCCAGTAGCATTGAAAATTGAGTAAGGGTGATATGATTAAATGGAGGTTGAAAGTTGGTGAGTTCATGACATCTGGCGGGCCCTGACATAGTCCGACGGTACGTACTCCGGTACGTACCTTCTTTCAAGGTCCATGGCGCGAGAATGACGGATGCACGTGAATTCGGCGCTATCGTCGGGCCGGAAACCAACCACACTTCATTCCCCACTGTCATTACGAATATTGGCTTTACTACTCCGTACTGATGTAGTAGTAACAGACTCACATGCAATATTTGCTAATCGTTGCTCACTTTTTTCTCACTTTCGTATCAGTGCACTTGCTTAGGCTCATCTTGCCTACTAGCTTACAATATCGCAGGGTGAAGACTTCAATACCATCGAATTAAGGAGTGTAATTATTATTCTGTCTCTTGAAAGAGAACAGATCCATGACTATCGTGTCCAGTTGGCCCATGTCGCAACTGGATGTAGTTTCCGTCAGCTTGGGGTGCCCAACTCTACGAATCCAACTATTAAAACCGTCGCAGGCGTCTCGGCGAAAATACACCCCCCTCTGCCCTGAACCTTTGCTACATGTAGCATGACTGACTTTGAGTTAGGGTTAAAATCACTGAATAAAGGGGGTTGTGGTTGAAACGTACAGGCTTGGGGCCTTTGCTTGGCTGGAGACCCAGGGCCCCCGGGAAGAGACCTAAGGATCGAACTCAGGGTCGGGGTCAGCTCGGGGGTCGGGATCCCGAGCAAAGACCTGAGGGTCGGCGGGATCGGGGTCAGCCCGGGGATCGGGGTCCCGTCCAAAGATCTGAGGGTCGACTGGGTCGGGATCGGCACGGGGATCCGGATCCCGAGCGAAGATGGGGTCCGCAGCAGGGTCGGGGTCCGCGCGGGGATCAGGATCTCTCGAGAAGATCTGGGGATCGGCAGGATCAGGGTCAGCCCGAGGATCAGGGTCCCGAGCAAAGATGGGGTCGGCAACGGGATCCGGGTCAGACCGAGGGTCCGGGTCACGGGCAAAGACCTGAGGGTCCGCGGGATCAGGGTCGGCGCGGGGGACGGGATCCCGAGCAAAGACCTGAGGGTCGGCAGGGTCGGGGTCAGCCCGGGGATCGGGATCCCGGGCGAAGACCTGAGGGTCGACAAACTCAGGATCCGGGTCTCGCTGGGCGAGGCTTGGGTCGGGGTCCCGGCGCATGACTGCGGCAGAGACCAGGCCGAGCGATGCCGGCCAGAGGATGATGTGTGAAGCTCTCATCGTTGCTGTTTTCTCTGTGACTATTGTGCGATGAAGAAGAAGATAGAGATTGGGAAGAGGGGGAAGCAACCCCGTGTTTTATACTTGAGAGTTGAGGTAGGCGCCAGGCGCCAACTGCCCTTTCACGCTACATAATTCTATCTAAGTAGGCTTCACATGCTATTTTCGTGGACCGCCATGAACGTGTCCTTTCCAAACAATGACGAGCAGAGATACTCGATGCAAGATTGTGGAAACTCACACGATAATGTAGACAAAAAATGCCATCGTTACCTCCTTGAAGTGGCTTATGCTCTAGGTGCAGTCAATGCCACGTAATGGAACCTTGCACAAGACCATGTGGTTTTGGCTACCGAGAAACCGCTGTCTGCATTACATTATGCAGTTCCAACTACCAAGTCAGATTGACTTTCGAGGTTATCCCTACGTGCTCCATTAGCTTTCTGGTCCATATACGTCTTAATGATTAGACTACGTCTCCATCTTGATTTAGTTCAGTCATACTGATTGAATGCACATGTCACGAAATTATTCAGGCGACCAAGCTTGGTATCGCTAGTGCTGTGATCAGGGGAACATAATGGACTTTGACTCTACGTCTGCTTGTTGTGGACTATTGAGGTGCACCTGATTAGCGTTCAAGTCAAAAGATGTTACACTGGAAACTTCCGATAAACCCATTAATATGTCTCATCCTCTCGCAGAATGTTGAACTCAAGTGAAAGTGACGTGCGTCAATACTATTAACCACTTCCCAATAGATGGACAAACCCTACTTTAGCGTTAAGAGCCAGCGATGACCCTTTTCGGGCTTCTTCATGCTGATTGTATATCCCAGTCGTTACTCCAGGTTATGTTAGCACCAGCAGCCGGTATCTTCATTGGTCGTCTTGTTGGTCCACCCTAGATCAGCCTCAGACACTTGTCCGATCGCGTCTTTCAAATAGGATTGCCAACTAAGTAATGTCAATATTTTAAAGCGGGATATCAGCTCATCAACAGAACGTGTGCAAGATTCCAGGCCCACAACTTCTACAGATGCCGAAGTAAAACTTGCAGCGGCTAGGGAAGGTCTGCATACGGCCTACAATTCGCCTTGTGTAAATGCCTCAAGCTCAAATGGCAATAATGAGAAAACCTGTTAGAAATGGCAGGTGTTCTATTGTCCTAGGCCTTTCGATCAATGCGGACGTACGAAATAGTCCTCGCTCGTGCTTTGAGCTTCCCTATTATCACTACGCCAATCCCAACCCATATTTCCCCAGTCCATGCTCCATTCTCGCCACGCCTCCCTAATCCTATTGTGATCGGCCAAATCAATCATGACAAGTATATACACAGTATTTTCAGTGGAGAGATAATCTCCCAATATGTCGTCATACGGCTTCCCTGTCCTTTGCGGCTACTGAGTTGATGAGCCGCTGATATCGGTGTTGAATCTCCTGCTCCGGGTCCCGGGTCGGTCTGAGCGAAAGCCCATCAGTAGGAGGTGTCTCTGATTTGCCTTTCGTAGTCCAGAGAACCGAAGGCTTAGAGGCGGCCTTCTGTCCTTGGGCTGCCTCCTCAAGCTTAGGAGTCGAACCATTCGCCTTGGACTCTTCGGAGCTGCCTCCGTCTTTCTCGTCATCTTTAGTGGCGCGGGGCAGTCTCATAGCTAACAAAACGTACTCGGCACGTGTCATGTTATCCATCACATCGTCCATATATCGTCGCACTTCGTCTTGCGGAGCTACCACCCTGGCCAAGTTCTCCAAATGCCGGCCAGTGGGTGTAGAAAGTCGAATGGTGATGGGCTGGTAGTAGTCGAGTTCAGGGTCTCCCCCGTACTCAGAGATACTGCCCTTTCGCACAATCAGGAACGAGGCAACAACCTGCTGTCCTGACGAGGTAGGGAGGTACTCCAAGATGCTAAACTTGGGGAAAAGAAAGCGATCTCCGTTCCCAAAATCAAATACTACGGCTGAGATGTCTGGTTTGGGAGTTGGCGGGGGGCCCTTGGAACGCAATGCTTGAGGATTGGGCGGTGCTGCGGCTTGTGGAGTTGGGCCTTTCGCGTGGCCATTCGTTGCTCCATTCGGAGGCTGCTGTTTGATTTGAGCAGGCGCAGGCGAGGCACGCGGGACAGTTTTCATATCCCGGTGCAGCCTGTCGAGAATGTCCTTGAGATCTGTTGCATCGGTGAAGCCTGGTCGCCCCTCAGCAATTCGCCGGATCATGTCCTTGGTTTTTAGGTCCTCGAGCGCCGTCTTGACTAGCAAAACGACCAGAGGGTCGCTCCGGGGCGGTGGTCGGAGCTCTGACGATTTCTGTTGGGGATTTGAGGCTAGGACAATATCAAGAATGGTTCGGACCTCATCCGCGAAGTACTTGACAGTCCTGCCATCCACTAGAAGCCTGTCTGCCGACGGTCCCTGTTGGCCACCCCTGCTTCGATACTCGGCATTCAGCTGATCGATGATTTTCTGAAAGTGCGCAAGTTCCCCTTCTTTTGCTTGACCTACAGCCACTCTTTTCATCAGATCGCGGAGTTCCGCGTCTCCAGAAGCTTTTTGCGCAAGCAAAGCAATAACGGGGTCGTTCGCAGTTGGCTTTGCCGCGGGGGCAGCTGGGGCAGTTGTAGGAGTTGCTGGCTTAGCCAGACTGGCTGTAGGTGTCGAATGCGCACTCATGGGAGGGCGTGGAGCTTGTGGTGCCCTTGAGCCTACCACTGGAGCCATCGGTGGTGCTGGAGCTGGCACTGAAGCTATCTCAACGGAGTGCATGGGCGCTGCCGAGACAGCACCGTGAGGAGGGGGGTTCGAAGGTGCACGAGGCATATGTGGTGGTGTCGCAGAAGGTGCCGCAGGTGGTCCAGCCACATAGGGTCTAGGTGGGTAACTCGGACTCGGACTCGGCGTCACGCTGTTCGCTAAAGGGCGCGCCACAATTCTAGGAGAGGGTACCGGGGGGGCAGTATGCTCTTGAGGTGGTGGTAGTGGCTGTGGTTGTGCCGGAGACTGAGCCGGAGACTGAGCCGGACTCTGAGCTGCCGGCTTCGCAATGGTTGCGTTGCTCGGTGTCGGTGTAGCAGTCGCAGACGCGGGAGCTAGTGGGGGAGGCATTGAGCCATTCGGAGGGCCATATTGGATAATGGGACGAATCGGCTGCTGTTGGGGCTGCTGGGCTGGCGGAATGAGCTTCGGTTTAGGGTCCTTCACCACGTACATGGTAGCTTCGATGATGTGAGGTTCGATGGTAATGGTGACGGTGCCGGCCTTAGACATGCTGTCCTTGGGTGGGTTCTTCGGGTCCTCGTTGATGACGCCCTTGCGCTTGTGAGGTTTGGTCCAGTATTTGGCAAATAAGCCGTCACTAATCCATTTGTTACGCGATCGAGAGAGGGACTCGGCAAGAACACCACTGGATGGACGCGTTTGTCAGTAAAGGCGGCATATCAGGGCAAATCTCCTCGTATAGCAACTTACCTTTCGCCCACTGACTGATACTCCTTGGTCGACAAATCCTCAGGCTGCGCAACCTCGACGGTCGGAAGCGGCTGGCGAGCTTGAATCGACCTGGGGAGCGGCGGTGGCGAGGGCTCTTTGGGCGCTGGAGGTGGTGGCGGGGGGGCAGCAGGCGTGGCGGAGCGTTCTCGAGGCGTGATGTTGCGCTTTTTGGCGACATGCTCGCTGCGAGCGGCAGCCCGAGCGGGCATCTTGCGCTTCCTCTCCATAATGAAAGAGAAGGAAGCAAGGGGCGAGTAGTGTGATCACACGGCGAGTGGTGAGCAAAGCATTATAAGGATGCCATCCAGGAGCGCGTCGCCAGTGCTGTGGTAGCTGGAGGGGAGCTCGACGCGGGTGAAGGAGGTGCTCCGGGGTCAGAGGTCGAAGCTGACAGGCCGATGAGAGGGACGCTGCCTAAGCCTCCGAGCTTGCGAAAGGCCGGAAGAACTGCAAGGCGGGAGAGGAAGGAAGGGAACCCAGTTGGGGGATGAAGAGAGGATGTTAGGAGGAGGAGAAGATGTAGGCCTACGAAGGTGCGGCGCGGCGGCACGAGCAATTGGCCCACAGCGGCCAAGCCCCCGAGGCCAAAGCGTGGAGACAGGTGCAACGCTGCCAGATGGAGCATGGAGAGAAATACAGGGGATTTGATTGGCGCGGGGATCGAAGACAGAGGAAGACAGGCCTGAAAAAGACGCTAGCGCGTGGTGCGCCGGACTCCCGTCTGGAGTGCTGCAGACGCAGTGCTGCGGCAGGCATGGACAGTTGCAGTGGAGTGAGGCGCGGCAGGTTAATACCTCCAAGTACCTACCTGAGTACCTATCACTTCACTATCACCGAGTCACTGCTCAGTAACGTTACTTGCAGGCTTATTGCTGGGTTGTGCCCGTGGACTGAAATATCCCATGCCTCTAAGGCCGCATAGTGGTCCAAAGCCGCAGAGAGGCGAGCCGACTTCTGCACTCTACAGTCCGTGATGAGTCTATCTACAGGCGCTGACCCGCGGACCTGTAATGGCGCGTCTGTAGATAAGTTGAGGTAAGCCTGCCCAAGTAAGTCAAAAACGGCGTTGAGCACTAACCCAAGAATAGGTAGGCATTCGAAAGCGACCTACGGCCTCAACGCGACTCTCGGTTAGTGTTGCTCGTGGCGCTATAAACTTGAGAAAGGAAATATCTTGACAATTTAAGCACACGATGACTTTTTTATTTGCTTCGGCTATCGATAACATGGTGACGCAAAATTTCTCTGCCTGTCTGTCGTCACATCGACCCTGCCGGAGTATTGGCGGCTCTGGCTTAGCGGACGATCCAGACTACTGTGGGGCTGCACCTGCTACAGCCGCATTCCCCTCTGCAGGCCGCGGCGCGCGCGTGCCTTATCACAAATACTTCCCTGGCCACTGCCAATCCCCGCAAATCGAAAAGTACATCTGATCCGAGCAACGGTACCTGGCCCAGCTTAGCGCGGCTCGCCCAACGTCTGATTCAACCTCAGGCCTCGGGCTCAGCGCCGACGATCCCCGTGACGCGGCGCTTCTAATTGCGGATGTCTCGGTGTCGACTCTCGACTCCCAGCCTTGTTTGCTGTGATTTCATTTGACCAAATATAATTCCCTTTTTTTTTCTCCGCAGGTCTTCCAAGTTCATTATGGCAATACCATTGCATCCCGCGCTGCGTTCTGCCATCTTCGCCGTAGCCGCTCCCCTTGGCTTGTATTGCGTCTTTCTAGGCCTAGGCATCACTCCGTTCTTCCAAAGACAGTACGGGAGCACCCCTTTGGACTGACTCTCACTTCTTTCATCTCTGACACTGTGTCCATAGCTTTCTATATGCACACAGAGTTAATAACTTGTGGTGGACCGATATCAACAACCCAGAACAATGGGGATTTGCCCGTTTGTCAAACCATTCCCGCCTCGGGTAACACTGTCAGTCCACGTTACTGACCCATACTGTCCCCAGGAAACCAAGTCACGCCATTTTCCCTCGGGACTTCTGACGGGGAGACAATCTACGCCTGGCATATCCTGCCACTGCCCCTTTACCTACAGAATGAGGCATCTATTGCCATCCAGACGCCAGGCTTCTCAAAAGACTTCACTCAAACGGAGTCGTTCCGTTTACTGAAAGAAGACCCAGAATCTCTTCTAGTGCTTTATTGTAGGGTTTCTCTCTTAATTCCCTGCGACAGGAAACTGACTGTCGTAATTAGTCCATGGCGTGAGTTGTTAACTGGCCTTAATTACGGTAACTGCACTCTAACCCTTCGCAGAACGCAGGTCATATTGCGCAAGGCTTCCGACCCGACAGCTACCACACCTTGACAGACACCTCATCCTATCACGTCGTCGCCATCGACTATCGCGGGTTTGGTCACTCCACTGGGATCCCGTCCGAAGCCGGCATCATTCAGGACGCCTCCGCACTGGTTGACTGGGCCATGGACACTGCAGGTATCCCCCCTGACCGCATCGTTCTTCTCGGCCAGAGCCTAGGAACCGCCGTCGTCAGCGGGGTGGCCGAGAAATACGCACTGCGAGGTGTTGAGTTTGCAGGAATCACCCTTGTCGCCGGCTTCAGCGACTTGGCCTCCCTGCTCACCGGGTACCGTATCGCCGGAATCGTCCCCGTCCTGGCGCCGTTTCGCGTCTGGCCGTGGCTGGTGCGCTCGTTCCACTACTTTATTGTGGACAAATGGCATTCTGCAAACCGGCTTGCCAATATTGTCCGCCACACAAAGACCAGACTAAGGATCAACCTGGTTCACGCCAAGAACGACGCGGATATTCCTTGGACTGAGGACAACAAGCTGTTCCGGGCCGCTGCCAACGAAACAGTAGGTATACTGGATGACGCCGAATTTTACGCATGGAAGGAGCAGCGTACCGTCAGGAAAGGCGACGACGCCTTTGTCACGACGTGGACTGCGGAGCCGAACATCGTGATCCGACAGGAACTGTTTCCGTATGGAGGTGAGTGTAATAGGTTAGTCTCGTAAGTCAGAATACCTGCTAACCAAATCACAGGTCATAATGATCTTATGGGTTACGCGCCGGTTGCGCTGGCCATCATGAGAGCCTTTGATCTACATGGAACTACGTACGACGAGGTGTAGAAATCAGAATAGGAAGAAAATAGAGATGAAGGCTCATTGCACAGCTTGCCCTAGTCTGAGCTCTCGATAAAGAGAGCAAGATGCTTACCATTCCGACACGATAATCCACAAGTATTCTTATCATGCTCATTGTAATGGAACCTGCGGCTGCAACATCCCACTGTAGAACTACTACAATGGGATTATCAGCCGCGATTCGAGATATGGCTTTGACAAGGTCCTGGACTTACTCAGGCAGGGCATGGATAGATACTTTGAAATGGCAGGTGCATCAAGAGCAGACTCACAGAATCACTTAGGTCAGGTACCTTACCTACCTCCCTGGGGCACTGCTAACTATGGTAGTAGACTAAGTGCCTAGGACCCAGGCTTACACGTGATACTTGACAACACTTGCAATCTCTCCTCCCGCAAACTTCAAATGAGCTCGACACACTTCAAGATGGTGTCATACGAAAGAGGTGGGGCTTATATTGAATTCAATCCCCAGTGCGCCTCATGCGGGCCTTTTCTTTTATCGTCAACGACCGGATCTTATCGCGTAAGGAACACACTTCCCTAACCACACGAGACGCAGGCTAATCTAACGTCTTTCGTTCAGTCAGCGGGATGAGCCAGTCTACTGTACCAGAGTCGCAATATCAGCAGCAGTAGTAACTGCGATCCTTATCGTTGGGGACTCCCGATCATTCCACCACAGAACAGGGCCCCTCCCACCAGATCGGTTTGACTGCGAGCATATAAACTGGATGATGCCCTTCCATCATCCCCCTTGGCGGTACTACGATGCAAACCCCCCTTTTATACTTTCTTCCCCCGCACCCTACAACTCCAATATGGCATCGGCAACCTTGGAAGCTGGGCAACGCATGCTGCGGCAATTCTTGACTCTCCTTGACTGTCAGCCACACGGCATGGCTGTACGGCAAGGAGGAATTGCTAGCTCTTGGAAAATCTAGGGACAGAGTAATCTGTATCGCGATGTTGGGTCTGATACGGAAGATGACGATGGGAGTCAAGACTTTGACGACTTAATCTTGTACAACACGTACGTCTATCAGCATCCCAGACCGGGTAAGTCATTTGGCGCTGTATTGTTTCTGCTAAGAGACCCCAACAACCAATGTATAGATAGCACGGGTAATAAACATGGCTTACAGAGCAGTGCGTGTGATTTCATGCCTGACCGACTTTCTCAGGTCGCGGCCATGCCACGGGCTCGGTCGCTCAGCCGGCTAAACAGCCCTATCGTGTCAACGCCTCTAGAGTCAACGTGCGCACACAATGCCAACAGCACTCATTCTGCCGTTCTGGCGACTACGACGGCCGATCGAGCGACATCGTCACTTGCCATCGAAGCCCCCCGCCCCTCGCCAACATCACCACCCACCGCAAATGCTCACGGACGCAACGCCGAGGGAAAGCTTATTCGAGGGTGCGTCCAAAGAACCCCCTCTCCTAGCCTTCACGCACTCAATCACGACGTCTAGAACTTGAGCGAGTCTAACCTCGAAATATGAACAGCGGCTACTCGATCGGTCACCGAGTCATGGCAAGCGCTCACACCACACGAACGAGTTTTGGTGTGCTTATGTCCTGTAGCGAAGAGTTGTTCGTTTGGCCAGGTACATCTGACACAAGGTTACAGAAGCAGCAATGTGAGGACCGTACGACCTGAGAGCGAATCACGAAAAAATTGACGAGCTCTACGCCACTTTGTTAAGATCTCAACACCGCTCAATAAGCTCATTTCAAAGAACATCAAGATGGATAAAGGATATATTATAAGTCGCACTAACCCGCGAAGCTCTGATCTATAGAGTGCAGCTATAGTGTTCCAGGATGCCGTTAAGTACCAATGGTAGCAAGATCCCCAAAATAGCAGACGATGTCAAGTTATACATCGGCAGCTTCAGTTTGTGAGAAGGGCGATTGCCGAGGATGAAGGCAGCTGGCAGACCTTGCTTGAATCGGGCAGCATCCCTCTCCTAGCTTCTCGTGGACCTTTCGGGTTGGACCGGCCTTTTGGAAGATGGCGAGGTTAAATTTCTGCCTCGAACCGTAACTTCAAGGGCCGGCTTAGATCAAGACATCAGTTCATTCCTTACATTCAGAGGGTTACAGAAGACTAACAGTGAAACTAGTCGCGCATGCATACCTTGCCAGTCCTGAGGTTGTCGCCGCCAGCACTCTCAACAGCGTGCTTTCGGGCACCGGCGTATACAACGCTCCAGAGAACTACTCACCCGTAATAGCATAAATAATTCACTTAGGTCTGGAAGTACCACAGCGTTGAGCATCTTCACACTACTTTCACCTCATCAGACAAGGTGCCAACACAACGTACAGGTTAGACTCTATCGTGGGATGTTGCCTAGAGCGTCATCAAGGTGCAAGAGGGGAAGGATAAGGAGTGCCGGGAGGAGAAAGTCGGCGAGTTTGCAGAAAGCTTGCAGGAGATCATCGCAAAGGGTGGGCTGACAAATTGGACGAAGCACGAGATGACGAAGACGGAGGCTTAGTACCCTACAAAGTCAGCGCAGCCGGAGCCTACAATTGTATATTAGATTCGTGTTTATAGTAGAACCTCGCAATATTATAGGCAACTCTTTTGATACTCAAAAAAGGTCATAGCGTGACCGGAGAAATTCGATACAAAACAGATATGAAGGGGCCAGTGGCCCAGCTAGTTCTGCACGGAGCAGTCTAGGAAGAGAAACATGAGACGGTAAGTGTGAATCATAGAGAACCCGTGGCTTCTTCAGGAATCTACATCATGGTCTCGAGACAATGACGGGAGTTTATGACTGTTGGATGGAACTAATGAAACGCTTATGAATATGCTCGAAACTCTCATTTACTTTGGCTACTGCTTTTTGTAAAGGTTATCGTTAGATCCTCAAGGCCTTGTAGACAGCCCTTTCACATGTGTTCTTAGCCTGCCGCGTCTAGGATATCTTTCCGAGTCCCTGAGCTAGTTATGTAGTCGCATGCGATTACAGGCGGTTGCAAAAGGTGCTTCCAAAAGGTGCTTCCAGTGAAGGTTGTTTTTCTGCAGGGTACCTTGTGAGCAAGTGTAACGTAAGACCCTTGGGCATGTTTAACTTGGCCATTTGGGGGCAAAGACAAAAGAAGTCGAAAAGGTGGAAGGCCAGGTATTTATTAATCTAAGCTGCTGTCGGTCATCAGCAACGCAACCCCGCAGTCGTGAATGCCACCCCACCAAAAAGAGCTGTCCACCTCAGTTCAGCGCATCGACACCCCTCCAACTTTGTCCAACTGCAACACACCCGTCGCCCACAATGCCGCCGCCTCAGGATTCCAAACCAGTCGACCCCGTCGTCGAGGAGACGGACGCGAAGCTCAAGGGGAAGCAGGTCGCCACAGCCGAATCCGAGTCCGAAGACGATGACGAGCCCACCACCGCCGAAGCTGCTGCCAGCGCTGCCCAGACCGACCAGAAGAAGAAGAAGAAGAAGAAGTCGAAGCGCTCCAAGATCAAGGAGGCCCTGACCGGCAAGTCCACCTCGTCGGGAGCCGGCGGCGCCGAGGCGGATCTGCAGAAGGCCATCTCGGCCCTGACGCCGGAGCAGATCCAAGAGTTCATCGCGCTCAACCCGGCGCTGGCCCGGGAGGTGGCCGAGGCGTCGGGCAGCGCCAACCCGTCGGCGGACGAGGCGGCCAAACAGCTGAGCAAGATGAAGCTGCAGGACATCATGACGGGGCTGGCGGCCAGCGGCAAGAACGCCAAGGACATGGGCTCGTACAAGTTCTGGCAGACGCAGCCCGTGCCGCGCTTCGGCGAGGAGGGCCAGCTCGAGGAGGGTCCTCTGCGCGCCCAGAAGGTCGAGGACGTGCCCACGGAGCCGGCGCCGCTGATCGCTGGCTTCGAGTGGGTGACGATGGATTTGACTAATGACGACGAGATCAAGGAGGTGTACGAGCTGCTCAACGGACACTACGTCGAGGACGACGAGGCCATGTTCCGGTTCAACTACTCTCCTTCTATCCTGCGATGGTCCGTATTGCCTCGTCCTGCCTCGATGAAGCATCTTCCTCTATCGAGGCAGCACCGCTAACATGTTCCCAGGGCCATGATGCCTCCCGGCTGGAAGAAGGATTACCACGTCGGCGTCCGTGCCATCCAGTCCCGCAAGCTCGTCGCCTTCATCTCCGCCGTCCCCGTCAACCTGCGCGTGCGCAACAAGCACGTAATGTGCTCCGAGGTCAACTTCCTGTCCATCCACAAGAAGCTGCGCGGCAAGCGCCTCACGCCCGTCCTCATCAAGGAAATCACCCGTCGCAGCAACCTCAACGAGATCTGGCAGGGCCTCTACACCGCCGGAGTCGTCCTCCCCAAGCCTGTCAGCACCTGTCGCTACTACCACCGTTCCCTCAACTGGCAAAAGCTGTACGAGGTGGGCTTCAGCCCCCTGCCCCCCAACAGCAAGCCGCAGTACCAGGTTCGCAAGTATGCACTACCCGAGAGCACCAGCACCAAGGGCCTGCGTGCCATGGAGGAAAAGGACCTCGATGCCGTCATGGACTTGTACAAGAGGTACACGGCGAGATACGACATGGTACCTGATTACACGCGAGAGGAGGCGTACCATTGGTTTGTGCCCAAGATCGAGCCGAGCGGCGAGCAGGTCATCTGGACCTATGTGGTCGAGGTATAGCTTCCCCTGGACACTACGAGGCATTCATCTGCTAACAACAGTCCAGGAAAACGGTAAAATCACCGACTTCTTCTCATTTTTCAGCATAGAGTCATCGGCCATCGGCAACGCCAAGCACAGCGTCATCAAAGTTGCCTACATGTTCTACTACGGCAGCGAAGTCGCCCTCCGCGAGCCCTCCAACAAGCCTGCCCTCAAGACGCGCCTCAACGAGCTCATCCACGATGCCCTCATCTTGGCTAAGCGCTACAAGTTCGACGTTTTCAACGCTCTGTCTCTCATGGATAACGCTCTCTTCCTCGAGCAACAGAAATTTGGCGGCGGCGACGGCCAGCTGCACTACTACCTGTTCAACTACCGCTTGAACCCCATCTCGGGCGGTATCGACAGGAAGAACCAGCTCGACGAAGCGAACCTCAGCGGTATTGGGACGGTCATGCCTTGAGCGTGGACGGGTGAGGAGGTAGAAGGGACGGAAGGGTGAGGATGGCAATTTCCGAGTTTCAGATAGATGAGGCGTTGATGTTGCAGTGGCCCAAGGGATACCAATCTAAATCAAATAAAAATGAGCGTCTGTACTTCGTACGAAGAGATGAATATCCAACAGTCAATGCTGATTAGCCATTGTATAGCGCGTAGCCGTAGCCCTATCTTGGCAGTCATGTACCCCCCTGGCCCGTAAGTTTCGTGAAACCCTAGCTACCCTCTCACTTAATTCGTCTCGCCCTCTTTCCTCCGCCATCTAGGCCTACTCAAGCTTGCTCCAGATCGAGAGCCTCTCCTCTAATAGGCTGTTGAACCATTGAACCCGCTCCACGGGCGCCGCGTGGCCCATGCCCTCAACAATGAGCCCTACGCCCGGCTTCATGGTGCGGATCAGGCGCTCGCCGTTAGGCAGTGTGATCATGTTGTCGAGGGTGCCGTGCATGACGAGGATGCGTTCGCGGCCGACGGCGTCGGCAATGGCGGCCATCTGCGCGTCCGTCTTGCGGTGCCAACCCGCGGCCAGCAGCTGGCACAGCACGCCCTTGGTCGAGAACTCGACCGCGTTGCGCCGCTTGGCGAGCTCCTGCGCCTGGAACCGCTGGAAGTTGGAGTCGAAGTGGCGGTAGTGCTCGGGGCCTGCGCCGGCGGGGCCGCACCGGGGCGTCGAGCCCGGCACGGGCAGCTCCACGGCGTCCGGGGCCGCGAGCCAATCGGCGCTGAAGAGCTGGCGAGCCGTGTCGGAGATGGTGCGCTCCGTCGTCTTGGGCCACAGGAACCCGATGCGCTCCGTCACGGTGTCGACCATGTTCTTGGAGTTCTCGACCGACGCCGACGTGCTCAGCAACGACAGCGACTGCAGGCGGTGCGGGATCAGCTGGGCGACCTCGGTGGCGATCATGCCTCCGAGCGAGATGCCCGCCAGGTTGACCTCGCGGTCGGCGGTCCAGCCGACGTGGTCCAGCACCTCGATGACGTCCTTGGCCATCTCGCTGGTCGAGTAGCGCCCCAGCGGCTTGTCGCTGCCGCCCATGCCGCGATTGTCGAGGATGAGCACCGAGTACTGGTCGCCGCGGTCGTGGCCAAAGTACTTTGTCTGGCGCTGCCAGGCGGTCATGAAGCCGGCCAATCCCATAAGAAGCTGACGACCGGGGGGGAGGGTTCACATCAGCGGCAAAACAAGCCTGGATAGCACGGGGGCAACGTACCACGAGCTTGATGGGCCCGGAACCGTGGATCTCCCAGGCAATCTTGACCGGTCCGCCCCGATCCTTGGCGGCCGCGACTTTGCCCTGCTGGTGAGGCTCCAGCGCCCAGACGGTCGCTGGGTAGGCCGGGTGGTTGAGCGTCTCCTGGGCGGAGGGAAACTCCCCATGTCTGCAGCGCATCGCGGGGTCAGTCTTTTGTATTCTGTGGTCGTGACACTTTAAGGAGTACTGAACGGCAAGGAAAAAGAGGGAAGATGAACAAAAGAATGGGAAGCAGAAATGATATAGCGGCCTTAAATACTTACGGAGTTGCCATGTTGTGTTGTTTGCTTCAGCCTTAGCGCCCCAACTGTAGGCGAGCCGTGATGCGGAAAGCAGTGTCCCGTCGACTCACCGTAAAGACTCAATAAATTGAAACAGTAAGCTAGAGTGGATCCAATCAAGCACCCCGATCTGGATAATACGGTAGATGAGAATCGACAATGCTGTTCGGAATTCGGATCTCAACGGGAGAGAGCTATTGCAGCATAAAGTCGGCAAAGGCAGAGAAATTACGAGACAAAAAAGTGCAGAAATAATGCGGGTGATGGTACCCCAGGTTAAGTTATAAGTTAGATCCTGATCATCATCAACACCATCCATCTCCTCGGATTCTCGGATTCACCCACAACACGCGGTGGGGGGTGGCGTTGGTGGACCGAGAGTCAGCGGTACCTCCTGTCAGACCGAATGTAACTCAGACAATCAAGTAGGCCTACGAAGTACGAAGTACATAATCGTTGAATATGACACCTCCACACTGCACGTGCCAAGTTGGGTGAAAATCATGCTGACAAACAGGGCTATCTCATCGATCGTCCTCCAGCTCACTATGATCTAAAGAGTCAGTAATCTAGGTCTATTAGCTTCTATTAGACTCGAGTTTCGAGACACGCATTGTCCATCTGTGAAGAAGTAATTAACATATCAATGCTACTAGCCGCGGGGCGAAATTGAAGAAGTTTTTCTTGGGCTCACAGCTCCAAGTGGATTGATATCGATGGGCTATTTCTAGCGCATTTAACCATCCAGCATATGAAGTGTGAGAGGTCTACCAAATCAGTACGGTCCGTTTATGTTTCTCATTTTCATCAACCCGAGCCCAGTGTCCAAGGTAAGTTAAGCTCATGCCGGTTACGAAGATATATAGGCGTCACTCAGGTACGAACCCTGGACACACGTTTCGGCATCAACAAGAACCAACTCAAAAAGCAGGTGCTCGCACTGACACTTGGAATCTAACTCCTGCTCAAATCTAGGGTGGATATTGACTCCAACTGCTCTTCTCTTTGACTTGCTATTTGGAATATAAATGAGGTTAGAATGCAAGCGTTGGTTCATGGAATAAGGGTGGCTGGAAGAATAAAGATCCATTCAAAGGATCGGTAATCTGGGTTTAGTGCCCTTGACCCCTGAAGTCGCGAGGCTTGTGGGGGTTGCAGCCGCTAAGGAACCCTTAATTGTCCACCTAATTCGTATTAGTAGCCCGACGCCCAGCGATGATCCGCTAAGTGAATCGACAATGCAAGGGGTCGTCGGATGATTGGAAGAGGCCACGGCGGCAGTCGCATCCACGGCCAAAGCCGATCCCTTGAAACCTCCATCTCCAACTGCACGATCTAACTATTCTTCCTCTACATTTTCTTCTTGATATCCTAGCATCCCCCGTCTGCTTACTATCGACCTGCATCTGCTTGTATTCGCGTTCTTAGCGGCAGCTGGAATGAGCTAGTTTCGAACCCACGAGAATGTCAATTTGCTCTCAGTATTATCTACAACCTCTTCGACAATGCCTCTGTCCGCGACTCTCGTCTCCGTCTTCACCCTCTTCCTCGCCCTCCTCGCACCGACCGTCTGGTCCACGACGCTGACCGACGATGACTTGCACAACATCCCTTCTCCGGGCGACGACTTCGACATCACCAAGGGCAAGCTGCTCGCCCCGATCCTGATCCCCCGCGTCGCCGGCACCGAGGGCTCTTTTCGCGCCCAGCAGCACTTCGTCGACTTCTTCCGCGACAACCTCCCGGAGTGGTCCCTGCTATGGCAGAACACCACCGCCAAGACGCCTGCGACCGGCGACACCGATGTGCCTTTTTCCAACCTCATCTTCCGTCGGGATCCCCCCGGCGCGAACACGGGCGACGTCGGCCGGTTGACGCTCGTGGCCCACTACGACAGCAAGTATGAACCCGAGGGTTTCGTTGGCGCTACCGACAGCGCTGCGCCATGCGCCATGCTTCTGCACGTGGCAAGGAGCATTGAGCATGCGCTCCAGGCCAAATGGGAGGCGGATGATGGGCTGGATGAACCCAAGGGAGTGCAGATCATCTTTCTAGATGGCGAGGAGGCCTTTGTCCACTGGACCGACACCGATTCCCTCTATGGCGCGAGGTAAGTCAACGACGTTTTCTGACGAGCGAGTGAGGCTGTACTAACAAAGCTTTCAGGGCACTCGCCGAAGACTGGGAGACGCAGTTCCACGGCTCCATGTCCACCTATCGAACACCCCTCGACTCCATCAGCCTCTTCGTGTTGCTGGACCTTCTCGGCGCCTCGGATCCCAGGGTCCCTTCGTACTTCCTGACAACACACTGGGCCTACAAGGCCATGGCCCAGCTCGAGAAACGCATGCGAGCCCTGGGCGTGCTCGAGACCAAGCCAGCGAACGAGTTCCTCCCCGACTCAGAGAAGGACTCCAGCCGCTTCGGGCGCAACTACGTCGACGATGACCACAGGCCGTTCATGGAGCGCGGCGTCGACATCCTGCACATCATCCCCTCGCCGTTCCCGAGAGTGTGGCACAAGATGGAGGACGACGGCGAGCACTTGGACATGGCCACATTGCGCGACTGGGCGAGGATCACGACGGCATTTGTGGTGGAGTGGATGGGCATCCAAGATCAGATGCCGAAGCTGTCGGTGGAGACGAAGGCGAAGAGAAGCAGGACCGCAGCAAAGACGACGAGTCAACGGACGGAGTTATGAAAAGGGACGTGGCAAGAGGCCGGGTAACCTCATGGGATTGGCGTTCAGGGGATAAATGTCATTATACAGATGGAGTCGTTTGCATGAGCGGGTCAGTTTCGCCGAGAAGTGGTAGTACGAATGGGAGTTAAACATTACTTGTCGTCTATCGTTTCTTGTTGCTTCGTTTCCATGCCTGCTTCAGGTAAGCACAAACAACGCAGCCAGCGACTCCGGCTTCGCGTATGTTGGACATCCCCCTACATCCCAGGGACCAACCATGACCACCGTTAGATACCCCACGACAGCCCTCGTGGAAACCCCGCGATACCCCTCATGACTTGTAGTCCCACGAGAGGCATTTTACCAGGGCTGTTAGGTATTCCGGGTCTCCGGCAGCGGGCTAAGACGTCACTAGCGACCAGAGGCCCAACAAACCAGCAGCCAGACTAAGAACAGAGCCGACAAAGATACCGAATATACACAAGCTCCCGAACTAAACGCCAGAATTCCGATGATTGGCTGCCGTCGCAGCTGACGCCCCTTCCACGACTGGATAGCTAGAGGGCGCAGTTCATGTACATGCGCCTGGTACAAGGACCGGCCTCATTCTGAGACGCCCGGCGGCCGGGGCGGGTCATTTCATGGGGCCCTTGCGGCCTCTTGCGGGACATTGCACCGCAGACTCCAGATTAATATGACCTGACGTCGCGGGCTCGACCCTTGACTCACTTGTGTCTTTTTTGGCTCGTTTTGCTTCGGTTTGTCTCAAAGTTAGGAGTATAGATCTCTTTGCAGACTCGCCAATCCTTGAAGTTGGCATCATCATCCTCCGCCAATAGTCTATCAACATCGCCAAAGCCAAGATACGGCTTCACCAACGACACCATGGCGTCCGTTCACTCCGAGGCCCAGGTCGCCAAGTTCCTCTCCCACATCAAGGTGCCCTCCGATTTCTACGTCGGCAGTGAGCCCATGCTGGACCACGCTTTCCTCTCCGCCATCCACAAGCACATGATCTCCGAGATCCCCTATGAGAACCTGCTGCTGCACTACTCGGACCACCGGACCATCACGCTGGACCCCCAGGAGATCTACCGCAAGATCGTTCTTGGCGAGCGCGGACGTGGCGGCTACTGCATGGAGAACAGCCTCCTACTGACTAACATGCTACGCGCCCTGGGCTTCCAGGTGTACCCCGTGGGCGTCCGGGTGCGGTTGCGCAAGGATGGACTTCCTTACGGGGCATTTCCCGGCTGGTCGGTCTCTTCCCTTTTCCACTCCTCCTTCGTTCCTAAAAGCGTCAAGAGCTGACAGTGACAAAGGGTTCACATCGTCAACATCGTGACGCTGGCCGACAACACGCGGTGGGTGCTCGACGTCAGCTTCGGCGGCGACGGCCCCACGCAGCCGGTCCCGCTCACGGAGGGCACGGAGTGGCGCAACATGGGCACGCAGGACGCGCGGCTGATCCGGGACTTCATCCCGGGCCAGACGGAGCTGACGGCCGGCCGGCGGCTGTGGATCTACCAGTGCCGCAACGCGCCCGACCAGCCGTGGGTGAGCTACTATGCCTTCAGCCACGCGGTGGAGTGGCTGGCGGCGGACTTCGACGTGGTCAACCAGGCGGCGAGCACCAAGAGCTTCCAGACGACGACGGTGCTGGTGGTCAAGTTCCTGCGGCGGGAACGCGCGGCCGCGGCGGGCGGGCAGGACGTCTACGGGAAGCGTATGCTGATCGACGGCGTGGTCAAGGAGAACCCCGGCGGTAAAACGAAGGTGGTGCAGGAGTGCAGGACGGAGGCGGAGCGGGTGCAGGCGCTGAAGGAGTGGTTTGGCATCGAGTTGACTGAGGAGGAGGCCAAGTCGATCAAGGGACACGTAACGGAGATTTCAACGTCAGCGTAGAAGTAGAAGCCTCAAGGGGAGATGATGGTGTTTATGCATGCTTGCTGGTATGATAGACGGATAGTTGCTTGTGGAGGATTTGGACCAGTTACGAAGTTTAATGAACAAACAAATAAACACATGGATTAGACGGTTAAGTCAGTTAGAAGGGGGTTCGTTAAAGGATCTGCTGACTAGTTGGTGAATGTTCCGCTAAACAGGAGGAATTTGACAATGCAGATGAGAGAAGTTGTCACTAACTATTTAGCTTAAAAGAACATTTATTTACTTTAGCAAACATCAGGGCCCATAATCCCAATTGCGCATGATAATTAATTACTTACTGAACTAAAGCATATATCAACAGCATTAAAGTCTGTTTGAGTTCACAACTCACTGGCTTTTGCAACAACATATCAAGTGAACAATTGCGATGACAAACATGCCCAGGCAAATGGACTTACCCTAGAGTGACGGCTTTGAAACCCCCAAAAGTACGACCCCATTACGGCCCCACCAGCCTCCAGAGAGCTTTGACCAATCATGTTGCTCCACCATACCTCCACGTAACCTCCAAAGAGCTACGTGCCGGGCTCCATCTCCATTATCTGGTCTCTCCAAGCTGTCCACCACTTCCCGTCAGCCTCATATTCACCACCACGTCCTCACCGCCATGCGTTTCTCGATCGCATCGTCCCTGCTGCTGCTCGCAGGCGCCGCCCACGCCGCTTCTTCATGGGGCTTCTCTGACGCTGCCGTGTCCGTCGGCGCCAAGAAGGCCAACGCTGTTGCGCAGAAGTGAGAGCTTCCCTCCCGCGCGGAATAGGAATCGGACTCCTAGATGTGTTTCTGGATCTGGTACATCGACGAGGCAATTGCTGACGGAATGATCACTGCAGGTTTAGCGCAACGGAGCATGCCAAGGATGCCGTCGTCCTGGGCCACAAGGATACCCTCACGGTGTCGCTGACCACCAAGGAGGGCTCAAAGGCTAAGCGGCCACACCAGGCGTTCCTGGTCTTGACGGAGTCTTCTGGCCTCGAGGCCCCCTTTCCCCTCACCGTGAAGCCGTCCGGAAAGGCCACCGTCGAGATTGTACGCCATTGAGCACCCCGAGAAACCCGCAATGACGGAGTGCTGACGAGTCCCCAGAGCCAGAAGGACCTCCCCGTCCAGCTCCTCCTGTCTGACGTCCCCCTCAAGGCCAGCCTCGTGCTTGGATCTTTCGGATCTTCCAAGGGCTCCGTTACTCCCGTCTTCGATATCCAGATCCAGCTCGACCCCAACACGCCCGCGCCGCAATACACGGCTCCCGTTCGATACGGCAAGCGCTCCGAGATCCGCCACACCTTCCGTGAGGACGCCAAGAGCCCGCCTGTGATCATCTCGCTGGTGTTTGTGCTGGCTGTGGTGGCTACCGTGCCCGCTCTTTTCGCCGGCGTACGTATACAAGTCGCCTCAATTCATAGGATAGTGCTAACCTGGTGCCACAGTGGTTGTTTCTGGGCGCCAACGTCGACCACCTTTCCAAGGCCCTCGGTGCTGCGCCGGTCTCGCACGCCGTCTTCTTCGGATCCATCGTCGGGATTGAGGGCGCCTTCTTCCTCTACTACAGCGTGTGGAACCTGTTCCAGATCTTGCCCGTCATCGGCGTCCTCAGCATCGTCTCGTTCCTGAGCGGGAACAAGGCGCTGAGCGAGGTCCAGAGCAGGCGCCTTGCGGGTGAGAGGTAAGGGAACCTAGGAGAGACGATTCGTACTTTTGATAGACGGCACCTATGAAGCCTCCGACTGCAACGATGGCGTGGCACGGTGCCGGGTGAGGAGGAGGCGCAGAGAGGAGGCTCAAGCCCGGGCAAGATGGGCCATGTATATGATGTACAATAAGCGAAAACGAGGAGCGAGATCTTCATGGGCTAAAAGAATAGAGCAAACTTTTTGGAGGCATGTTTTCTTCTAAATGAAGCCGAGTCCGATGTTCCTCTGCCTATTTGAGCCCTTTATGGCTACAACTGGATGAGCCATGCGTTTTATTGGCACTCCTTGGACCGGGCTCAAGTATTTTTATGTGCATGGCCTTCTAGAAGCAGGGCGTAAAACTAACTTTGTCGCAATGTTGCCTTCATACGGATGCAAGATCGGGTCAAATACTGATACATGAAAGTCATATATGGCTTAGAAGTAATTGACGTGAATAGATGGTTGGGAGATATTGGTTGGCCACGCTTGCATCGCGCTTGATGACTGCCTAAGGGATAGACGGATGCAAGCTAGGCCAAAGTCATGTTCGTGACAGGACGGGAAACTAGAGCCCTAATGAAGCTCCGTCCTTCAATGATACATCTCGACTGAGACTCATGATCAAAGAGTAACTTAATTCAGTTCGCCGAAGCGAGATAGCATAAACACAATAGACATCTTGTTTCTCAAGTCACCACCCGCGGTCAACAGTGCACCGGTCGTGGACTGCCTGAGCCGCCCCAAACAGTCTAACGGGCTTGCCGCGCAATGAAGTAGTCAAAGATGCTGCTGTATCGGGTTTGAGCAAGGTCATGGCTGGACACTCGAGCCTCGAGATTGTTTCGGACAGCATTTACTTTGAGCTGAGTTTCTTCTTCGGATTCTCCCAGCTCGAGTCGGTTCGAATCGTCTTTCCGAGCGAGCTCTGCCTTGACCAGGAGAATCCGGCCAACATAGCCTTGTGCGTTGATCTTCTGGGCCAGCCTCATGGCATCGTTAAGCTGTCCTCTGCCGACTGCGTTAGCTCTCTCACGAGGGTCGAGAAGAAGACACCTGTGGACAGGGTCGCGAACACAACCATACTTACAGGACAGCTTCCTGGTGACCAAGGTGCATCTCAATCAGCGCTAGCTTATAGTAGCAACCGCACGTCAGAAGGGTATTCTTGTCTTGGATTTCCTTGGGATAGCCTTTGAGGCAGTTTCCGTAGTTGGCTCTGGCGTCCTCGAAGTTTCTTTCGGCGAGGTTCAGGTTACCGAAGCAGTATTCGATAGCTCGTCTGTACAAGGAGTTGCCTTGCCCAGAATCTAGGATCTCCAGACTTCGCACGAGATTCAGGCGTGCTTTCGCATACTCGCCGAGCTCCGTGAAGCATCGCCCATAATTGGCGGCATACCGACACGAAGCGAGCCGTTTATCTTGTGCCGAAGAGGCCGTGCTGGCCATCTCGGCTTCCTCGTACAGCTTCAAGGCCACGTCGTATCCCCCCTGTGCCGCAATGATGGATGCTAGGTTCGTTCTCACGCCGTTTGTGTCTAGGTGGTCGGCTCCTAGCACCCTCAAGCGAATGTCCAAGGACTTCTGAAGTGCCTCTCGGGACAAGGGAATACTCGTAAGTGAGCTCCTTGACCACTCCCGCAGTGTTGAGCAAATGCGCAGCGGTGATCTCGTGCTGGTCGCCGGCAGCCTTCAGTCCGATTTCGACGAGTTCGATTGCACTCTCAAAGTCGCAGAGCTCTCGGAAGTACCTAAGGGCTTATGTGTTAGCGAAGGATTTTCCCGTCTGTGTAGCACATACCAAGCTGCGTGGGAAAGGAGTTGAAGAAAGTCAGCAGACGCAGGGAATGCGTGTCCCACCTCGGACGCAGAGAGCCAATTTCTGGCAAGGGCTTGAACATGGAGGGCATATTTGGAGCATACTTCCCAATGTTCGTATAGGGGATCGCCGTAGCGCTGCTTAGGGAACGCCTCGTTGAGAAGAATTGATGTGACACTAAATATTGCGCTTTGAATACCTGGTTCGACACGCTTCATGAAGGCTGATTGCAACAACCTATAGATTCTGATGGAGCTCCTGGATATACTAATAACTCCGGAAGACCTAATGGTTCTTAGTGTCTTCCGAACTCTGTAGTTGTCAAATTAGCGTGAACACTTTGCCTCGCATTTGAAGGGCCTGTCGTTTCCTTACTTCATGGGGTCATAGCAGAACCCGCGCATCGTTCGGAAGAGAGAGGTCTTTACGCGCGTGGAAAAACTTCTCTGGGATAGAGTCGGGTGAAAGGAGACAGACAGCTCCTAGCATCAATTGAGACTCTGGATCGCGGGAGAACCTGTCAATGGCGAAACGCCACACAGTCTCGAGTGAGTGCGGATAGAAAGCCTGATGGTCGCCTCCTCGATCCTCATGGAACTCGTCGGCATGCTCGTTGTAAACGTCCAAGAAATCTGCAACACAGCTGTCCTCAGCATTTATCAGACTGGATATCTGGTGAATGGCGAGCGGTAGGCCATCGAGTTTTGCGAGCAGCTGGTTCAAAGCCTCCCGCTCCTCGTCAGCGCTCGAGTCCCAATCCTTGAGGATCGATTCGGCAAATCCTGAGCTCTCGTCAGCAGTGAAGGTTTGAAGTTCCTCCCCGGCGCTTGCAGGGCTGTTGGCAAGGCTGAAGTCACGGCTTGTGACAATCACGGCGCCAGAAGCACCAGCTTTCGGCCAGAAGTCCGGCATGATGTCGTCCCAGCTTTCCGCGTTGTCGAATATCAAAAGCCACCTCTTGTCTACACCCTTGCTTTAGCGTCGCTGTAACAAAGAGCAACTTGGTGGCTGGAGCTTACCGGACTGGCTCAACCAAAGATGGACTGCAGACAACACGCTGGACAGGTCGCTCCTTTCTGTGACTCCTGCAAGCTTCAGGGCCATGGCGATGCTGCAAAAGCTTTGGCGTATTGCTGCCTTGGTCTCGCTGGCAACCCAGAAGACGGCGTCGTACGACCTTTCTTCCACGTTCCGGCAGTACCTATACGCATACGAAGCTGCAATTTGAGTCTTGCCAATGCCGCCCATGCCGTGAATGGTGAAGCATCCTAGTCTGAGCTTGCGCCTGGAGGGGTCCACGTGGTCGTGGATGCGTTGGATAGCTTCCTCGCGTCCGAAGAAGTCGGGATTATCAGGAATGGGCAGCACCATGATCGGAAATGTCACTGCTGGCCCAAGTGTGGCCTGGGTAAGGATAGGTTGCTAGTCATTGTGGCATTGGAGTCGGCAAGATCTCGGATATTTTCGTAGTGTTTCTGGATGTCTATGAGAGTGCTGTTCAGGAAGCCGTCGATATGGTTCCAGGGTACTGCCTTTATTACGAAAACTTTCCATTAATTCAGTGACTGAAAGAGTTCGTGATTCATACAAACCTAGAGGATGCTTCCGAAGTTCCTTGACGACTTTTATCTAGAAAGCGAGCAGTCTGACGTGGATATCCATCAGTGATTCAGCACCAGCCTTTGGCCTTTTGTGATCCTCGGACCGTCCATCCAGAGCAGTTAGTGGCTTGCGACGGCATCATGTGCGACTAGCTTGGAGAAGTCTACCTTGTTCAATTCCATGAAAACAACTTGTGGTACCTTGTTGTGTCATGGGACTCTGGTTCTGACACAGGCAAGATGCAAGTCAGCCCAAGGATCTTCCGCAGGTTACGGTCTAACATCTCTGCGAGAGTGTTGAAACACGTCCAAATGCAGAGCTTACTACAAGGACTACTACAATCTGAATCTCACTGCCGACATTGAGGCCTAGAGCAGCGCGCATGGTGCCCATACGGGTGGCTTTTCCGCCAGAAAGTTTCGCCGTGACAGACAGCTCGCTTGCATTTGCCCCTCTATCCCAACTCCTTCCATTCCAGCACAGCTCCTCTTAATTCCTTCGCGATCAAACATACCCTACCTTACTCGACAATGGCCTCTAGGCCGAGATCACGATGCCGTCGCTGTTTGACGTGTTGACAACCACTGCGGACGACCTTCGACAGCTCCTCGAGTCGGGCAGGATCAGCAGCTTGCAGATCGTAGAATCTTACCTCTCACACATTGAGGCGCACAACACCAAAGGGGCGAAACGCAGGGCCGTCATCTCTTCACCTCCGAGATTCCAGCTCATAGCCTGCGCTGCTAGACTTGATGAGGAACGGCAGAAGGGAACACTAAGGGGCCCTTTGCACGGAGTACCAATCTTGCTGAAGGTAACCAGCCATCTCTAAGAAACTTAGCCTTCGCATGAAAGCAGCACTAGCTGACTTTTGTTTCTTCCGCCTAGGACAACATTGCAACCGACGCCTCCCTTGGGATTCCGACTACTGCAGGCTCTTATGCGCTTCGCGATTCGTGCCCGTCTGGCAACGGTCCTGTTGTCAACAATGTGAGAACCTTGGATTTGTTGACACAGCTTCGCTAACTGCGGTCACTGATGATTAGTTGATCGATCGTGGCTTGATTATTCTTGGGAAAGCAAACTTAACGGTAAGCCCAGGCTGACATCTTCCACTCCCTTATGTGACATCATGCGACTCTTCCGGTACTGACTACATACAGGAGTTTGTCGGACTAAAGTAAGACGGATCACCATCGGCTTGAGCTCCAGTTTCTAAGAACCAGGCTAACTAGCATCAACAGAGGTGTAAGTGGATGGTCCGCCGTGGGGGGTATGTGCGAGCCCGCCTACATTCCTACGGGTTACGAAATTGGAGAGAAGCCTAGAGGCGAGACGGTTTGTGGCACCAAGATAATGGCACGATGCGTTTGACTGATTGTTTCTACAGACCCCCGCCGGTTCATCTACCGGGTCTGCCGTTGGTGTAGCATGTGGCTTTGCCCCTATTTCTCTGGGGACGGAAACCTCCGGGTCTCTGGTGTCTCCGGCAGCTGTTGCCGCTTCGTATGCACTGAAGCTTACTCACGGATCTATCCCTTTGACGGGAATTATAGAGGTCACTGCTTGCTTTGACACGGTCGGCGCATTTGGAAAGTCTGCTCTGGACGTGGCCCTCACATGCGACGCTGTTTTCTCTTCGAAAAGTGGTTCGAGCCTGGCCTCTGTCGTATCCTCCGTCAAGCTAAAGAGGTCTCGGTAGGTTTCGTCGACATTGAAAAATGGAGGCTGCCACCTCATACCCAAGCTGGTGATCCAAATTACTTCAAGCAAACTGTTAGAGTTCTCCCTCACGGCCCTACACAGGGTTCATGATTTGCTGACATGACACAGGCCGAGGAGTACCAGAAAGCAAAAGATGAGCTGCGCCGGAACGGGGTGAAGGTCGTTGACGTGCATATTATTCCTCCCGAGGAGTACATGATTGGGGACACAAACGTCGATGATCTGATGGACATCATCATAAGTAAGCATCTGGATTGAAGAGATGCCCGAACGAGTGTCAGCTGACTTCATTTTCTGCTAGAACAGCAAGGAAAGAACGCCTTCGAGCGATATCTGACGACCCTCAAGGTCTCGAAAGTTCGCACGTTGGAAGAGATCATTCAGTTCAACAAGGACCACGCAGACACCGAACTTCACAAGGGTATTCATAATGCTAGAATGCTATCAATCCCTCGAGCCTGATTAACATGGCCTCATACAGACTACTGCCCTAACCAAGACGGGCTTACTGGACTCGTCAAAGCGTCAAAGCCAGATGAAGATGTTTCCGAGTGGCTTGAACACTGCAAGCGTTGGGCAGCAACAGAAGGAATCGACAAAGCCGCATCGGAGAATGGCGTGGATGTGGTTTGTTGCTCTGACAGCTACTTTGCAGGTGTATCGGTCGCGGCACGTGAGTGAAGGATGATCCAAGGCGAGTTCCGGACCTGGACGCTTGCGCAGAAGCAAGGGCCGATCGTTGAACCGAGTGCACATGGTGGCGACGGAAGCAGCCCTGATGCCCTGGCTCCTTTACTAGAGGCCGAGAATCAAATTCCGAGAGAAGGATTGATGTGGCGACTGGTGAAGGCATCTTTGTTATTCGATGTAAAAGGGGCGCGAAACCAACAAATGACCAGAACGACGATAGCGGGCGAGAAACGAGTGTGGGGGATTTTGAAGCGTTATTTAGTAGTGGAAGAGGTCAAGAGGTGATCATGGAGAGAGCGAGCGTCGTTGATCTGGATGATGAGGCTCTTCACAATACCATCAAGCTCTCTCTGCACGAGTCGTGCCAGTGCAAGATGATCAAACTTATATGTTCGAAGGATGAAGAAGTCTGGTTTCAACGGGTTTGTTGTTTGACATGCCACAAGGTCATCAAGGTCACCACATCGTCGATATACGGTGGAAGCTCAGGAAGACCCAACCATTTCCCAACCATTACTACCTTTTAAGTCTTTCTCAGCCTTTTCAACTAATAAATAACACTTCAACCCCCCACATCCGTTTCTTGTCCACTGTCGTCGTTCACTGTCCTCTACATCGAACATGCATCAAGCATGCCTTCGCCAGTCGCCACATCAATCCTTCTCGCGGGCTTCGAGTCGCAGCCTCTAGTAGCTGAGGTTCTCGGCGTCGAGTCCACCGCGACCACATACCTCCTGAACTGTCCCGAGGGCACCGACAGCAACCTCTGCGGCACGTACAACCAGTCCGTCACGCTCGGGCCGTGGGCCAGCAAGACTCTGGCTCCGGGCGCGGCCGAGACAGGCGTGTTCGGCCTCTTCGTCACCGATACCGTACGTCCGTGGAAGTTCTCTATTCATTGCGAGATGAGCAGGACCGTCGCGGAAGAGTGCACGACCGTCAACGTCGGCGGCAACGACGACGGCTCTCCCACGGCGACGTTCGCCTCTCCCGATGGTCTCGAGGAAAACGACTTTGGCAGTTGGGACTACGTCCCTGTGACCATCACCGCCGGCCAGGGACTGCTCGCCGCCGCAGCTCGGGATCCTCCCGGATTGGCACTGCCGACGAGGCGCCCGGCAGCGCACAGCCTACCGCAACTAGAGCGAAGGGCTCGAGCGGCGACTTCCGACGGCTCTTCATGCCGAGATCGTGTACTTGCCGTCATGTCTGTCGCTGGACTTGCGGTGGCCATCGTGCTGTCCTAAAGATACCCCCCGACATCAAGGCATGAACTAGCAACATGGACTCCTTCAATTTTTCTGTCAGCTCTTAGATGCTGCAACCCGGTTTGAAGACTTTACACGGCTAGTTAGACTTGACCAGTGTGCGCTAGAAGAGCAGGCTATTAGCAACTTGTACGGTGTTCTGTCTCAATCTCTCTCATGCTGTTCATTACTCCGTAGTCATGACTCCCATGCAACCAATAATCAGGACTCTTCAAACGTCACCAGCACCAATGACGAAATCCGCTGAGACATTATACAAGTGATCGACAATGTATATTCGACTCCAGAGTCAAGTTGACGTCAATCCTCGTCCAAAACGCCAAAGGCCTTAACGCCGAAACATCCGCCGAACCCCACCAGCATCAACACCATGGCCAGATTTCGGGGATAGGAGTAAGTGATGTTTAAACGCCAGGGCAATGTATATAAATACACCATAGGTCGCCAACAAGACTCTTCACCTATCTTGTTGATTCTAAAGGACCAAGACTCACGCAGGATATCTACTCCTTCGTCTTACTAGAACACACAACATAGTCACAACTCCACCACATCATGACCTCCCAACCCCCAGTCTGGTTCATCACCGGCGCCAGCAGCGGCTTCGGCAAGAGCATCGCCTTCGAAGCCCTGCGCCGCGGCCACCACGTCGTCGCCACCGCCCGTCGGTCCTCCAGTCTCTCCGCCCTCGCCCGAGAAGGCGCCCACGTCCTCGACCTGGACGTCACCGCCCCGGAGCATGTCATCGAGGCCACGGTCACGCAGGCTCACGACTTGCACGGCCGCTTGACCTACGTAGTCAACGCCGCGGGCTACGTCCTCGAGGGCGCCTGTGAGGAAGCATCGTAAGGTCGCTTTTGGTGGAACGTGAACGCTTGCTGAACAGGCATCGACTGACGCAACGACCACAGCGAAAAGGAAGTCTTCGACCAGTTCAACACCAACGTCCTCGGGGCCGTCAAAGTGACCCGCGCGGCGATCCCGCACCTCCGCGCCGCCCGCGCCGGCGTCGTCGCAAACTTCGGCTCTCTGGCCAGCTGGAACGGCAGCCCGGCGACGGGCCTCTACAACGCCAGCAAGTGGGCCGTCAGCGGCTTTTCGGAGAGCATGAGCGCGGAGCTGGCGCCCCTGGGCATCGCGGCGACGTGCATCGAGCCGGGCATGTTCCGCACCGAGTTCCTCAACGCGGGGCGCCGCGTCAGCACGCGGCGCCGGCTGCGCGACGTCTACGCCGCCGGGGCGGAGGAGTACCGGGCCATCCTGGACAGGAGCGACAACAAGCAGTTGGGGGATGTGGAGAAGGGGGCGCGGGTCGTGGTCGACGTGTTGACGCGGACCGGCGTGGCGGAGGGGAGGGAGATCCCCGTGAGGCTGGTGCTGGGATCGGATACTGTGGGTGTGATCAGGGAGAAGTGTGAGAGCACTTTGAAGCTGTTGGGGGAGTGGGAGGACATTGCTGTGTCGACTGATCACGACGACGCGGAGTGAGACGATGCAGTGCTAGTATTCAAAGCTGACGAACATCATCATGGCAATATATGGAGCTCCATATTTGGACACCCCCAGAAATCTAACCCCGGTGTCCAAGACAGGTCAGGTCGTAGCCTAAATATATACGGCTACAGATCAATCTTCTCCGCCAATACATCATGCCCGCTCCAAGTCTATTACAATAAATATGTTGTCATCCCCACGGGTTCGCTCCGTGGTTGTGCGTATCGGGCGCCGGAAAATGCGAGTAAAATATATAACCCAACGCCCATCATGCTTTTCCCCTCACCTCTGACGGAAACCCGCTTTGCCATTACCCGCCTCTCGAGTCTAGAAGTTGAAATGCCTCCATTCTATAGGTTCGTGCTCAAACAGGCCTGCCCTTGTGCCGTCTCCGCCATCTTCGTTTCCAATGACCGCTTCTATCATGTGATGTCTTACAATGAATGGCCTGTGGGCAGGGATGAATCAGGCTTCAGGCTTAGTGGAGCTTGGTGGCGTCCCGAGCGATCCTGTTGGCGACCTGCTTCTCCTTTGGGATGGTGAGGGCGTTGATGCCAAGGTACTCGCAGATGCTGGTCACCACAAGGTAGGCCCAGCGGAAGTAGACGACCAGAGCGAAGAAGAAGTACCCCCACAGATAGTTCAACTCGAATTGGGCGCTGACCTGGGAGAGGCCGAATCGGGGCAGGTTGCCGATGATGGCGCCGCCGACGAGGGGCCACAGCATGACGGTCCAGTAAGGGAAGGGCTGGCGCGTCAAGTGGGCAAGAATCATCTTGGTAGTCATGCGACCGAAGACGAACGACAGGGTCAGGCAGAAGAGAAGAAGGTGGTTCTCCGCCATGAGGGTACTGTAAGGAGAGTAGACCCATAGGCCAATGGAAATGGTGTAGACAGCCATGGGGGTCCACTCCAGAAAGACAGGGGCCACAGGCAGCCCATTCTTTCGGCGCGCCTGGATGACGTTGTACACGCAAAAGGGGATCTGGGTGAAGACGAGCGAGCCGACAATGAGGCTGATCCAGATGTCTCGGAAGGTGGTCTCACCAAGGACGTGCGCCAGGCCAGGCAGGTGGTCACCGAGAAGGTGGTTCATGGGCTGAGTCCAGATGCCGGGCCCATAGATACCGGACATGATCATGACCAAGCAGGCAATGATTAGACCCTCGGTAGGGCCGTTGATGACTCCCAGGTAGAGAGTGTGCGTGTGGTACGTCTCCCAGGTCGAGAAGAACATGGGAAGGCAGGGGCAGAGCGCGGTGAAGATGCCGGCTGGCGTAGCCCCCAGGCCCATGGCCGCCGTCTCGAGCAAGCTGGCGAGGGTGCAGTTGAGCGAGTCGATGCCGTGGTCGAAGAGCTCGCCGAGGCCGCTCGAGGTTCCGGTGCGCCGGGCTTGCTTGCCGTCGACGTTGTCCATGGTCTGGTACATGAAGAGGCCGAAGGCGAAGCTGAAGTATAACCATGATGGACCCTGCAGCATTGGCGCTCACGTTAGCATTGTCCCTGCGGAGGGCAATGGGGTGACGTCAAACGTACCGGTCCAACCAGATCTGGCATGAATATCTCGAGTAGCACAATGTTACCCAGGATGAAGAAGAACCCGAGAAGGGTAACCATGTTCGGGGCAAGCCATAGCGGCAGAAATTCGACAAAGGCGTTCCACTGGGAGGACGAGAAAAGTCAGCAGGCGAGGTGTCACGGGGCAGAAGTTGTTCCCTGCCGGTGGACGACGAGGGGGAGGAGAAGTCGCAGAGGCAAGCTCGCGGGAAGAGGCGCACGCACCCAGGGTCCGAGGACGTATTTCGAGACGTAGGAGAGGTCGACGCTCGAGTACTTGTAGGTCTTTAGGTGGGAGAGGGCATCGTCGGAGATGCACTCGGCAACCGCGCTTTCTGTCGGCAGGTTATTAGTCGAACACTCAATGGCCCCCAAGGTCAGGGGGGACGAGAGAGATGTCGTCGAGTCGGGCACAGAAGTCCCAGAGAAAGCGCTTACTAGTATTGGGAGCCATGTTCCTACCGCTCGGGTTGGAAGAGGTTGGACTGAATAGTGGCAGCGTTTCGCTCCCGGACATGGTGGGAGGGGAGGAGCCGGGGGCGGAGGGGTCGCGGTTCAGGGAAAACGGGGACCCTTTAAAGGCGTCAGGGGAAACCGGGAAGGCAGCTGGAGAGTTACGCTGCTGCGTGCAAGGCGTGCAGGCGTGCAAGGCGCTGCGCTGCACTGTAACGGGATGATGGTGGGTGAGAGCCGCGGCTGGCGACGGGCGACAGGCGACAGGCGGCGGGTAGCGGGTAGCGGGTCACACGCTGCTGCTGGCGGGTGGAACTGAGACTCGTAGTTTGATGCAGCGAAAGTGTTGAACACCTTCAGGCTTCATGCGTCGGGGGGGTTTTGTTGGTGGGGGGGACGTTTGGCCAAGAGTTTGGGGGGTTGAAGGGGGTAAAACTGGTTGAGAACTTGAGATGAGCGAGCTCTGCCACTGGTGTTTTTAGAAAGGCGGTGCGCTAGCCCCTGCACCTGCGTGCAATCTAACCCACTTTGTACCTTAATTGTTAAAAGTTATAAAAGGTTATAGAAACTGTGTAGTATAATACTATATAATTTTAAGTTAATATAGAGTAATACTGTTAAGCTATATTTATATATTACTTTATATAAAAATTAATAATTATAATAATTAAAGTTTATACTATTATTATTAATATATATATAAATACTATAATTAGTTTATTTAATTATTTAATATTTTATAATATTTTATATAAATATTTATACTACTTTCTTAATTTTATTTTTAAAAGTGTTTAATAAAAATATAATTTCTTTTAAAACATTACTAAAAGATATAAGCCTAGAAATAAACAAGTTTTACTATAATACAAGAAAGAGCACAGCTAACAACAATTATCAGTCAGACTCTTCTACTAATTAATGTGCATTAATAATCTCAATAAGATACCTATATCATAGAGGTTTAACAACAATCTCTCAAGAACCTCGATGAATATTCGATTTGGAATGGCATAAAATAGCGGCAAGTTCTCCTCGTGATCAGTTGGAGACTTGCCTAGACATGTCACCAGCAGACTACATTCCCACTTCAAGCCAGAAGTGCGCTTCTTACATGCAGAAGAGTAAGCAGTGGGGTGCAGCACCCGTTTCAACAGACCAGGACGTCACAATGGAGGTCGCGGAATCGTCATTAGAGGCAAAAGCCTCAACATGCTTTCACGCGAGTATGCTATGCTAATTCGAAAGCAATTTCGTCGAGCTCGGCGTCGGACACGGAGATGGCGACAATCGACCTGCCAGCCGCCTCAGCCAGTGCTTGCGCCTCCTTGCCGTAAGGGCTGTCCGTCAGAGCACTCCAGCCTTTTTCCTCGCCAAGGTCGTTTGCTGTCCTGAAATCTTGGCCGTCGGTCACGTTGAGTTCGGTTCGCGCGGCGTCTATCGCGTCCTTGGTGGATTGGTCGACGATCTGGGCGAACTCGATGGAGACAATGTCACCGAGATCGAGCTTGTCGTCCTCCCACAGCGTCGCCATTATCTGGCTGAGCCCGACTCGGTCCGGGGTCTCGTCCAAGTCGTTCCATGCCTCCTTAACCGTGATCTTGTACTCAAATGAGTCAATCAGGATTTGACAAAGAGGCTCTCTGCCACCCTTGAACCCGGTAGTGTAAACCAACTTGGCCCGTCCAGAATCTCTCACTGAATAGGCGATATTCCCCTGCATGCCACCAGGCTTCCTGAATGTCCAGAGGAAGCCAGTGATCTTATCCGCCGATGCCGCATTATGGAACGCTTGCCGCATATCTGCCTTCTTCTTCGGGTTACCGGGCGGCTTCAGCAGCTCTTTGCGCGCATCGTCGACAGTGATTCCCTTTGGCGGCTTGGGCCGCGGCTCGGTGGGATCGACAGTGTCGGTCACGTTGCCCCTGTACCAGTACACGGCCCCGTCATTGGCGAGTCCAAGAGGTATCAGTGAGCCTTTATCGATGATGAGGCCGCCTTCTTCTCTCGACTCCCGTAGCACGCAGTCTGCGAGGTTGTAGTCTGAACGTGAGTCGTAGCCACCCCGTGGCAGGATATAGCCGACCTTGTCAAAGTTGCCGTTGGCGGGAATCATCCAGATGTGGCCATGTTCATCGTAAGGGACGACACCACAGCGGACACGCTTCCCGTTGCCCTCGAGGGTTACTGAACGTATCATTAGCCTTGAACTTCGGATTTAGTCTTCGTGGTGGTCGAGGACTGACCTGAGCCATCTTTGTCGCCGCCGTATTGTACTCTAGAGGGTAGGTACCAGGGGTCAACCTCTCCGATGCCCTGCCAGTCACTCTCGTCTCCCGGAAGAAGGTCTTCTTCTTTTTATGCCTTCACAGCGATGAGACTGAAAGCGCCCCAAAGTGCGAGGTGATACACATTTAGTACTGAATACTGCATTTGCGCCAAGGACGAGAATACGTGTTGGGTGTGTTGCGCTGTAAGTTCTTGCAAGGGGATTGGCGGTAATGGTTTCTGACGATTTAGGAACTTAAAGAACTACAGGCAGCGCATCCTCACGAACTCTAGAATATTCTTTGAAGGCTTTATGTTTATAACTGCTGCTGGCCGACCATGTCGCCAGCCCGGATGATAGGATTTATTTTTACTGTCACAAATACTCGTCATTTTTCGACATCGCTGTAGTTTAACCGTCTCCCGCAATTAAACGTTACTCTACGAAATAATTCAGGCGTCAATGCTCAATACCAGTGGCCTCAGCTATCGTTTCTTGGAAAGCGCCGGGCGAATCGGAGGAACTGGAGGCAGTGAGCCCCTCCCGGGCGACCTTGGTTTCATCGTTGAGCCCTGAAACCACTGGGCGTAATCGTGTATCAATCCTTGCTCGTCCACGTTCGTGTCTTGGCTTGGCTTAAATAAGAATCAAATCGATTTCCGACTCGGATATGGCCGATTTTCTATATTTAGCAGCTAAGTTTGTTCTGATGTCAGGGTCCCGCTGACGCCGAAGCGCTCAAAGGTTTACGTAGTACTCCAAACTGTGAATGTCTCTCGTCCTGGAGACATCTGCACAGCCAAGGAGAGCATTTATCGGTCGGTAGTTGTTGTCTTCCGTTCGTTCAGGCGTCGCAAGTGTGTAGTCAATCGTCGCTTGAACAGTTTGCCAATCCTCTCCAACAGCCGTACCTTGGCCCTTGGCCCTTGGAGCTCTCTGCTTTCGCCGTCGTAACTTGAGACCATATCTCAGCATTACAATATGTGTGAATAGCTATGCTGGTGGAAGGTTCGGGGTTTCCGAAATAGGCTAATTATTAATGTACTCAAGAAAATGCGGTTGTGTTAATTCGACTAGGCTCCTGAGCGTTGATTTCCAAGTGAAGCAGCAGAGAAGCCATCAATGACAATCAACTGAGAATGGCATAGTAGATCACGATAGTAAAAAAATGCCGGAAGTCATCAGCAGTTAGAAGTTGATTGGGCTCGGAGACACCGTCTAACTAAACCCAGTCCCATCCTTGCCGGGCGAGGGCAGGGCAATGCAGTCTGGGAGAACTCTCTTCAACAAAGACGTTTGACTGCACTATACATAGTGTCAAGGGTCGGCGAGGTAAGCGGGGCCTCCTCTTGCTTTGACTACTTAATCAGACATCGTCGCAGAAACACAACTAAACACTCATCTCAGTACCGTTCCGCAGCATTTCTACATTTTCTATCTCTTTCCTTACACTCTCATTTTTCTTGACTTAACTCGACACCTTGCGAAAAAAATGTTGTTGAAAACCCTCCACCCTCTACTCGGCTGTCTTCTCTTCTTGGAAGGCGCGGTGTCGTCCTTGATACCCCGTGACGATGACTCTCGTGGACACACTTGGATCGACCACGACAAGGTCGTCGCATTCACCCAGAACCCCTCCCCTGGGGTAGATGGGCGGCTTGAGCTCCGATTCAACCCCCTTCTTTTCGTCAAAGGAGGTTGTGACCCCTACCCAGCCGTGGACGGTAGTGGAAATCTCGGGTAAGCCAGCAAACCTACTCACAAATGACATCTACTTCGCATACAGAGCCAAGAGCTAACGCCTGTTCCAGTGCTGGCTTGAAGCCAACCGGTGGTGGGAGAAGCGACTGTGGCAATGGCGGCACCGGACAGGTCTACGTCCGACGCGGGGGTAGCCAAGGCCGCGCTGGCATTATGTATACCTACTACGTCCCCAAGGTCCGCTGGGCCAAAGGAAACGATGGAGGCCACCGCCACTACTATGCCAGCGTCGTCGTCTGGCTTAACCGGTGGGGCTGTGAGGCTGATGATACTACGGCAGTCTGGCCTGTCGGTATATCCTATACGACCGACCACCTGTCGTGGGGCATGACGGCCGCTGGTTCTATCTCTTTCAAGACCGAGAACGTAGGCGTCGATATACCTACGCACCCCAAGATGCAGTTACACGACAAGGTCATCTCGCCCCTTACTGATGGCGATAATGACGAGCTCCTTGAGCGCACCCTTGTCGACTGGGATACCCTCCCGGAGTCGGCCCAGGCGGCGTTGTCCGACGTCATATATGAGAAGACCCAGGTGCCGTTCACCGACGCCAACTTTCAGGCCAATTTGGATGCTGCATACGAGTACACCTTCTACAACGGTATATCCGACGACCAGGGTTGCGGCAATATAACCACCAGCGTCAAGCGTTCTGCCCGACACTATTGAGATCGATTCGACTTCGGCAGTTGCGCTCATCATGGCTTGCTGAAGATAGTGGGCTATTTGTTGATGGAGGAGTGAAAGTACCGAGGGGAGACTGATCGCATAAGTTCGCTACTTGCGACGTCGTGCGCTTCGATGATGCTGTTTTTGGTACCGTGTATTGTTTGGTTTTAGATGTGATTTTCTCAATATCTTATCTTGTTGCCTTGTATTCGTACCGCATCGTATGTCAAGACTCCCTCGGTGATGACCGCCACTTGATGGAACAGGTGTTGCTTCCGATGCTGTTTTGCAGGTGTTGTAGCTCTACCCCTATCGCTGGAGATATTAAGCATAAAAAACGAGAAGATGTTTGTGAACAGGGTCCGAAAGAATAGGGACAGGAACGTTATGATAAAGTTGAATACAAATAGATTTTAGAGTTAGATACAGACAAAGGACAGTCAGATACAATAAAGTACGGAGCAAGATTAATAAAATCCGTGCCAATTAGGTTCTTCTGCTATTACTATGTAGATAGTGCGTTGCGAAGATGAAGAAATGCATACATCTTAGCGCCTCTAATGATTGGCCGTCCTTAAGAGACGCTGAGCTGCATAAATTTATTGAGTGTATACAAAGCTGAAACCGAACATATGTAGGTCTATTACAATGGACAATTCGCTTTTGATCGCTTACGGCCAAACGAGCGTAAGTAGGCATTTGAATATGTACCCAAGTCATCCAAAGCCACCGCAGCCGCGTTTGCCAGGATTTCGGTATACTCCACTGCAGTTTCGATTTCGTCGACCTACGAGTAGGTAGGTACATAGCTAGTTGCCATCTCGACCTATCGAGACCCACGAATCTAATGCCCGCTTGTCGGTACGTGCAAGTCGACCGCACTCGGAAGAACTAGGATCAGCAAAGACGTGACAGAAGTTCAAGGTAGAGAGAATGAGTAGACTGATCACCCGCGACGTCAAAGATATTTCATTTTGACAAGTTTCACGTCGAAGACTTGATGGTTCGGAACTCGGAAGATTTGAGAGACCAGTGTGAACTATTAGGTGCTGCAAGTAGGCGTCGGCAACAACATAACAAACTTGGAACGACACTACACAAGCCCGCCCTAGGCCTGTCTACCGTAAAGACTTATCTAATCAATTGGAACTCTTCGCAAGTGGGGCCGGCATGTCCGATCAAGCAGCCTGCTAAATTCACGTAGATAGCTGGCCAACGGAGTGCCCAGTACTTATTCACCCCAACCCGCCATAGGTATACAAACTCGTGTCTATGGACGCGGGTCGCATATTCTCTGTCTGCCGTCTTATTTTCTTCAGTTTCCTACCCTCGAACCATCCTCCTATCCATGCCATGTTTCCAGTATTAGTAGGGAGGGTTATGCAAATTCCCATAATCAAAGGTAGAATGCAGAAAAGACATAAACTTAAATCAATGCCAGCCGCCAACGCCCAGACGTCCGAAGCTCTCAAAGGAATGAAGCGTAAGACGCGCAAGAAAAAGATGCAATCAAATCCGCAAGTTTGTGGTTCGTCCAACGAAGCAAGGCAGAGTATCGTGGCCTCTTACAGCAACGCGAATCCGACAAACATGCCGCCCATAACTATGGCCAGGCCCCACTTACGGCCGGCCTCGAGGGCGGTAGCCGAGCCGGACTTGTCGCTCGAGCTGGAGTCAGAGTCGGAGTCGGAGTCGGAGTCGGAGTCGTCCGACGAGTCGTCGCTATCGCTAACGTCGGTGTAGATAGTGTCGGCGTCGTCGGTGGCCGAGGCCGTCGCCGAGGCACCCGTGGCTTTGGCCGTCGAGGTCGTGTTGTACTCAGTAGGGTCCTGGGCACCGCAGGGGTGGTTCTGACGGCACGCCGAGGAGCACTTGTTGTTGTCGTTGCAGCCCGTCACGCACTGGTTGCCCCATTCCTGGCACACGAAATAGGGAAGAGACAGGGAGTACTCGGAGACGTTGGGCTGCTTGTTGTTGCCGCAGATGCAGCCGTAGGTAAGAGATTTCTAGGGTTCTTGGATTAGACGGTGAACATCAAGGACGAGGGTGGAGGGAGACAAACCGGGTCGCACTCGTTGACCTTGGTGGTTCCGTCACCCGTCTGTTGGCAGATGAGGGGGCAAGTCGACTTCTCGCTGGCACACCATGACTCTAACCCAGCATCATTAGACCTTTTTTTCTTCATTTCCTTGCTTGGCCGGACCAAGTCAACTCACGTCTTTGGGACAGAGGCACACTGTCGGGGTCGATCACGTAGTCGGCCTGGACCACAGCGAAAAGGGTGGCGGCAACGGCCAGAACAGTGGATCGGATAGAAGGCATGGTGGTTCGGTGAAGTAATTAATTAGTAGAAGAAGTGTGTATATGAGTATCGTAAAGAGGATGGGTGGGCTGCAGATCTTCGTGGTCAGCAAACCGTCTTTGAGGTGGGCCTTTAGCTGGTCAAGTGCTTCAATGGCTTGAGGTATTCATGGTAGGTTGGTATGCACCACGATCCCTAGGACAACAACCGGGCATCTGCATCTGCATCCTTTCCACGGCTTGGGCGGTGTGTCAAGTGGGTTCAAGTGATTACTCACAATTACGGGCGTCGGCGTCTGTATGAGCGAAGGTACAGACGGGAAGACGGGAGCGAGAGGCGAGAGAAGCAAACAAGCAGCAAACGACGGACGACGGGCACGAGCGAGAGGATTAAAAAGAGGCGGAGGGGAGGATCAAAAGAGGACCGCGGACACCGGGAGGAGAGAGGAGAGAAGAGAAGGAGGCGACAAGCCCGGAATAGGTGCCACGGATAGATGCTCCGTAGCTTATGCAGAAATGAGCGAGAGCCACCACCACCCCCCCGGGTGACTGAGACCCGCGGCTGGCGATATCACGACGGACGGTGACTATGGACTTGGGTAGCAAAGAAGCAACATCAAACAGGCTTAGCCCGGGGCCAAGGCACAGGATAGCGTAGCATCCGCAACTTGGGATCCAATGTCCTAGGCCCGTGGTCCGTGGGCCCCGTGAGGCCCCGTGAAGCCCCGGGTTTGGCGAACATGGGACGGGATCCATCATACAACCGTGGACCGAACCGTGTCCGACTTTTTGGGGGTGTTGATGCAGCCGACACTGGACACGGCATGGCCTCGTAATGAGTGGCTTTTCGCGGAGCACAGAGAGCTGCGAGACAGCCTCGGGCCTAGATGCAATCATGTGCGGTGCTCTACAGTACAAACCTGGAGATAGGAACACAGAGTTGTTGGGTTGCCCGCTAGGATGGAGCTTGGGGAGCTTGGGGGCGCCACTTGGTGCAGCGTTGGCGTGCATCTCTAATCTCCAGGACAAGCCCGTGGCCCCGATTTTCCAAGCCGGCTCTCCGGCTCATTTTGGGTTGTGCTAGGGTTACCTAGGCTCCGTACTATGTATGTAGACTTTTGCATGCCAATTAATGCTGTGGCTGCTGTCCGGGTTTGTTGGAATTGTGATATTTGTCTCCCCCCCATATTGTTAGTTCACACGTCTCGGTCTCGCTCCCTCTCAGTGTCTCAGTTCCGTCGCCATCGTCGTCATCACCACAGGGGGGATGCTCCATCTCTGTGGGCTTCCAGGCCGACCTTATCTGAAATACCCCGTTACCCTCGCTACCTCATACCGCACCCTACCAACCTAGTAGATTACCTACCATCGTCCCGGTGTCCCGCAAGCCGGTGGCGGGGATCCTCCAATTGCAGGTTTCACTCCACCCGGAGGTCGGCCTTTTTATTTATTTTAGTGTGGTTGTGCAGCTGCATTGAGGAGGTGACTGCATCGGCCGTGAACACGATGCATCATGAGGGTGTCAAGTCCCGCCTTCGACCCGCGTTTACGAGCCCACCCGTCGGGTTCACCACCAAGATATGGCGCGGGGGGTGCGGCAGCGGCGCGAGAGTTGAAGCCGGGCAGTGGCCAATTGTCGCCTCTCGGACTCCAGCAAAAGGCAAAAAGTTGGCGTCCAGACTCAGCCAAGTGCCGCTCGTATTTTCTTGATCGTGACGCCGAGGGTCCGCGTGATGCACGAGACACGCCAGGGTTAATTATGTTGTGTCTGATCTTCGTTGCGCACCCGGCCGGAGAGGTGACGCCGAGACGGCACTGACGGTAATAAGACAGGAGCAGCCCCAACCCCTCCCACTGTGACGGACTGGATAGGAGGCGCCGGGCAATTTGGCATTTGGCCAGGATCTGCCCACCTAAAGTCATCCAAGTCACAAGCCTCACGGGGCTTAAGGTTGGTGGAGGAAAGGCCTAGGATGCATAGTAGATGTCCACGTCGAATAAACTCCATGCACAAGGTTTTGTTTGCTGTGGCCCACCAGATGCACAATTCGCAGATAAACGCGCCGGGCTAGCATAGGACAGACCAGAGAACCCCACGACGAAGACTGGGAAGACACATGGTTCTGCTCAACTTTGACTAAATGACTGGCAAGTCTCCTGAACGAGCAAACGATACTAGTAGAATAGCCCATTCCCTTCACAGTAAGCCAGCTGCGACCTAGAGCGGCAGAAGCTTGTGCCACCGAAAGGCCCCTCCATCCCGTGCACTTGCAGCCAGTCCAGGCCACAATGACCGTACGATAAGGCGTTCCCGCTTGTCAGTCGACATTCCATGTCCGTCCTCGAGCTTTGCACCAGCAAGCCGGGAAGCATGATCCGAGAAGCACGGGGAGGAGAGACAACCGACTCGATTACTAGTAGTACACTACTAATCGCATATAGATATGTACTACTAATGTAGAAGCCGCCCAAGACATCAGTCCTCAGGAGAACGGATCCCCACTTGAGTAGCACACGGAGACGGTCTGAAGCTCGGGGCCTGTTGGTTCGGTTCCCTTGATGAATCTACGGAATATAAGGGGCCGTGTGGGTTCTGCTGACGGACCGGACGGAGACGGAGACGGAGATTCGCCCGGAGTTGGTGTCGTGGGTGAATGGAGGGCTCGGGATACGGCGGCGTGGTCCGGATACATGACTTGCCTCTCAAACACGAAATGTCACCGGAGGAAAGACGTTGACGTGGACAGATTCTCGGTAGCTTCACAACAGGAACGTACCTTGTCTATAGAGTAGTATCGCAAGTATCTTAAGCTATACTCTGCAACTTGGATACGCCAAGCTGCAAAACTGTAAGAAAATCAATCAGCACTTCCCATGCAAACCCCATCCGTCCACCTCCAAGATCGGCAACATTGTCTGTCCAGTTGACCCATTGAACAGCGTTCGCTCCCCGCAACTAGTAAAATACCAACGGTGTCGATGCACGGCAGTGCGCCAGATAGTGGGGATGCGGCGGTACAGTGCAAACCCCCCCCCCCCCCCCACAGCATAATAATAATCGTCCTCCGGGATGCCGCCCCGCTCGTCTTCCGGCCGAAAGCAGCATGATGCCGACATTCTCAACTCCGGCTTTCTTTCTCGAAAAAACACTGCATCACAACGCTTCAACCACGCCATCAGCCTGACTCTGCGTGTACCCGGCCGCGCCAGTCCATCCCTTCATTAGCCCGCCGTCTTCAATCACGTCATAGCCGTCTTCCGTGCACCCCATCCATCCACGCTCCCTCCGCCCGCAGAGCATCAACAATCAGGTCTAAGAGCCGAGCCCCTCGCTGCCCAGCGGATATCAACAAACAACCAAGCTCCCAATAAGAACAATATCGTTGCAAGGCCCAAGCTCCTCGGACGAATCAACCGACTTTTCCGTCTCTCCACAAATCAGCGCCCATCCGCTCGGGCATCAATCGCAACACACCACCGGCGCGCCACCTCGCCCGCTCCGTGCGACTGCCACCTCCGAAACCACCCCAAAACCCCCATGAGCCTTCCACTCGCGCATGGCTGAATGGCGCCAGCGGTAGACCGAGAACGTGCCAATGGCAGCTGGGCCGCCGGCGCATCTCCCGCAAGGCCCTCCGAAAGGCCCTCCGAAAGGTCCTCCGAAAGGTCCTCCGAAAGGCCCTCCGACATGCCTTCCGCACCCGCCGAGGAGTTCCACACGCCACGGTCGTCCCTCGAAGGCGACGCACCGTCCAACGACAACTATCACGATGCCGCTGAGACCGACGAGACCGCCGCCTCCACCATGTCGCCCCGCTCAATAACCTCTCCTCCATACTGGCACACCGCGCACAGCCACCAGCGCAACGTCTCCAACGTCTCTGTCGAGTCCATCCTCCCCGCCGGCGCCATAACCCTCCGCGACAACGAGTCGAACGATTACAACGACCGCAACAGCGCATGCTGGGCCAAGAGCGTCGAGATCGCCGACCACACCGTCGTCAACAGCAGTGCCACGAATATCGGTGCCTTCGTCGTATGGAACATCCGTGTCGAGACTCTACATGTGAGTGCCCTGTAACTCACCTTGGTGTATACCCAGGCTAGGCCGGTAATTGACCATTGACCTGAGCAGGGAGGCTATATGAACATTCGAAAACGGTATTCCGAGTTTGACGAGTTTCGAAATCAGCTAGTTTTGACCTTCCCCGGGTTCGAGGCGGCAGTTCCGGAGCTCCCGCCCAAGAGCGTCATCTCAAAGTTCCGGCCCCGATTCTTAGAGAAGAGACGGGCTGGGCTACAATATTTTCTCAAGTACCTGCTCCCTATCAGTTTGTCTTATCGAAACAACGCTTATCCCACCTACAGCTGCATTTTGTTGAACCCAGAGTTCTCCGGCTCGCCGGTGCTCAAGGAGTTTCTCTTCGCATAGCGGCCATGTTTTCACTATCAAATAACTTTGTTGGATATAACTTCATTCACCAACCCTCAGGGAGGGTCTTACTTGTACAAACGTTGTGGTATGTTATTTAGTTCTGCCTCGCCAGTGGGGCGAGACGTTGATGATAATGCCTTGGACGATGCGCCATGTGCGACTTACTGCTGCTATTCTCCTTTCTAATTGGACAGCCGAGCTCGTGTTACAGGTTGGCATTGTCACACAAGAGATCTAGATGGCCATAATTCTCTCTCGTTTCTGTTCCTGCTTCTGTTTCTTCTCTGCCAAGCCAGGTCTTCACCCCGCTGTCACCTCATAAGCGCCTGTCAGTGGCTATGCCTGCATCACTGCCACACTGGACGACATCTCATTCACACTCGAGGATATGCCCCGTTCATTCCCCAAGTGCGGACCTATCGAGTCCCGAGCCGAAGTCGATTAGGTAGTGTCAATAGTGTTTACCGCTATGCCAAGTGCCGGCTTTCCGAGGCAAAAATACGGGACGTGGCTCAGCGGGCTCCCTCTTGCGTCACCCACGGTCATCTTTAAGGTTGAAGGAAGCCACCGCATATCTATTATATAGATCATGGTGGCTGGGGAGAGATAAACCGATTAGATATTTGCTGCCTTGTTCATCATCAGGACAATTTCTCGTATGTTCTGCTAGGCCATTTAGGCTAGGTTGTGTGTGTAGCTAATTGTTCCGCATCGTCATCACCCGGCAGCTTCAGGTTCTAGGTAGCCATGACGCAACCTGAGCTTCTAGAACCCAGCTCTCTTGGTGTAACCCCGCCATCGCCACACCCCCCGGGGCGCGCCGACTCCCAGCACATCACCACCAGTACGAATACTAGCACTCCATCATCCAGCATTTTTTACTTCCCGCCCAAATCAAAGGAATACATGGATTCCCTGGTTCCTCCATCACCGGACGGTTTCGAGCGCATCGCATCCGTGCAACGGCAACGCGAGGACGAGCAGAGGCGCAAGGCGCGAGACCTCAAGCGCCAGTCGCTCCAGGCCCAGGCCCAGGCGCAAGCGCAACACGAGCGCGCAGGCAGCTCGTCGGGCGACAGCAACAATGAGAGGGCCCAGGCAGCGCAGGTCATTCAGAAGACCTTTCGCGGGTACCGAGCGAGGCGCGAGATGCGGGGCTACAACTTAGACGCCGACACTCGATGGGTCACGGCGATCCGCGAGGCCCAGTTCCGCAACACAGTCCGCCCGCGCGCAAGGTCGACGCTGGGCGGCGGCGACGTCCCCGATGGCTTGGGGACGAACCCGGTCGAGCGGCAACGACGATTGGTAGCTCGGACACACTGGAAGAAGGCCAGCATGGCCGCTCGACGGGCAAACCAGGACGACCTCCCCTCAGACTCATCCTCGTCAACCTCTTCAGATGAGCACGCATCGCCGGAGAGCAAGGCTGCCGCGAAGCTACGGCGCGACAAGGCGAATGCTGTGCGCAGGAGCGAGGCACAGGTCATGGGTTTGCAGTACTTCCTCGAGATGGTGGATCTCAAGCATCGCTACGGGAGCAACCTGCGCATGTACCACGAGCAGTGGAAGCGGTCCTCTACCACCGAAAACTACTTCTACTGGCTCGACTACGGCGAGGGGCGCAACATCGAGTTGGACGCATGTCCGCGTGATCGTCTGGAGCGCGAGCAAGTGCGGTACCTCTCCCGGGAGGAACGGCAGCACTATCTCGTCAGCGTCGATGCTGAGGGGCGACTTTGCTGGGCCAAGAACGGAGAGCGCATCGACACAACGGAGAATTACAAGGACAGCATCCACGGCGTGGTTTCCTTGGACGACCCGACACCGATCTTCAACCCGGCAGCAGCGCCAGCAGAGGCGTCACGAGACTCTGTCGACTCGAGCAGCTCTGAGGACTCCTCATCGGAGTCGAGGCGGGAGGCTGATCGGGCGGCCAAGTATGCAACACCGGAGTTTGATAATCAGGGGGGCTTCAAGAAAGTGACGCACATATCAGCATCGACCGTTTTCAACAAGCTGCTTCGCAAGTCAGTCAAGAAAAACACATGGATCTTCGTAGCCGACACGTCGTTCCGGCTGTACGTGGGGATCAAGAACTCGGGGGCCTTCCAACACTCGTCGTTCCTCCAAGGCAGCCGCATCTCGGCGGCGGGGCTGATCAAGATCAAGAACGGGCGGCTGAAGTCGCTGTCGCCGCTGAGCGGGCACTACCGGCCCCCGGTGGCCAACTTCCGGGCGTTCGTGCGGAGCCTGCGGGCGGAGGGCGTGGACACGAGCCACGTCGCCATCAGCAAGTCGTACGCGGTGCTGGTCGGGCTGGAGGCGTACATGCGGACGCGGCGCAAGGGCAAGGAGGCGCTGGGGAAGCTGGTGCACCGGCGGGACAAGATCCTGGCGCCCGACGAGGTGGCGGCGCGGGAGGAGGAGGCGCGGGACAAGAGCAAGAGCGCCGAGAAGGAGAGGCAGGTGTTGGAGAAGGAGGAGGCCGACAGGGATGCCGAAGGGACGAGGGCAAGAATGCTGAAGAAGCTGAGCATCGGGTCGGCGAAAGAGGTGAAGCAGTAAGGAGGGAGGGAGGGTGGTGAATGCATATCAGCCTATCTCGACGGCGTAAGAAACGGGATGGATGGGACTAGTGTAGCTGACTCTATAATACCCTTGAGTCTCGGTTATGCTTGGATGATTCATGAATACAGCTACTAGCATTGCATATCTTGTAGAATTATGAAGAAATACGTATTAATTCAAACTATGAAATACGAAGTACTCAGGGCTAGAATTAACGGTGATGACATAGAGGCTTAAATGTTTGCTTTTGAATATGATTCATCGCCCCACTAACTAAGTTACCCTGTAGCAATGTCACTATAATCAATCAGCTCGGTGACTCAGGCCAAGGGATGTCTGAGTACCTTACCTAGACACAGCTCATCAACGGAGTTGTGGAAATCATCTTGAGTTGCTAGAGGGATGTTGCTGATGGATCCGTGATGGAGCTTTTCATCTGCACGTCAAATTCCGTACGAATACTTCGTCGTCGGCTGCGGTCAAGCTGACTCCGTGCCAAGCGGCGGGCGAAGAGGCATCAATTAGGCTAGGACAGCCGCTAATAAATAAGTACGGAAGCCTGGGTGCAAAACTTGCCATGGACTCTATCTACGACGTAAGAAGGACTCTTCAACGGGGACTGAAGTGCTTATGATTGATGGCCATAGGTTCCATTCCATCGGTCTTGGGAAATCGAAACCACTTGCTGCTCACCACTATTATTTTCCCGTCACCTCCAAATACTCAGCGCACTGGCCTGAAATGCACCTCGCTGGAAGGACCGCGAGTACCTACCTACAAACCTGGAATTCCAATTCCCACAGCGGGCAAGTGCCCTGTACCAGCCGCCCGCACGCTGAGGTCACGGCGCTCCAGGTGATCCGGCAGCGTCGTCCGCCCCTAAGTAGAGCTGCCCCAAAACGCCAAACGCTGAGACGGCAAACGCCACGAGCGAAGGGAAAGCACCACCCCAAACGGTCGGTCGCACGAAACCGGTCGGGATATCCATCGCAAAAACATCAACAACGAGCGCTCCCATCGCGAACCAGACCGAGCCGGGCTCCGTATCCTGCCATCAGCACCGAGAACCATGCCAGGCTTCCTCACGTCTGTCAATGGCCTCCGTCACCCGCTCCACACGGCGCGCTGAGGGCCTTCACCCGCACCATCACGCCAGCGCCCACCACGCCCACGCCCACGCCCACGCCCACCACCTGTCGCCGTCGGCCGCGGCCAGCGCAGGCCTCTTCCACCAGGGCGCTGCGCGGAACAAGCGGGTTCTCGAAGGCCCGGAGCGCGACTTCGATGTGATAAAGCCAAAGAGGACCCGGATCGCCGTTGAGATCCTCGCCAAGGGCTCGCATCATCTGAGCGACGCTGTCAGAGTCCCGCCTGCGACGACGCCTGCAGCGCGCCCGCGACCCGCCGGGGTCACCGCGAATCCGCCTCCTCCGCCCACGATACCAACGACGACGAAGCCGACAACTGCGGCTGACCCCGCCGCGAATACCGACCAGAACCTGACCAAACACCAGGCCAAAGTCATAAACGGCATCAAACATGAGCTGGATCGCCTGCAGCCACAGTCCAAGGACACAAAGGAGCAGGGGCGCAAGCTCCGCTCGCAGGAAGCCACGAGGTTCAAGAGCGAGCTCTCCGCATACTTTCCTGAATACGACGAGGTCATTGGGAATGACCCCAAGGAGAAGCGTACGTACAGAAAAAATCCCCATCGCTCTTCCAAGCACACTCCTCACCCCGATCCAGTTGTTGACCGATTTTAGACCCGTTGAACGTCGATACGCCAATTGTTGTCGTCGACTCCGACCCACGACGCGCTGTCGGGACTTCTCAAATCGCTTCGGTGCAGCGACCCCACCATGCTGACCACTGCCCCGTACGAGGATATGGGGATGCTCTGTTTAACGACGTGTTTGATGCACAGCGCATCGACTTCAGCTTCCTAGAAGCGCAGTACAAGAACAAGGCGCTTGAAGACCCCCTACCGGATAAGCTGTTTCAACCTACACACAGGCGGGCAGAGAGGCTCGAGCGGTCGATACGCAATACTGAAAAGGGACGGGCCCAGCATGAAAAGGACCAGATTATCCGGCTCCTGGAGGGGCTCCAGGGCCACGACTGGCTGAGAGTAATGGGTGTCAGCGGAATTACAGAGACCAAGAAGAAGGCGTATGAACCCGCGCGAGATCACTTCATCGTGGGCTGCCAGGCGATCCTTGTCAAGTTTCGCAACTGGATCTTGGAGGAGAGGCGGAGGAAGCTGGAGAAAGAAAAGGTTCTTGCCGAACAAGCCGGCGAGGATGGGGAGGACTCCGAACAAGCTGAGGAGGAGGCGGATGACAATGCTGCTGCTGCTTTTGCTGTCCAGGAGGACAGCAGCGACTCGGCGTCACCAGCCAAACAGCTCCGCGAAGAGGCCATGGCTCGAACCAAAACGTCGACAAAAGGGGCTAAAAGGCGGCGGACGACGCCTCAGCCGCCTGCTGCGAAGCAGCCCTCATCCAAAGCGCCTGCTCCTAAACCGGCCAAACCCCCAAAGCCTCCAGAACCGCCAAAAGAGTTCAAGTCCTTCTTCAGCAAGAGGTATGAGCGTGAAGGGGCGTTGAACCGTCACAGGCGGGCAGGGAGGAAGGTGATGGCATGGGGACACCCTATCCCCGAGATACCCCAAGTTGATTTCGAATTGTCAGAAGATTACCTCGATGCCGATGCCTTGAAGGCCCGGGAACGGAGGAAGCGCCGGGACAGGCGAACCAGCAAGAACTAAACATGCATCAGCATCGGATTTGCTGTCTGTAACAACAGTAAAGTGGCATGGGCAGTGGCATAACACCTATGTTTTTGGAACGGCGTTCGGAAGGGTTTACCCATGATGGGAGGCTAAGGACTTGTGCGGATGGGCATATGTATGATTTGTAATAGTTAACCGTGTCCACACTTCCATAACACATGCTTGTTATCTGCAAGTTGGTCGATCAATACCAAGGTCGTCGTTGAATTGTTGTCCATGATGTGACACCGCGGGTGGGAGCTGTGAGGGCTGGGTCCTGGATAAACCGGGCTTTTAGATGAAATCGTCCCGAATTTCGCGCGGATAGCTATAAGGCGTAGAGAAGGTTGTCATTGACCCCACGAGGTGGCGACCTGGTTCAAAGCACGCATGTTGGTGGTGCTGGGCGCTGTCATGTTACGTAGTGCCGATGCTGGTTTCGAGCTTGCGATACCGTACTTTGAGGCGATGTACTTTGAGGCACTGTGACGCTGTGAGGCGCAACGGCGCTACTCGTGAGGCTGGTTGAGCCTCATATGGCCCGTGCGCCACAGCTCCCGACGCGCCTCCGCCGCGAGCTTCCTTTCCTTCATCAAGGTGCACAGGCGACAAAGGGACCGACGGCCCAAGGTTTTCTTTTCTGGCGTGCGCTTCATCACCCTTGCTGCTTGCTATTTCTCACGTTCTCTGACAATCGTCCCCATCCTCTCACTCTCTTTTGCTTTCTACCACCTCGTCGCGAACCTCCCACTCCTCCTGTTCCCTCCCGCGAACCGCCTCCGCAATCAACCACTCTGCGCTGAACCGACAAGACAAAGCAAAGGCTATGCCTGCGATCACGGTTGCGACCTACTACGCCTATTAAACTTTGCGACCACCATCAGCGCCCCGGACAGCGCTTGCGATCGCTCGAATCGAGACCCAGGGTCCTCATCGATGCGGCATACATAAGCACTGAGCGCGCGGGGGCCATTCGGTCTTTCTTTTCGTCTCGACCCTGTTCTCGACTACCACAATGGCGACCGGTGTCCCGTTGTCGGGTGCTGTGGAAGAGAAGCACCCGCTGCTAGGCTTAGACGATGATCTGCCGCCCATAGAGGACTTGCCCGTCCTCGAGTACTTCGTCATCAAGCAGGAAGTGAACCTTGAGGTCAACTTTCGCGACAAGCGCATCGAAGGCAACACCGACATAATCCTCGCCACCTTTAGCGACAAAATCGAAGAAGTCGCCCTCGACGCCGCCAACTGCGAAATCGACACCGACAATGTCTACGTCACCGAGCTGCGCGAGGTTAATGGGGAGATCGTCGAGGGCCTCAAGCGCAAGACCACCGCCGTCTATACCGACCCATACGACAAGCTATCCCACCCCAAAGGCTGGAACTGGAGAGCCGAGCACCACGATCTTCGCCGAATAAGGGCTCGCTCGCTGTTTCATAGCCGAAAGACCGATGTCCCCGCCGAGAATAGAGAATTCGAGGGCTGTACGCCGGTCTACGGGTCGCTAAGAGTGAACCTGCGCGGTAAGGCGGAGCAGGATCGCCCGAGGCTTATCATCAGGAAATCGACCGGCTTCGACGCAGGCGACAGGGGCAATAAGCAGTTCAAGCTTACCATACCATTCGCCAATACCAATCCTCGAGACGGTGTCCAGTTTGTTGGAGTCGACCCCCTCGACAACCGGTTCACCCACATGTACACTCGGAGCTCCATAAACCCAGGGACGGCGTCTTGCATTTTCCCCTGTGTCGACGACCACGGCTCGCGTTGCGACTGGAGGATATCCATCAAGTACCCCCGAACCCTAGGAGATGCTCTCCAGCAGGCCTTGGCCACGCAACAAAATGGAGCAGTTGGAGATCGGATGCAGGTCGATGGACAGGAGCGGTCTCATAACCTCGCCGAAGAGGACAAACTCAGAGAAATGTCCGTGGTCTGCTCAGGATTCCTTATGGAAGAGACTGTGGACCCGAAGGACGACCACAAGAAGATCATGACTTTTGAGCCCGAGAAGAAAGTTTCGGTCCAGAAGCTTGGCTTTGCGGTTGGACCTTTCGAACACATCGACCTATCATCCGAGTCCCGAACAGAGGAGGACGAGGTGAAGCTGGGCATGAACGCGCTCAAGGTCCATGCCTACTGTCTACCGGGTCGTAGCGACTGGGTCCGCAACACATCTGCTGCTTTGACGATGGCAGCGGATTTTTTCACGTACACCTTTGCTCGCTATCCCTTTGGGAACTTCAAGCTGTGTTTCTTGGATGACCTTGTCGAGGATACCGTTTCGCATTATTCCATGGCGTTCGTCAGCAACCGATTGCTCTTCCCAGAGGAGATTATGGATACCGAGATTGATGTGACGAGAAAAGTCGTCTACACGTTGGCCTATCAGTGGATCGGCATCAACATGATTCCCAACACGCGGAACGACCTGTGGCTCGTGATCGGCATTGCACACTATATGACGGACCTCTTCATGAAGCGCCTGTGCGGTAACAACGAATACAGGTTTCGGATGAAAACGTTGTCAGATAAGCTCGTTGAGGTTGACAACGAACGGCCAAGCTTGTATGATCTCGGGCCCAATCTCCACCTCGGAGAGTTCGAAATGGATTTCATGACCCTCAAAGCGCCAGTCATTTTCTTCATTCTGGATAAGAGACTTATCAAAGCATCTGGTGGTCATGGCTTGACTCGCATCTTGCAGAAGCTCTTGACCAAGGTGCAGATCGAAAGCTCTGACAAGTCAACAATTTTGGAAACAGAAAAGTTCAGGACGACTTGCGAGAAAGGGGCTAGGTACAGACTCGAATCATTCTGGAGCCAGTGGGTTTACGGCTCTGGGTGCCCGCGGTTTGATGTCAAGGCCAAGTTCAATAAGAAGAGGCTGTGTGTTGAGTTGACTTTGAACCAAGTCCAATCTCAGGCGAGCAAGAAGCCCGAGCTGGACAGAGCCGACTTCCTCAGAGTTATCAAGGAGCGCCGTGCCGGCGTCAAGCTTGGCGAGGTGCAGCCGCTCTACACCGGCCCCATGACTGTCCGAATCCATGAAGCCGATGGAACTCCCTACGAGCATATTCTCGAGATTCGCGAAGATGCTACGCGATCGACAAAATTCGAGATTCCTTATAATACGAAATACAAGCGACTAAAACGGACTCGGCGCATGAAGGAGAAGCAAAACGTGGGAGCTAGCATGGACACAGAAAATCTCGACGACACACTGCTCTACTGCTTGGGCGACGTCTTGCAAACCCCGGACGAGCAACGGGACTGGGAGCTGATTGAATGGGATCCCGATACTGAGCGAAAGATGGACCAGGAATCCTACGAATGGATTCGCGTGGATGCTGACTTTGAGTGGGCTTGCGATATGAAGCGAACCCTCGAGCCATACATGTACGTGTCTCAACTTCAGCAGGATAGGGATGTCGTGGCTCAGCAGGACGCCATGCTGTACCTCACTCACGGCCCCCTTCATCCTATTGCCTCTGGTTTTCTCGTTCGAACTCTCATTGACCGGCGTTACTTCCATGGCATTCGAACCATGGCCGCGGAGGCCCTACCGAGGCAAGCCAACATCAAGGATATTTCAATGCTTGGCCTTCGGCAATTGATGAAGGCCTTTACCGACATGTTCTGCCACAATGAGTCGAGCCAGCCGAAACCCAACGACTTCTCAGACAAGAAGCAGTACAACGTCCGCCGCGCCATCATCAAGGCTATTGCACAAGTCAGAGACGCCAACACCTACAGATGCCCATTGGAGGCTCGGCAATTCATCCTCGACCAGCTCCTCTTCAACAACAATGAGGACAATCCCTTCTCCGACCACTTTTACATTGCTCTTCTTGTCGAGACACTGGCTATCTCTCTCATTCCCTCGAAGCAGGATGAGTGGTATGCTCGACAGAATAAAGTTCCCAGCGAGGAAGAGAGGGAGTTTCTCGAGCGAGCATTGGAGCAGATCGAACGAGTTCTTAGACGGGACGAATGGACCAACTCTTACCAGAACATCTGGACCATTGCTGGCCTGGAAGCGAAGCGGTGCTTGATGAAGGCCGACGTCATTCCCAAGAGCTATCTTGACTTTGGGCAATATCTGCTTGACGGTACTCGAGATTTGATCCGAATTAAGGCCTTTGAGTCATTGGTCGACCTCGGGGCAATGATGGACCCCACGGTGTTCACCTTTTTGATATACTCTCTCACAACTGATCGATCGCCCTTCGTCCGCACCAAGCTCATCGAAGCTGCCTCTTCTGGGCTTGCCGCGATCGCATTTGGGGAACATTCTCAGGTTGCTAGAAGTGAGCCTGCCCCAGATGAAGGAGACGCGCTTTTGCTTGTTCAGGATAGCGCTCAGGAAATTGAAGCTCGAAAGGAGATGTTTGCAAGAAAGGAAAATCTGGACGCGGCTTTGAAGGCCTTGCGAAAGGAGATGGACGAAACCTACGGCGGAGACGAGCGACACTACAGCACGGCGATGCGCAAGGCCCTAGACCATCCAGGCTTGGGCCGAGCTGAACTGGAGAGCATGCTTGATCTGGCAGCGATGATGTTTGAGGAAGCAAGCGACTGGGTCGTCACGGTCAACCTGCCCAAGGCTTGGAAGGCCGAGCGACCGGCGCAACAGCTCGCTAACAGGGTGAGAAATGCAAGAGAACCGTTGCCCGTTGCGTACACTAACCGCTCGCAGTTGACGGTCTTGTTCAAGTCATACTACAAGACGAAGCCCAAGCAGCCCATCCTTCAGCCACCACCACCACCTCCTCCCGTACCAGCACCAGCACCGGCGCTTGTGACTGAGCTGAAGCGACCTGTTCCACTTCAGAGGACGTCGTCAATCAAGATCAACACCCACAAGGCGTCTGCACCTCACAAGATGTCCATCCCTCACAAAGCGTCTACCCCTCAGCGGACAGTGTCTTATCCCCCTCCCGAGAAGGACACGATTGTCGCGTCACCGGTAGTGTCGCGCCAGCCGAGTGTCTCGTCGTCATCGGCCTCAAAGTCTTCTCGACCGCCGGAGACGTCTTCTACTTCTTCAGCCAAGCGACCCCGTCCCGACAAGGAGGAGCGTCATGCTTCTCCTGCCCCGAAGAGACCCAAGGTCGAAAAAGCGCTGACATCGGAGGTTGGAGTCGAACGGAAGAAGCGTCGCATAGTCACTCTCAAGACCAAAAACCCAAAGCGTCTTGCTTTAATCCTGGGCCACTTCCCCAAACCGACCACTAATGGGAGGACATCTCTACCGTCTGCCTCTCGCAAGGAAGGTTTGTCTTCATCCATACGAGATTCAATCACCGCCAAGCCTGCGCGCAAGCCTTTGCCATCGGGAGACCAGCCAGTGAGGAAGCCACTTCCGGGAGGCCCAGCGTCCTCGTCGCCGGCCCCAACGTCAGCCTCCAAGGTCGCGCTAAATGTGAACTCAAATTCCACGCCGAAGCCGAAGTCAGCAAGCCCAGCAGTCTCTACACCGGCCAGTACGGGATCTGTACGGCCCAAGATCAAGATCATCCGCAAACCACAGCCACCGCCCCCCGCTCCTTAGCAAGTGCCAGGAGGCCTGTTTAATACAAACTATGGAGCGTAAAGGAGAAGGAGTCAATCGATACGAGCTGACTTGGGCCAGCCCAACTTGAATGACAAAGAGGGGATATGAAAAGAGCCCTCACCCCCATTCTCTGTCTGCTGAGACTATAGTGAGAATGTGGTGAGTGACGCGGAAAAAAGACCAAACACAATTAGGTATCAAGGTCAATCACTGGGAAGGAACTTTCATGACCTCGTTAAAGGACAATTTTGTGTGCTTGTACAGGTGCAGCGGCGAACATTCCATTAGGCGTTGAGGTGAGAAATGAAAACAAGACTGCGGATGGTGTTAGGGGGTCGGAGGGCGGTGGGCGGTGGTAATGACTGTATCGTATTTAGAACAAATTGCTTTAGATATCCCCCCAAAAGCTATAGCGTTTCTATTTTCTCATCAATGTGCTGTGTTGCTACTGATGCACCAATAAGTGTTAGTGCCCTTCCCTCTCGGGACTTATGCTTGCGACTGTGAAAGCGTCCTTAATAGTCTACACCCAGACTGTTGACTACCAAAACAGGCCTAGCTGTCAGCTTCGGAAGATTGGGTGCCCGCCCTATGGGACCTAGTGGATTTCCAACATTGGCTCCACCAGCAACGGTCGTCTGGTGACGTTTTATGCACGGGAAACTTCAAAGCGAGCGGAAAAATGGAAGAAATATGATTAAGCATGACGACAAAAGCAAACAGAAAGTAAATTCAAACGTTGTTTTCCATTGTACGCTTGTTTAGCGTTTGTTCGATGCCATGTTATGGTTTCGTTTGCACAGTTTCGGCCGACGTCGGCGCGAGGCTGGGGAAGCCACCCGTGTGCCGCTGGTTGCCGGCCCACTACGTAAACACATCAACGCAGCTGCGACTGCCACACTCCGAGATAAGACCGCCGCGGGCCTTCCTTATCGCCACGTGATGCGGAACCACCCGCGCCAACCCAGCCCAGTGCGATCTTCGTCCAGATCTCTCGTCACCCGAGCCGGAGGAGCTTCTTTCGCAAGATTGCACGAAACGCTGGAATCCCGCTTTGTTCGCCGTTTACTTCATCCTTGTCCCCTATCCCGCGCCCCCAGCATCTTGTCCAGAGAGCGTCCGTCTCCATGTAACGGCCTGTTGGCGCTGGCGATTTCCCATCCGGTGTAAGTCCTCTTTTTTTTCTTGCTTGCGTCGCGACCCGGGCCAGCCTCGCTTTCTCCTGAAGCTGTGACCCGCCCTGCCTCGCAACGTCACAACCTCGGCCCTCCCAAGGGTTCCCCGTCGCCCGTCGCCCGAAACCCGAGACCGCGCGACCTCATATCAGCTCGAACGCTTTCCCTGAGCTTCACCGGATGGCTGGGCTAACCACTCCCTCCCCGCAGATCAGCATGAATAGCCAGAATCTTCATGGCGGCAGCGGCGCTGCGGGATACGATCGAGATCGCGAAATGGACGAGCGGCACCGGGCCATCCAACAGCACGAGGAGTTGGCACGGCGAGACCAAGAACGAGAACGAGAGCGAGAACGAGAGCGCGAACGCGAGCGCGACCGAGACCGGGAAAACGGCGACCGGTACCAATCGACACCTCACCACAGCAGTGCGGGCTCCATCCCCATCCACCAGCCGGTAGCATCTCGCATCTCGGGCGCGATTCACAGCCCTGGCGGATTGCTTGCAAACCACAACGGCAACGCCCCCCCGATTCCCCTCGGGGCGCCAGCCGGTGGCCCTCTGGCCAACTTCGGCGGCCCGCTGCAGACCGAGCACAACCGCCCGATCCAACACGGCGGACAGAACAATGCGAATGCGCAGCACCAGATGTTTGCGCCGATGCCCCACACAACCGCTCCTCCTACGTCTTCGCAGGTCGCCACGAGCGGCGTTGCAGCCGTCTTTGGCGGCCCGTTGCAGCAACAAGAAGGTCAGCGTGGGCCTCAGCAGGGCGCGCCTTTCCCAGGCGCGGGTTCTGCTGCCCACCAGATTCCTGGTGGCATTACCCAGGGGCAGCAGCCGATTCTCAACGTGAGTGTTTTCTCTTTTCCGGTTTGTTTTACATGTTGGGTGGCGAGGCGCTGGCGATGCGGCTGGTCTTCAAACGCTCTTGCACTGAGCTAGAGCTGAAAGGACCAAACAATGCCGAATACCGCACCTCGGGGGCCAGTGATTCACGCTCACTTGTTGTCGGATTCGTTTTAGCTGCTCCTCACTTCTCACTCCCCCCCCGATGAACATACCCTACTCGCAAGATTTCTGGTGGTACAGATACAACATAGCCTTGTTGTGTTCCCTCCTCAACTTGCGACTTCTTCCCCCCACCATCATCCACTCACCAGCCATGGACTCCGACCGGCTGCTCAATATCCAGAATGCGGGAGACCTCGTTGGCGTTTTCGGCTCCGGTGGAGAAGGCGTGATTCTTCATTGCGGCGGGAGTGTCTCTATGTGGTGTAACTACCACAGCTACATCGTACCTCACACCCACTTGCCCATAGCGAACCAGAGATGGGAAAAGCTAGATGCTGACAAGGTTTTGATACAGGATGCCCTCACGTACCTCGATCAAGTCAAAGTTCAATTCCACGACCAGCCCGATGTTTATAACCGATTCCTTGATATAATGAAGGATTTCAAGAGCCAAGCGTACGTTTGAGCCGTCCTGGCGAGGGGGAAGCACATATTGACCGATGTAGAATCGATACGCCGGGTGTCATTAACCGCGTTTCGGAGCTTTTTGCAGGCCACCCCAACCTGATCCAAGGTTTTAACACCTTTTTGCCTCCCGGCTACCGGATCGAGTGCGGTGCTGGGAATGACCCCAACACAATCCGGGTCACAACTCCCATGGGCACAACGGTTCAGTCGATTACTGGTCGCGGAAACCAGGGCGATGGCCATGGGCCTGCTGGTGGCAACCCGCCCATCTTCCCGGAGCGAGGCGGACAGTGGCAGCAGAGGCCTCAACACAGCATCGAAAGCCCCGAGGCAACATTCAGCACTCCGGTGCAAACCGGAGCGAGCCTCTTCGTCCAGGCCGCTGCTCAGAACGCCGCCTTCGAGAACTCAGCCGCGCAGCAGCGAGGCCGTGGCACGCAAGGCACAGCCGGTCCTGGCGACACCCCCAATACCCGTCACGCTCTGACCCCTACACCCCAAGGACAAGCTGCAGTCAACGGCAATGCAGCCAACCAGGCAAACATGGAACGCCGCGGGCCCGTAGAGTTCAACCATGCCATCAGCTACGTCAACAAGATCAAGGTACGCCCCACAGCTCGTGTGACTTAGTCTAGGAGCCCAGGAATTTATCAGCTAATCACATGTGTCAGAACCGATTTCAGGACAAACCTGAGATATACAAACAGTTTCTTGAGATCCTGCAGACATACCAGAGGGAGCAAAAGCCTATTCAGGACGTTTACGCTCAGGTTACGACTCTGTTCAACTCGGCCCCCGATTTGCTGGAAGACTTCAAGCAATTCTTGCCCGAAACTGCTGGCCAGGCCAAGGCAACTCCGGGCCGGACGGAGGATGGTACGCCCACGGGCCCTAGCCACACCCCCCAACCTGGAATGAGAGACGGGCAAAAGATGCCCCCTCTCGGAAGCTTTGCACCCCCCGCGAGCGCGAGCAAGGACACCAAGAAGCGACCGCGTGCTGATAAGCAGGCCGCCAACGCTGGTGCTCTCTTGGTCGAAGCTGCGGCTAGCAGTCGAATCGCCCCTCCTAGCGTGAATGGGAACAAGAGACCCAAGCTCAACCATGCTGCTCGCCCCGTGGGAGAGAACTCGACAATTGAGCCCACTCTTACTCCCGTGATGCCTGAACCCTACCCCCCACGATCCTCGTCTACCTCGAACCAGGACGAGATAGCATTCTTTGAGCGCGTCAAGAAGTTCCTTAGCAATCGATCTTCGATGAACGAGTTCCTGAAGCTTTGCAACCTCTTCAGTCAGAACATCATCGACAGGAATACCCTGTTCCACAAGGGTGCTCTCTTCATCGGTGCTAACCCCGACTTGATGAACTTCTGGAAGACTTTTATCGGCGTTGAAAGCCAGGATGTTGTCATCAACAACCGTCCAGCACCTCCAACCGACAAGGTTTCGCTGAGCAACTGCCGGGGATATGGCCCTAGCTACAGACTTCTCCCCAAGAGGGTAAGCGTGTTGACTTGGTATCGCCGGGTGTGCTTTAGCTGACATTTGTGATAGGAACGCCTCAAGCCCTGCAGTGGTCGCGATGAGCTGTGCAACTCGGTTCTCAACGATGAGTGGGCTTCGCATCCCACTTGGGCGTCAGAGGATTCCGGATTCGTTGCTCACCGGAAGAACCAGTTCGAAGAGGGCTTGCACCGCATCGAGGAAGAGCGCCATGACTATGACTTCAACATTGAGGCCAATCTCAAGTGCATCCAGCTTCTTGAGCCCATCGCCCAACAGATGCTCGCCATGTCCCCTACTGAGAGAGAGGCATTCCAGATGCCTGCTGCGCTCGCGGGACAGAGCACGTCGATCTTCAAGCGCATTTGCAAGAAGATTTACGGCGATAGAGGAATCGACGTTGTCAACGACATGTATACCCACCCCTTCGACGTCGTGCCGGTTCTCCTGGCCCGAATGAAGCAGAAGGACGAGGAGTGGCGATTCTCTCAGCGTGAATGGGAGAAGGTTTGGCATGCCCAGACGGATAACATGCACTTGAAGAGTCTGGACCACATGGGTATCCTTGTTAAGCAGAACGACAAGAGAAACCTGACAGCCAAGCACCTCGTTGATGTGATCAAGACGAAGCACGAGGAGCAGCGCCGGGAGCGAGCTCTCAAGGGCAAGGCGCCTCGACACCAATTCGTGTGGGACTTTGCGGACAAGGACACGGTCATTGACCTTCTTCGTTTGATGATGCTCTACAGCTTGCACAGCGGTCAGCACAGCAGCCAGGAGAAGGAGCGCATTCTTGAGTTCTTCGAGACGTTCATACCTGCCTTCTTCGACATTCCGGAAGAGACGATCCAAGACAAGTTGCCTAAAATCCAGCCTGACTCTGGCGAGGAGGAGATGGAAGACCATACGCCAGCCGAGCTGACCAACGGACGCAGTCGCCGCAACGGCAAGAAGGGAGATCTGCTTAGGGGGGTTCTTGACCCGGGTCGCAACGGAAGCAAACCGCGAGGCCAGAAGGAGGACAGCGCACCGTCTGGAAGCAAAGAGACGACTCCCGACGTCACCTCGGCCAACGAGGAGGAGATGCCCGACGTGTCCGAAGACGCAGCGGCACACGATTTGTCCAACGAGCGGTGGATGCCCAGCATTCCCAAACCAGCCGTCGTCGGACAGAGCGACGACGCCTTGCTCAGCGCCGATGGCGAGCTGAAAGCCGACGGGTTCTTCTCTCGACCATGGTACAACTTCTTCTGCAACCAGACGCTGTTTGTCTTCTTCAACATCTTCCAGACCCTGTACAGGCGATTGCAGGACCTCAAGGACAGCAAGGCTAGCGTTGCCAAGGAGGTGATCCGCCTCAGCAACGCCAAGCCGGCCCGGGATATTGGCTTCACAGAGAACCACATGAAGTTCTTCGACCGCAATGACGACCCTGACACCTACTGGCCCAAGACGCTCGAGCTTATCGAGGAATACATTACTGGTGACGTTGATGAGAGCCGGTATCAGGACGTCATGCGTCACTACTATCTCAAGACGGGATGGAAGGCGTACACCATCCAGGACCTGCTCAAGACGATCTGCCGACTGGCTCTCACGTGCAGCAGCACCGATGCCAAGGAGAAGACGCCGGACCTGATCCATCAGTACCTGGTCAGCCGCGAGAAGGATGAGACGAGTTACCAGACGGAGATAAGCGCAAGGAAGTTTGCGGAGAAGTGCGTCAAGGACGGCGACATTTTTGTGGTTTGCTGGGTAAGTCGGAAGCGACCGCCATCTACCTCTATTTGCACATGGCTAACAACAATGCTTGCAGTTCCCCGCCAAGTCCGAGGCCACTGTCCGGTGGCTGCAGCGGGAGGAGACGACATTCTACATGGACGAGATGCAGCTCCGCGAGCGCTGGCAGTACTACATCTCGTCCTTCATCCGCGTGGAGCCCACCGAAGGAGTCCCGCGCTCCAAGCTCCAGAAGTCGGTGCTCACGCGCAACCTGCCCTCGGGCGATGCCGACTCGGACGAGGACAGCATCCCTAAACCGGTGTCGTACAAGGAGAACCTGACCATAAGCATCTGCCTCAAGAGCTCCAAGATGCTCTGGGCCCCCGGCACCTCCGAGTACGTCGTCTACGACCAGGCGCCCAAGACGCGCGACCAGCGAGAGCGCCGCGACAAGTTCCTCCGCGCCCTCACCAGCCACCGCGAGGGCAAGCTGCTCGAGAAGTGGGTGCACAACCCCGCCTGGACCAAGGACCTCAGCCCCGAGGAGGTACAGGAGCAGAACAAGAACTTCCGCCAGTGGATGGACGAGGGCATCGCACCTCCAGGCGGCGCCGCGGAGGACGCCGCGATAAACTAGACGGGGGAAGAAGACCTTTCAACGCCTCAGCCTCCTCTCTCCCCACGAAGAGGTACAGGGGGCTAGACGCGCCGAGGAATGGCAGAGGAACGGGAATGATGATGTTGTTTTCAGGTACCGCGGAAATGGGAAACACAAACATGGCCCTTCCGGCTCGTGCCATTTGCACCACGCCGGACTAGGGACCGGATTTATGGCCGGGGGGAATCTCACCAGCGTTTGCTTTTTATTTTTTATAAGTCGGTCCTTGCCTTGTTCTATTACCTTTTTTCTTTCCCGTTGTCGCTGCGCTCCTTTGCTTTCCCGTCTGTTGAAAGGGCGAGGAAAACGGATTTCGGCACACCCAGTCTATCTCTCCCTTGTGCCGTTAGTTTTAGGAGGTGATGGATGCATTGCATGTATCGCAGTTCTCCACCAAAAAGGACCGGGAAAAGGGATCTGGGTGAGCATGAGAAGGAGTATTGTCCTCTCTCACTTGTACTCTAGATTAAATAACCATTGCACGTCCGTCTATATCTGAATTCAATGGCCGTTCTCACTTGTTATCCTGCTGTGCCACAGTGATTCCATTCCACATTGGGGCGCGCTCAGTGAAGTCATGTTATTTTATTAGGTAGATCTAACCAGGTATAGAGCAGCAAAGATTCATCCGCTATACTACGATGCATCAGGTATAGTGACGCGCTTTTTTGTATCCTCGTGCCGTAGCCCTCATGTAAGTGGCTGTGCGCCGTCCAAATATGTCATTTAAGTCGTTACATCTTGACATTATGCCATCTACTGCAGACTCTCAATAACGAGAGCAGAGGCGCCGCCGCCGCCGTTGCAGATACCGACAGCGCCGATCTTAGCCTTCTTCTCCTTGAGAACGGAGGTGAGGGTGGTGACGATACGGGCACCAGAGCAGCCGAGAGGGTGGCCAAGGGCGACGGCACCGCCGTAGACGTTGACCTTCTCAGCGTCGAGACCAAGGATCTTGAGGTTGGCGAGGGCAACAACGGAGAAGGCCTCGTTGATCTCGTAGAACTCAACCTGCTCGGGGGTCAGGCCGGCGTGCTTGATGGCCTTGGGGATGGCCAGGGCGGGAGCAACGGTGAAGCGCTCAGGCTCGCGCTCGGCATCGCCCCAGCCAAGGATCTTGGCGATGGGCTTGAGGCCAAGCTCCTTGACCTTGGCCTCGGAAGCCAGAACAACAGCAGCAGCACCGTCGTTGATGGGGGCGGCGTTGGGAGCAGTGACGGTACCGTCAGATTTGAAGGCCGGGCGCACGGCCTTGAGCTTGTCGACGTTGAGGTTCTTGACCTCGTCATCACGCTCGATCTTGACGGCAGGCTTGCCTCGGCCACCGCTGACCTCGACAGGGACAATCTCGGTGAAGAGACCGGCCTCAGTGGCAGCCTGGGCCTTTTTGTACGAGTTGATGGCGTACTCGTCCTGAGCCTCACGGGTGAACTCGTAATCTTTGGCGCAGAGCTCGCCAGAGAGACCCATGTGTTCCTTCTTGTAAACGTCGGTCAGACCGTCCTTTAGGACACCATCGACGAGGGTCTGGTCGCCGTACTTGGCGCCGGTTCGAAGATTGGGGAGGTAGTGTGGGGTATTGGACATGGACTCGGTACCGCCAGCGACGACAATGTCCGAGGTTCCGAGCATGATGTTCTGGGCGCCAAGAATGATGGCCTTTAGGGAAGAGGCGCAGACCTTGTTCACGGTCGTGGCAATGGTCTTCTGGGGGAGACCGGCACCAAGGGCGCACTGGCGGGCGGGACCCTGGCCGAGACTGAAGACTGTTCAGCAGCGAGAAATAGAGGATGAGGGGTAATACGGAGCATACCTAGCGGAGAGGACATTGCCAAAGAAGACCTCGTCGACGTCCTCGGGCTTGATACCAGCTCGCTCAACAGCGCCTAGAAGCTGTCAGCATTCTTGAAGTTTGGAAGAAGCAGAGACCGTGTAAGTACCCTTGATGGCGGTAGAGCCAAGCTGGGTGGCGCTCAGGCTCGACAGAGAGCTGTTATCGTCAGCATCGTGATAGTCTGTTTCTCTGACATCTTTGGTGGGGTAGCCCGAGAGCTATGTCGCTCTCGTGGCTTTCAGGTGTTAAACGCACCCAAGGAACGAGCCGATGGGCGTACGAGCCACCGAGACGATGTAGACAGGAGGAAGACCAGACATGTTTGCGGTTGGACGAGGAGCTTTCGTTATCGTGGAGAAGAGGTGAGATGGCTGACGGGGGAGGATGGCTGACGGGGGAGGATGGCTGACGGGGGAGGATGGCTGACGGGGGAGGATGGCTGACGGAGGAGGATGAAGAAGGACGGAGAAAGACGGAGGACGGTAGATAAGATTAAAAAGAAAAGAGACAAAGACACAGGCCGATTGCGCAAATTTGTTGAGGGAAACAGCACCTGGGCTTGGAGTAGTCCGTAAGCAGTAAACTAAGGTAGGTGCGCCCCTAAGAAGATAGGCAGGAAACAACGAGCAATGGCTATTGGGGATTGATGGCTACTAGTAGTAAGAGCCTGCCGGGCGTTACGTACTGTCGCCGGGTTGCCCCTCCTTCGCTCCTGCTTGGTGGTCCTGCTTCCTGCTCTAACGTTAAAATGGCTACGAAATACATAGACTATGGCAGTCTAAGTATGGGTGCTGCCAATTGGAGGGGCACGGCTGTTGCCAGACGCCGCTGTCGGCACTATGGGCGGTCGCGACCTTGGCCCACCGCTCCCGCCCCACCCGTACCTGACCGCTCACCTCCCACCAATCATGCCTGGAGCCAATCCATGAGGCGCATAGCCTTGCAGATTCGCACGTGATGCAGCCTCGCGCCGGTCCATCGAAAAAGTTGGCAGCGCCATACAGCACCGACTCCGATGCGCGAGGCAGAGGGCGAAGCTTTGGGTGAAGAACGAACGACCAGAGAAGCTGCAATTCCCCCCGCTTCCCGTCGCCTGCGCAATCTGTTCGAGACTCTGTCCCTCGCTGCACGGGCAAGATGGATGACCTCTACGACGAGTAGGTTCTCTTCCGCGGAACCGCTCTGCGACCACGCGCTAACACATTGGTGCTTTTGCAGGTTCGGCAACTTCATTGGCGACGAGGCCGAGTCTGAGGAGGCGTCCGAGGTTGGTGTCGACGCGGGCGACTATGTCTACGACGATGAGCCGGACGAGGCCCCTGGCGTCACCGGCCAGGAGCTGATGGAGGTTGATGGTACGTGTTGCGCCGCGCGCGCCAGTGGGAGCTTGCCAAGCTGGAAAGCTGACCTTGTTTTGCGACCCAACAGATGGACCGTCCAATGCAATCATCCTCCACGAGGACAAGCAATACTACCCGACGGCCGAGCAAGTTTACGGCGCCGATGTCGACACCCGCGTCGAAGAGGAGGATGCGCAGCCTCTCACGCAGCCCATCATCGCACCCATCGAGCAGAAGAAGTTCAACATCGAGGAGGCCGATCTTCCCCCTGTTTTCTTCGATCGCGAGTTCATGACCGATCTGATGAACTTCCCCGACCAAACCCGAAATATCGCCCTGGCCGGCCACCTGCATCATGGAAAAACGGCCTTCGTGGATATGCTGGTCCTCGAGACCCACGACATCTCGGATCGTCTGGAGAGGAGGGTTGGCAAGAAGCGCGACGAGCAGTTGAGATACACTGATGTGCATTTGCTGGAGAGGGAGCGAGGCCTATCCATCAAGTCGGCGCCGATGAGCCTGGTGTTACCCAATACCAAGGGCAAATCGCATCTGATCAATCTAATCGACACTCCCGGTCATGTCAACTTCGTAGACGAGGTTGCGACGGCCTTTCGGCTAGTAGACGGCGTGTGTCTCGTTGTCGATGTAGTCGAGGGCGTCCAAGTCAACACGGAGCAGATAATCAAGCATGCTGTCCTCGAGGACATCCCCTTGACCCTCATCATCAACAAGATGGACCGCCTGATCCTCGAGCTCAAGCTTCCTCCCAAAGACGCCTACTTTAAGCTCAAGCACGTTGTCGAAGAGGTCAACACTGTCATCGCCAACACAGCCCCCGCCACGGCGGCCTCGAAGCGCATAAGTCCCGAGAAGGGCAACGTTCTCTTCGCCTGCACGGACATGGGCTGGTGCTTCACCCTGGCGTCCTTTGCCAAGATGTACACCGACACCTTTGGTGATATCAATACGGACGAGTTTGCGAAGAGACTGTGGGGTGACATCTACTACAACCCCAACAAGCGCAACTTCACGCGGAAGCCCATTGAGGAGCGCGCCGCGAGATCCTTTGTCCATTTCATCCTCGAACCCATCTACAAGATCTACACTCACTCCATCAGCGACAGCCCGGAGCAATTACGCCCGGTTCTGGCTTCGTTGGGCATCGAGCTCAAGCCTTCTCAGTACAAGGCCGATGCCAAGGTGCTGCTGAAGCTGATATGCGAACAGTTCTTCGGCCCATCAGCGGGATTCGTCGACATGGTTGTTCAGCACATTCCTTCTCCCCTAGAGACCGCCGAGCGTCTCTTGGAGAGGTACTACACAGGTCCTACAGATACCAAGGTCGCTGCCTCCATAAGGGCATGTAACCAAGATGGCCCTCTCGTTATCCACGTTACCAAGCTATTCAACACATCAGACGCCAAAAGCTTCCACTCCTTCGGCCGTGTGCTTAGCGGTACGGTGCGGCCGGGCATGCAGGTCCGCGTTCTCGGCGAGGGCTACTCGCTCGACGATGAGGAAGATATGGCCGTGGTCTCTGTTGCCGAGGTATTCATCGGCGAATCTAGATACAACATCCCCACCGACGGAGTGCCCGCTGGAAACTTGGTTCTGCTGAGTGGTGTGGATAACTCCATCGTCAAGTCAGCCACCATTCTCCCGCCGAAGCTTGAGGACGATGAGGACGCCTACATCTTCCGTCCCGTGACGCACTTCACCGAGTCTGTCCTCAAGGTTGCCGTCGAGCCCATCAACCCTTCCGAGCTGCCCAAGATGCTTGACGGCCTGCGCCGGATCCAGAAGTCGTATCCCCTTATCAGTACCAAGGTCGAGGAGTCGGGCGAGCACATCATTCTCGGCACTGGCGAGCTATACATGGACTGTGTCCTGCACGACCTGCGCCGTCTCTACGCCGATATGGACATTAAGGTCTCCGACCCCGTCACGCGCTTCTGCGAGACAGTTGTTGAGACATCAGCGACTAAGTGCTACGCCATCACGCCGAACAAGAAGAACAAGATCACCATGGTCGCTGAACAGCTCGAGAAGGGCATCTCGTCCGATATCGAGACCGGAGCCGTGCGCATTCGCGACCCCGTTCGCAAGACGGCCAAGTTCTTCGAGGAGAAGCACGGCTGGGACAAGCTCGCCGCCAGAAGCATCTGGGCGTTTGGCCCAGACGAGTCGAGTCCGAACATCCTTCAGGATGATACTCTTCCTACAGAGGTAAGTCTAGAAACCCTTGCCTTGATGCCCCAGCATCTGGAAAGCACCCGGGGTTGGATCACTCTACGAGGCTTTATTTTTGGGCATGACGCTGACAGTAGGCGTCTCAGGTCGACAAGAAGCTCCTAAACACCGTCAAGGAGTCGATTCGACAGGGTTTCAGCTGGGCTACTCGTGAAGGACCCTTGTGTGAAGAACGTGAGTTAGAACCTCCTCCCCTTCCTGTTCCTCTCTTTTCTAGGCGTTGTCGTCGTCCCCTCTACCCTAGCTGTTCGACTCCGCAGACCAGAATGTGCCCGATATTATGGCGGCTCGAGTGAGCCTGTCCTACTCTGATCCCGGCACTCATGTCTTGAGAGCGGTGGGCTTGGATCCTGTGACGGGGGGTCAACCGCTGCAGGACGCTGTGGGGATTGAAACCCCTCCACCCCTGATTGCTCCATCACTGCCGCCCTAATGCAACCCACAATCCTGCTTTTGCGGCCGGCAAAAGGGGGGGACTGGGAGCGGTGCTTTGCTGATGTCAACGGTACCGCCCTTACTCGAGTTCGACTCGTCTCGACGTTGGCGGTGGGAAAGCCATGTTCATTGGGGGCGATTTCACCGCTGCGGGCCGAGTTGTGGAGGGTTGGATTTCCTCGACGATCGCTCCCTTGATCACGGCAGATGCGCTCTGGGTGGACTTGGGAGATGTAACCCCAAGGACACCAGGTGTGTGTGGGCTTTGATATGGAATCAAACACTGACTGGGACGTGCAGCTATCCGCAACACCAAATTCAAGGTCACAGATGTGCTCCTAGCCAGCGAAGCCATCTTCCGGGGCGGTGGCCAAATCATCCCCACATCCCGTCGCGCATGCTATTCTTCCTTCCTCATGGCTTCCCCACGCTTGATGGAGCCCGTCTACTCCGTGTCAGTAACGGGCCCTGAGGATTCCTACATGGAGGTCTACAACGTGCTATCACGACGGCGCGGCCACGTCCTGTCGGATGGGCCTGTGGCCGGCACGCCGCTGTACCGCGTCAACGGCCTGTTGCCCGTCATCGACAGCTTCGGCTTCGAGACGGACCTGCGCATTAAGACGCAGGGCAGCTCCATGGTGAGCCTCGTCTTTGACAGCTGGAGCATCGTCCCTGGCGACCCGCTAGACCGGGAACAGATCATCCGCCCTCTGCAGCCTGCCTCGGCGCAGGCGACAGCACGCGACTTTGTGCTCAAGACACGGCGCCGCAAGGGCTTGAGCGAGGACGTCAGTGTTAAGACGTTCCTCGAGCCTGAGTTCTATCAGAGCCTCATGGAGAGCGGGATGCTGGGGGAGATTTGAAGACCAAAGTCAGCTACGATCTAGGCCTATGCCCGTATAAAGACGGCGAGATGACTTTGGGTATGATGTGCGAGGAGGGCTGAAGAGGAGGGGAGGGGTGTTGCGCGCGGATGAGATCCTCACATGGATGACGATGGTAATGGCTAGGGCGAGGACCACATGTACAAGGATGGATGCTGCACTATTGGGGGAAAAGGTTTGAAGTACAGTGTGATGGTGTTGAACGGGAAGCATCCGGGGGCCATACCAGACGTAGAGATAGTGTAGAGACGATAGAAGCCTCGGCGAAGCAGGGCTCAAATCCTCAGGAACCAGGATCTCGAATTCTCGCCTAATCTACCTTGTTCAAAGGAACGAACGCCTTGTCTCCCCCCTAGAACACCTTAAGGCTAGTGTCGTCTGTTTCGCTGGAACGATAGGGCCCCCAGGTCTGACAGGAACATACCCTTTCTTCGATGAGGACGGTTCCACAAGGACGGGGGTTGCCAGGCACCCTGACATGTCCAAACACAGGGCTGTATTTGACGGCTTTGGAGTGCGACGTACGTGTCACAAGGGTTCAATGGTTGATTGGCTTTTACTTCAACGGCTGCTCCGGAGCCGAAGAAGGCAAATTGAGAATGCGCTACTACCAGCTCTCCAGTCGGGCATCATCCGTAGTGTGCCCTGGCTGCATTGCACGGTGGCTTGCGGGGAGGAGGCGGCAGGAGAAACGACGCGTGAGACATGAGGCCGAGCATTCGCCCACAGCCCCCCATGTTGAAATTCCGGAGGAGCGGTAGGGCAGCGATTAGGGAGGGGGACAGAGGACGACAAAGCTCGGGGAGTGGTGGAGAGGATTCCGTACAAGGGGAGGGGGGATGGCTGGTGGTCGAAGTAGCAGGCCGACAACCCAACCACAGCCTACCTACCTACCTAGTTGAGCAGGGGGAAGGGTTGCTGTAGGGCTTGCCAGGGGTCGGTTTTGTGATGGGCGAGCTGGGCGCGCTTCTAAGGCGATGAAGGGACGAAAGGCAAGCCATGCCGGAATGCGTAACACCAAGGTGGATTCGCGAGGTTGGAGAAGGAGCGTCTGCCCAGCCGTTTGAGCTTGAAGCTAAAGAGGAGACAATCGAATAGCTAAGCATCGACTATCCGCGGAGTAGTGCACAGGCGTTCGGGGTTAATTTCCAGGCCCGAGGGACCGGAGGAGTTCGGGACCCCTCGTCGCTTACACGGTTTGTGTCTCTTGGACGTTCGACCCGAGCCGCCAGAAGCCAGAAAGCTGGCTGTAGTACATAGGGAACTCGCGGCGATGGGGGACAGCTATCACGGGGAGAACGGCAATCGCAACTCCCCCGGACTGATACCGACCCAAGCGGGCATATGCAGGTGTGATCCCCGGTGTCCAGAAAAAAACCCAAAGAGTGCTCCCGAAAAATGTCGGGGATGCGGCCATGCCTTTCCGCATATTGAAGCTTCACCTCGCAAGCTTCGAGCCAGGGGTGTGTGCGTGAAAGGCGTCATTTGGCTGGACAAGGTCGACCACAGATCATCGTCGTCATCGAGGGCCTGCTCTTAACTCGCGCGGGAAACGAACAATGGACCAGGGCTAATCCAACACAGGAGATATGGCATGACAATCGGAACTGTCTGAACCCCCGTAACCAACCCGGCTAAGTTGATTCCATGGCCCTTGGCAAGACGTGTCAACCCCAGCCGCCGACCCAAGTGAACGGGAAGCGCACAAGCCCACGGTGACAAGATGACGGTGACAGGCCCATCATCCGTGGTGACGACCCCAGGCCCTCTGAACGGGTCGCTCGACGGCTCTCCTGGTGAGCGGCAAATTCCGCGTTGTCTAGCGACTAGACTAACCAACAAGGAACCCTGAGATGGGGCCAGAGTAAAAGGCCGGGCGGTTTGGAATTGCGGCGACGGGAGTGGGGGATGCTGGTTTATTAGAGCCCGACAGGGGGGTGAAAACGGAAAGCAAGTCGCAGGGTTCGACATTCGGCCAGAAACTCTTGGTTGTTGACAAGAGACGGAAAGTAATTGGTAGAGAGAGTGCATGACACAATAGTACCTTGTTAGATCTGGGTCATGGTTGAACTAAGCCCAAGGCGATTGGCGTTGCAGTGTTGCAGTGTTGCAGGTATGTAAGTGATGAATGCGGATGAATGTGACCACGACGAAAATCACACCCTTGCCGAGCGAGGCCTCAAATTGATGAGAGCCTCGCACTGTTACTCCCACGATTCCACCCTGCCTCCAGCATGTGACGATCACAGCAGGTACTTGGCCCTCGGTACTTTGTTCGGTCGCACGGCAAAAGCCTGGAATTTTGCCGGATAACGGGATTGAGATGAGCAACCCCCGTAATAACGAGTGTGGTGTGGCTTGTTTTTGGTTGAACTTTAACCAGATCAATCTGTCTCTGGTGCACGCGCCCCTGTCTGACGATCATTCAACAATCCCTCCAATCAAGACCGTTTCTAGTTTGGTCCATTTGCGTCCGAGTTCCAACTTGACAGAATAGTCAAGTTTGCTTGAGACTATCCCTTCAGACCGCTAAGCCTTCACTCTCAGGCATTCCGAGTAAAGGGTCAACCGCCCGCCGCCGCAAAGTTGGCTCGGATACCACGTGAATTCGTCATGGTTCGTCATGGTAGTTCGATCGATCATTACGGGACGGCGATAACGAGCGGGTCAAGGAATAATCAGATGCTCCAATGCGGGGGAATCGCAGCTGCCTTTTGCGAACGCCTGCATTGGGAAGCTGTGTCCCGGTGTAAGTTAAGTGCTCAAGGACATGTCTCGAGCATCTTGTCTAGAACTCCCTTGAGGGTATCATTCTCCAATGCGGCAGCTACTCGCTCCTTGTCGCCAAGTTGCTTGTTGACCTGATCATCCTGGTTGTGACTGTTTTCCTTGCAAGTGACATCGACCCGATAGTTGGGCGGGAGAGATTGCTCTAGGCGCACTCGAACTCCTAGACCAATGACCGTCGCGAGCGAGCAGTGAGTGATGGTCGGCGTGATCTGCACCGCGACCTGTACAATGGTGTTGGGCTCCGGAACGCCCGAGGCGGGAGAGGGTGTAATGTGGATGTCTGAGAGGTTGATGACAGACAGCTGACCCAGAGAGACAGGATGCTCAGGGTCGGAAATAGTTGAGATCAAGTCTATGAGACGCAAAGTTCAGCGATGGAAGACTCCAGCTGAGAATCTGCTGTGCTGGAACGGTGGTTGCTGTGCTCGGGAATAGTATGTAATGAAATGAACTCGCACTCAAGAGATACAGTTTAAAATAGTGACCCGTAGGCCTTTGGGGCTGAAGAATGATAATTTGAAACCCAGGCATCCCTCCCAGAAAGGATATACACGAATTGAGTTGTAGCTGATAGTGAAGTGAGGTGTCTCAAGTTGAAACAACAGGCAGTACTAAGAAATCAAACATTGAGATGTAGAAGAAAACCGACATACCATAGATTTCCTGTTCATCGATGGCCTCATCGGCGAACTCATTGTGCCAGTCACTGGTACGAGGCCACGCAACATCGTCTTGGCCACAAAAAGGCTGCGATAGGTACGACGGCTTAGCAAAGACAACGTCGCTGTATCTGGACTCAGGCCCCTTCCGGGGAGCCGTCTTCGTCTGGCGCGTCGGCAGCTGGGATGCGCTGAGGATAGTAGGGTTTGCATTGTCCAAGGAGGCCATGGCGGGGGGAGGGGCAGCGGGAGTCGGCGCTGGGTTGCTGGTAGGATGGAGGGCAAGCGATGCAGGGGCAGAGCGGACGAGCGTCGTGTGATGGCCGGCTCAGCCTGACGGACAGAAGCTGAGTATAGTGGAGATGACGAAAGCGGCGTGGGATGCTAGGCAGAGGTCGTGATGGCCTCGGCGTTGAACAGGTTCGCGTTGCACAAGGATGGAGGAGGGGATAGAGGGATGTGGGATGTGAGGAGGGGCAAGATTTCATCTCTCGACGCCACATTTGATAAGCGCGGTGAATTGGACTGAAGCATGGGAGGCCTGAGAAGTGAGGCGCAGTCCCCGCCACTGAACAAGCACACGAGCAAATAGTATCCCGCTGTATCGCCAACTCCGCACGATGACGCAAGAACTAGGAGCCGGAGCATGCCGAGAGAGGTTATTAACTTCAAGACTGGGGAGTTGTCGTATTGAGCTTCGTAAGTTTCGTAAGTTTCGTGTGCACCAACGGCATCCATCCCGAGCGGCGAGTCGCACGCTGCAGGGGGCCGCCCTTGCCTACTATGATATACAAAACAATCAAACAAACATTTAAAGAAATGGATAGTGCCGCAAGAAAGACGCCTGCTTTTATGCGAAGCGGAATATTAAATAATATAGAGATTCTCTCTCAAGCCAGCCGGGGAGGGGGAGGACATTTGAACACGGCATCCTGGTTCATAGTAAGATCTGACTCAATTGACAGCACTGGCAAGGTTGATAGAAGAAAACATGTACTAATACTCCGTATGTAAGTTAGGAATCGCTGCCCAGTAAGCGGATAGTGGGCGGGGGTTCCAGAGCTATTTTGGAAGATTAGGTACCATTAGATGGGGTCGTGAAGTCCCGGCAGAGCAAGCTTCTGGAACCTCCGTAGAATGCAAGAAAGGGGACGGCGCTTTGCCGGTACCCCTGCATCGAAAGTCCCCAGAAGCCGTCCAGAACCCGGAAGTTGGTCGAGATGCGTGCCATGGGTCTTGCATGGCTGCCACCGGTGCCAGATCGTGGCGGTCCGCGGTCGCTTGCCACAGGCTTCGGAGGAGACTGCTCGAAAGGGACAAGGCAACGAACCCCTTGGGCTTGGAATCGATCCAACGGCCCAACCCTAACAATCTTCTGTCTACCGCGGAACGTCTCAAGTGCCGACGCGACAGCATGCAGACATCAAATCATGACGCTACCGGGCGATCCGCGGCCCAATGCCTAACTCTCCTTGGCACTTCGCGATGGGCCATCCTTTCTGGCGTGTTGGGTCGGAAGGTATCGGATCTTGGCTGGCATTAGTAATAACCTCGTCCAAGATTGGTATCTATGTGTAATCTGAAGTAAGCAAGAAGATGCCGGCCGGCTCCAGCGGGACATGGGTATCATTGTTCCTGGGATCGTCGAAATAGGTTGGAATTGCTCCTGCGCTGCCACCTTCTACCATAGTATTCGTGCGTATAAACGTCAAGGTGCATGCATGGGCCTGTCATGATATAGTGGCCAAGGGAAGAGACGGACGACTCATCGTCATCGTCCAGTATGTCGTTGGCTGTGTCCCTGGGCGATATGACAAGGAAAGGTAATAAGTTGTCACTTATACCATCTATGGAGCTGCAGCTGCAGCTCCAAATGCTTGGTTTCCTGCCCTGGTGCGCCTATCCCATCCGAATACGTGCCCCTAGCCCCTAGCCCCTAGCCATCGGACTGTGGACGCGCTCACGCGCTGAGTGCCGGGAGGGTGAGCTTCACCGACCAAGTCCTGTGGCGGTAGCAGTGCGATTGGGACGCAAGCGAGGTCACTGTTGGTCACTGTTGGTCACTGGCTTTGATAAATGAAGGGAGGGCATTGAGGGTGTCGGCCCGGCGAGGGAACTGAAACTACCAGAGCGTGAAGGGCCCAGCAAATGAAGTGGGCTGTAGATGTGTGGAGAGGAGCCGTCCCCCCCCCCTCTTTCTGTCTCTCCGCCAAGGGGGGGTTCAACACCAAGGTCCACCTGTGCCTCGGCAACTTCCACGCCTCATCGTGCTGAGAGCCGTCACCGACTAACAGACATGTGACACCGTCCACGGTCTAGTGTAGCCACATCCGCGTTTCCCCTGTCGGCAAATGTGCGTGTAGCACTCCCCTAGCCCATCTCGGTTCATTGGGGAGGACAGGACAGGGTTTGTGAGGAGGTGGTGTAGGCATTTCTTCATTTGCGCCGGACTCTCTGCACTGTCTCCTGCTCGGTAGCGCCGTGTCAAACAGCGCCACTGAATGAAGCCTGCGACCTGCCTGGCCACCAAAGTTCTAGCTTGTTGAGGAATGGAGACAACGCCAGTGGCAGGGGATCCAAGGTGTCCACTAGGGGAACTAGGGAAAAGGGTTCCAGGCTAATTGTCGGCTCTGATTCCTGGGGCTATTTGACGTTGATATGGCGAGTACATGTACTGTGACGTGCTGGAAACATCGGGGACCCCTGACACTTGATGGAGTCGACGATTTGATCGTGTGCTGAGGTAAGTGCTGAGGTAAGTTGGCCTGTGTTCGTGGGTCCTGTACACACCGTAGATAGTTCCAAAGAAACTGGGGCTTTTCGGGATGAGTGGAGAGATGTGCGAACAAGCTCTCTCCTGCAACCGGAGGCACAGATCCCCGCGATGATGGTACAATTTCCTCCATCAATTGCCGAACAGCAGCGAGGGGAAGCCGCAGATTTAGTCGTTTGCTGTTATTGAGCTTGGCCGATCCCGTCGAGTAGGACAAGTGAGTACCCGCCCTTGGAGCTATTCGGACTGGCCTGGGAAGCGACGGTTCCTGCATGTCCAACTCCAATAATTTGTTGGAGATGCCGTGTCTCGGGTAGCGTTATGAGAGGTAGGTACCATGCTCAGATCATGATCGTAAATGCACGTCTGAGTAGCTAACTACCTAGGTAGCCTGCGTAGAGAGAAAGGGTCAAACTCCCCAATGCTAGTTGTCATCGTCAGCGGACGCCGACCTAGGATGGTCTCTCACTGTCTCAAGGAAACAACCTCATTGATGGGACTCGCGCGTGAGCATTCCTGATATTGCGGCTGCAATTAACAAATGCCACATACAATATTCATGCGGCTTGCATGCTTTCGTAGCATTCATCAAGCTTACCCCTTGCCGTCCTGACAGCCTTGACGAGGAAGAGCGGCCCCTGCCGAAAGTCGGCCAACGGGATATCGAGGGCGGCTCAACAGGAGAAGGATGGAAAGATTATGTGAAGCAATAGATGGTGATTGACGCGCGTTGGCCTGAGCTACTGCAGGTCAAGATGAGAACCGTTAGCACCGTCTTGGGCGACCTTGGAAGCTGGAGCGGAACCCGAGCTATCAGTGGCTCGAGTCGACCGTTGTGGCGTATTACTTTGTGGCCATGGTGTCGGTAACCAAATGGGAAGACCTGGCTTTGAGTCTTTGCCAGCCTACCCAGGCCTATGGAACGTGGAATAACTCAGCTGCGAGGCGGGGAGGGAAGGCTCACAGACGCTAGGTTACCCTAGCTTAGTTGGCAAAGAGACATGATTAACATATCAGGGGGAGGGAGGGGGGTTGCTGCAAGGCCCTTGGCTCAATGGCTCCCAACGGAAGAGTCGTGAGCCAGACCGGCAGCTCGGAGTTAGTACTGCCACGGGAGGGGAGGTAAATCCGACGGCCATGTGCATTCCCTTTCCATGGCCCTTCGATGGAAGGCCTTGGAACGAATCTTAATGTTCAGGGTCGTATATTTTTGTCCTAGTTCGTGCGTCTCGAGATTCACTACATACATGCGAAGTACTATGTAGTATTATGGCTCCCATGACGGAATGGAGGAGATCATGCCAGGTATGAGGACGGTATCGTTACGCGCATGGGATCCCTTGCACCTGGTAGGTTCGCACAGTGAGAGATCTGCCAACCGTTCAGGGTTTATTAGCGAGGACCTGCCTATCGTGTATAAGGTCAAGAGCGACAGAGTTCCTGCCCTTGAACCACTAGCACCTGCCAACTACATAGACTCGACGATATGTGCTGCGTGATATACCCACTAGTAGGTAGGTACCTACTACCTACCTACTATGTACGTACGTGGTATCTACAGTGCCCGTCCTGCTGCCGTCTCTAGGTAGGTGCGCAGTAGATCTAGGTGGCATCTCCACATACATAGTCTGGTGAAGCAGGTGGATGCTGTCTGAATAGGAGCAGATGCTGCTACTGCTACTAACAGAAGTCCATGGTGTTTGGGACTACGATGTACTGAACGGGAGGGATGGGGGCCGCGAGCCAAGAGTTCCCGGGATACTGGCGGTGGCTGGCGGTGGCGGGGTGGCCCGGTGGTCGCCTGCGACTGCCGCTCTGTCGTCAACGAGCATATGCTAGTGGAACATCGCCTTACACTTTTCCCCGAGATGACCCAGTGCAGCGAAGCACTCGGGACACGGGGCGGACGGAAGCCGTCCGGAGTTGAATCGGGATGCGGGACAACCTGCCTGTGCAACCTGTACCTATCCCAACTTAGACGTGAGGAGCACGACGGCTGGTGACACAGCGCAGCACTTCCTGATCGGGGATCGAGGGCTCTGAAGGGCCTGATGAGGATTGCCCAGTTCGGTTTCGGGTTACTCTTCAGCCGGCGTAGTTATGTAAGAGAGGAAGAGACGACGGGCATTGGGAAAGGCAAAGGCCACCGAGCGAGCCGTCAGTACAGTTTCCGAGCTGGAGGTTCTGCGTCTTGGGTCCCCCTGTTGTTGCGTTCTCGTTAGGTCCCGTCTCCACGACCCGAGGTACATACGTAAGAATACCCCCTCGAGTGAAGAACCTAACCCACAGCCTTGGGCCCCATTACGAGAGATTGACAGCATGCCGGGTCTCCCCCGCGTGATGGCCCGGGAGCCTCATCGTACCGCACCTCCGACCATCCCATCAGTGCAGATGCAGCGGCGCAGAAACGCATGAGGAAAGCCTGGTACGAAGCTACATAGGAATGCGAGAGCGAGATAGCGCACCTCCTTGCCGATCCTCCCTACTTTCCCTTCCCAACTCCCGTCGCCTACCTTGCCTTAGCTTTGTGCCACGGTGGGAAGGGGAGGTGTGGTCTGCACCAACCAACCGCTTGCCTGCGATTTTTGGCTTAGTTGAGCCATGCAGCACAGACTGCACGGGCAGGAATGAGGTCGGGTGGGATGTCGCACAAGCAGTACCTGCAACTGCAGACAGCCCAGCGACGCACCCGCGTTTGAGAGCCTTGCAGGAGGGGTTCCCAGTAATTACTCCCTACCTTCCTACTTTGCCGACCACCTGCCGTGATCTGCGCGAGTACGCAGCACCGGGATGGAAGGAATGAGAGGCCTTTCTTTTTGTCTGTGGGAACTTCTTGGCAATGGAAGGCAGCCAGGTGCCAGGGACAGTACATTGTAGGAAGTTGCGAAGTACGCCTTGCCCAGTGCCAGGCTCCTTCCAAGTTCTACTACATATGTAGCTTTACCCACGGTCCTCGCCGCGATCCTCGTCGTCGGTCTAATTCTTGTTCATCGCCCATGTCTCCGGCGTCGATCCGACTCTCAAGATATCGCAGACGTCCCCGCTGTCCCGCAACTTAAGATATGACACGTCTGGCTTAACGCCATCCATCCTCATCGATATCCGCGCCGACTATTGAGCTAAGGTGCCTAGGTAGGAAGCACTAGATTAGATGTCAAAGGGATGACCCTTTTTCCAGATATCCCTCCTTATTCCACGGATATGTTCTAGATGTCCCACGTCGACCATATCCACATCCACAACCATATCCACACTCGAATCCACGCCCCCTCTGTCACTAAAAAAGGTCCTTGACTCTCGCTCTCTGATTCAGACTCGAGGGATAAATCGTCGTCACCTCACCACACACACCCCCGGCACACCCGTTTCATCCAAAGTTCACACCCGACCTTGGCTCTCGCTCTCGTGGCCGACAAGACACCGATCAAACCAACGGAGGTACCTACAAGCCGGCCTCTCTACCATACTACTAGTAAGTAGTTGGGACGGCCAAGACATGCACGTTGTACTGGACGTATTCTCAAGCCCGACTCCGCGCTCCCCAAGGTAGGTCGGTACCTACGAAGTACGGTATCGACCAGCCTTGACTTTTCTTCTTTTTGTGCGAATTGCGGTATCACAAACAAAGTCTCGTCCCGGCCCATCCATCCATCCATCCTTACTTTTTTGTAAGGCGTCAGTCATCACTCCACATTGTCCGCAAAGCTGCCGGCTGTTGTTTTCGAGCATCAACTCTTCGCATCGCAGTGCGCCACCCTCCGCAATCCCGCAAACCCACCCACGTCGTCCTTTTTAGACGTTTTTGCGCAGCTTGGCACCTTGACTGCGCCCTCGCCGCCTCAGCGCCCAGCCTACAGCGCCCAGCCTACAGCGCCCAGCCTACAGCGAACACCCTGCAACGTCCTGCAACGCACCCTTATGCAATTGCTCTAGGTAGGCTCTCGCAACTGGAACAGTGGTTAGTGGGACGGACAGTGGAGTGGTGACACCGTGGAAACAGTGGGGCGGTGGGAACACCCACTCGGCCATCCACTCGGCCGCCCCATCTTCCACGTTCTGACGCCCTCACCCGCGCCGCCGTTTTTCCTCACTTGCATCACCCTACCTTGTCACGCCCCTGTCCATCGCCCTGTTGTTGTCGGCCCTGTCGTGATCCCCAAAAATCCCAAGTGCAAAACCTTCCGCGGCGCCCCCCCAAAAAGCCAGGGCCAGGCCTGGACTCAAGGCCAAGTCCACACACGCCAAGGTCCAGGGACAGCACCAGGACCTCCAGTCTCCATCGACAGAACAGGACCCCATCGACTGGACTCCATCGACACACCCCATGCTCTTTCATGCCCCATGCCCCATGCCCCCATGTCTCAAGCCCCAAGCCCCAAGCCCCAAGTCCCAAGCCCCAAGCTCGTCAAGTCCCAAGCTCGTCCGTCAAGTCCCAAGTGCGAATACCCCCTCGAATACCCCGTCGGCCTCTGCAAGAGCTACCTAGCTTGCACGGATAGTTGAGCCTACCTACGAAGTACTGACGGGAACAGGCTACCTACCAATCCCTGCAGCTTCAGCTTTAAGACCATCCTCTACAGCACCCTCACCAGCTGAGTGACCGCGCAACTCGCCTGCTGTCCCGGCGCTCCCTGGCCTGCCCATATTAAGTGCTGGACCGCGCACCGCACCGCTGCCATACACCTCGTCCCGCCTCCCGCCTGTTCAGTTCCACGAGAAGGCTATAGTTCGTACTCTGCCGTGTCGTCCATCCATCCCCACCCCCCGTCGCTACCGCTTGTCTCTACTGCTCGTCACTCTTCGCCACGACGACTAAGAATCATCCGTCTCCTTCCTGACGAACTTACGAATCTCGCGCGGCTGTTGTCGTAGCTTTTCTCGGATTTGTGCGCGACATCGGTGCTTCCGACAACTCTTGACGATTACGAACTCCTTTTAACTTTGGCCCCCTCTTAAGCCTCAGCCTGGTCTCGCTGCGTCGCGCGCCGACTTCATGTTGGCTACCAACGCCCCCAACGTCTGACGTTTCCGGAGGTCGTGACCTCAAAACCGCGTCGCCCACCATGTCCGAAAACGATTCCTCCGTCCGTCGCATCCTACCACAGAACTCCCAGATGAATTCCTTTTCGTTTGCGCCTCAGCAGTATGCTCAGCGCGAGACACAGAAGAGTGCGCCCTCCGCGATTTGGACCCCGCCTCATTGTGAACTCTGTCACTGACCCCTCACCGTAGACTATGTCTTCGTCGACGAGCACAACCGCCACAAACGGTTGAAGGGTACGGCACGATCGATTTGCTCGCCCTCGTTGCGTATACCCCTTTAGCTGACTACTCCTCCAGTCATGAGAGCCTGCGAGGGCTGCCGGAGACGCAAGATCAAATGCGACGCTGCCACCACCAACACATGGCCATGTTCTGCCTGCATCAGGCTCAAGCTGCACTGCGTGCGCCCGAATGGCTACGACGGTGCCACTGACTCGACGACTTATGACCAACCCCAGATGAATCCCTCCGACCACTTCCAGCAGATGTCCATGCAACAACAGGTCCTACATGCTCCCAACAAGCCCGGCCCCTCCATGTACGCTGCGCAGCAACCGTATGGTGACGCAAACCCTGGCGCGTACCAGACCGTTCCCTACGACGCGACTCAGCAACAAGGTGGCATGGCATATACTGCCGTCAATCCTCCAGTATCCATGATTGATCACTCGTATGCCGCTCAGAACGTGTTTCCCACCCCGCCGATGCAGCACCAGCACCACTCGCAACGTCCAGATTCCTCCCCTGAAGCATATTCTCCAAGTGAATATCAACATCAGGACCTCGCCGACCTCCTGGGGACCCTCAAGGTGAATGAGGCAGGCACAGGTGAGATGCATCGACAATTTTTGATTTGAAGGTCCAGGCCAACTAATCGCCCCTGAACAGCGCCATATCTGCGGAACAAGGCATCCTTCCGACGAGAGGAGGAGCCAGCCATTGAGGATTCGGATGATTACAGGAGCGCTCTTCCGCCAATGATGCCTGCCCCCGGTCTAAAGATTCGCATACCGCCAGAGCTGATGCCGGATGATGAGACCGCACTCCACTATTTCGATCTTTACTTCACCCACGTGCACTCTTATGTGCCTGTTCTTTGTAAGACAGTATTCTATCAACAGTGGAACACAGACAGAAACGCGATATCTCCCTTAATTCTCGAGGCCTTGTTTGCCATTGGCGGCAGGTTAGCCGAGGATCCAACTGAGGGCCAGCAGTGGCTCGCCCTTGCAACCAGTAAGGCTGATAGCTCCTGTTGGATCTCGATGACACTTGCTTACTTTGATAGGACATGCGGATTCGTTCATGGACATCCCACGACTAAGCACGCTTCAAGCCCTCCTAATGATCCTCAAGGCTCGCGAGGCCGCTCCAAAACGAGGGTATTTTTATCGTTCTTGGATGACGATTGTGCAATGCGTTCAAATTGGCAAAGACTTGGGCCTAGATGAGCATTATGAAGACCACGAGGCAGGCAAACCTTGCGAGTACAACCCAGAAGAGTGTCTTCTTCGAACACGCGTTTGGCAGGTTGCCTTTACTTGTGAATGTATGGTTGGAGCTCCTCAAGGTTCGTTTTCCTGCCCTCCCCTTGGGTTCTCCATCAATAGACTGACACTCATAAGGTCGGCACGATCTGTCCATCGATGTCGAATCTGTTGACTTTGATATACCGAGGCCAATCGCTACCTGCGATGATAGTGAATTCCACGTGTCTCGAAATTTCACCTACTTTGCCCGTGTCGTACGAAACATCAGCAAAATAAACAAACTCTACGCCCGACTCAGGAAACGAAAGGATTGGGGAATCGACCCTGAATTCCAGCAAATGAGCCAATCATTCAGCTCATGGCTGTCCGAGCTGCCCCCAGACCTATCGATATCTTTCCCACCCGATGGGTCCCCTCCATGGGTACCGTCTCACTACCTCGGCAATATGCACGCCTACTACTACCTCACCTTGATCCTCTTTCACCGACCACAGTTGTCATTCTTGGATCCAAACGCGCCTGATGGTCAATGGAAACATCATATGATGATATGCTACAACTCAGCCAAGGCTCTCTGCCGCTTGCAGGAAGCCACAGTCAACACGTTTGGCATCAACGGTCTTCAATGCATGCAGCGAGGATTCAGCTTCGTCGTCTATGCTGGTTTATCTTGCATCGTTATCCACTTGGTAGGAGATTTCTTTGTTTGTGTATATTTGTTCAGATCTGACTTGCATGGTGTAGGTGGCTATCGTCTCCCCCGATCCCGACTTGAATAGCGATGCTCGCGAGTTTTTTACACGGCACATGAGGATTCTTGAGAAGGTTATGGACTCCTGGTCAATGCCAGACCTAGAGAAGCAGATAAACGCCCTCCGAGAAGCCTTCTCGGCTGATCCACGAAAATCCTTTGTGCTGAAACCCACTTTTCCCTATGGAAGCCCTCACCCATCCAGCCACTCGAGTCCGCCGCAAGTCACCCAGGGGTATCGACCAGCGGTTCATCGAACAGGATCCATGGACCAAACCTTGGACACGCAGAGTGCTCAACAAGTCAGTTATACCAGCCACCCCATAACACCTCCCATCTCCGCCGGCCCTGTGGACAGCAAGAGTGACTCCCCAGCAATACAGTCACTCGTTATGATGTCGCAAGGAACCCAGGGCCCGGGAATGGCACAAAACATGCCACTTTCGGACCAGCCTGGGTGGAATCCTTCCCGGATCTTTGAGTAAGTAGTCATCTTCGGCTTTCTACGCGTAAGCTGTTCATATCTCGCTCGTCGCGGTGCTAACCCGAGCTTTAAGACAATGGAACACGACATTTGGTACGCCCGCCCACACACAGCCCAGTTCAACCCCTTCCCAAGCCAGCTCTCTAAACGTTGCGTCGTCGGCAGGTGCCCCCGAGGTCTCGACACTTCAGGATATCCAGGCCGTACATGCTACCCTGCCGGCAGGCTCACAGCAGCTATCGCCTTCGCAGTACTCAGCTGCTCCCGTGGCGAGCTTTGTGACTCCGGCCATGTGGCAGGAGTCCGTTGCCAGTGTCTATGAGGGTGGTCTCAAGCGGGCTTGGGACTACGAGGGTGGACCGGTAATGAAACGTCACTGAGGTTCAGGACACATTGTACATGTCTTGGTCTAATGTCTGCCTGGCGTTGAGCGGCGCTACGCTAGCAAGCAAGTTGTGAGGCATGTGTTTTTCAGGAGACCTTGGGCAGTGGCTGTACTCTGCAGTCGGCTGGTTTAGCAAGGCGGAGATAGTTAAGATGAGAGGGTACTTGCAGCTGATGGAGGGCGGCGGCTAGAAGAAGGCTGAAAAGGAAACATGATACGAGCTACGATTGATGGCGTTACTATTGGACTTGCAATGGCGGATATGGAGTATTTGCCCTTGGATGGGATGGGTGTATTATTATATACGTAAGCATTGATTTGGTCGGTGGGCAAGGCAATGCGAGGCACGGACTGCCGCGGCGTGGGCAGCAAATACGGTGGAATGCATGTTTGGCGTCTTATTTCCGAGGAATCTTGCATAACGTTGACTTACATTGGCGTGAAGTTTTGAAACCCGCATTGCACTCAGGGGCTTTCCGTAGCATGGAAAAGGAACGAATGAGGTTGGAATATGGTTATTTTGCGGGAAAGCACTTCAGGTTTGTACTCAGTAGATAGGCAACCGGCATTTGTATGCCCGTCTCGTCTTGTATGTACTGTACTTGTACAGTGCCTTGTTTGTACATGTTAGTACGGATGACTGGGCGCGGCCTTGATCGCCGAGTTGAAGTCTTGGCAAGCTACTTGCGCAAACTGATCTAGAAACAGAATTACAGTGGTACTTCGCTCGGTCATCCTCCGTTCACTACCCTCGACTGTCTGCTTTGATGCTTTCCCCCTCTATCTGCCTCGAACACTGCGAACTGGCGAATAGGAATGACCGTAGCAACCACTAGAGATGCAGAGCTGACTCTAGTAGACGAGTCATTCATTCCAGTTATGGGGCAGTATCAAGAGTTCTTCGGCCGGTCTTAGTATTCCTGGCGCCATGACTATCGGTGGGTGCATTGGCCCTCCGACCAAGGTGTTGGCGGTGGCGAGACGGCGGTAGGGGACGCAGGAGGTCGAGGTCGGCTGTTGAGATGTCAACGAGGGAGGCTCATAATCGTCTAGTTTCGCGGAAGAGCGACGGTTCGGCCAGGGAGACATGGCCGGCGACGCAAGACTATCTTGTGAAATCCGCCTCAGAGGAACCCGGCGTCATCCCACCTGATCGACGCCTCAACGCCATGTCTTGGAAACTAGGCATTGCCATCGTCGTCGTTCTCGCGAGTTTTTTCATCATCGTAATTCTCCGCGATATGCTCCCCGATCTGCCTCTCATGTACAGCCTCTTCGCCAACATGTAACTTAGTGGGGAGCTAAATTGGACTTGGTAAGTATAGTTGTATTGTTACACCGGGCCGGCATCTTCATTTATGCCGACGTTGAAGACTGGCCCTTCTTGTCGATTCTTTCCTTGACGGCATCCCAGATCCAGCGATCGACCTTGTCCTTCTTCTTCTCGTAGCGGACCCTCCTGGCGGGGCCCCCCTCCTGGACGTAGAAGTTGCCGACGGCGCGGAACATGTACCAGCTGCGGCGGGCGTTCTCGGCGGCGGTGTCGCGGACGTAGTTGACGAGGCCGAAGCGGCGGCGGACCGGCGAGAGGTCGGCGGCCTGCAGCCAGCTGTAGCGGGGCTTGGCGATGGCGCTCATGGTGGTGAGGGTGAGCTGGGTGGTGGGCGGTAGGGTGCGGACGAAGCGTTCGAGGATGGGCTGCGAGGCGCGGGCGTAGGCGGGGAGGTGGATGTGGATGTGGGTGACGAATGGGGAGGTGACGCCGGCGACGAAGAGGATGGGGATGATGCCGCAGAGGGCGACTGGCGGGGGGTTTGTCAGTTTGACTGTATTGGGTTTGTGAGGTTGGTGGCCAATAGTGAGAGGGTGAGGAAGGGAATGAGAAGAGGAAGGGAATGAGAAGAGGAAGGGAATGAGAAGCAGTATGAAATCAACTGAGATCAAGAACAAGAGTAAGCTTGAGAGATGGACCGGGGGGCAACATACTACCAGCCGTCTCCCACACTGGCTTCTCGGCCTTGACGTAACCCGGCGCAACAACGAAGCAGAAAAAGGCGCCGAGGAACAGCGTCGTGACCTTGACCATGGCTAGAAACGTGGTGCGGCCGGTGCCGGCATGATAGATGATCAACCGCTCGGGAATCACTGCACAAGACGAGTTCAGTTTGCCAAGAGCAGATTGAGGACACACAGCGAGCAGAGCGGAGCAGAGCGGAGCAGAGCAATACAATACAACACATACCGTGTTCCTTTCCATTCTTCGAAGCCGCCCTAGCCTGCCTCATGAGCTCCTCCTGGACCCGGGAGAGCTTCTCGGGCACCTGCAGCGCGTAGCATCGCCGGGGCTGCTGTTGCCGGAGAGGTTTCTGTAGGGAGCGGCGGAGGGCGCGGGAGAATGACGCTGGGAGGGATGTGTTGGGGGGCAATTGGATTGGCCGGAGCCGGGGGATTATGGTACGTAGTTGGAGCATTGTGTAGGTCTAGGAGCTGGGGGAATGGTCTGGATGTGTGGTGTTTGTTGGAGAAAGTGGTCATAGACGCGGCGGGCTGAGTCCCCACTGCTAATTGCAAGGCCTGTGCGAAGGGGTCTAACTGGCACGCGGTGTCCGGAGGTTGACACCGGTCTAATGACTGTCTTTACAGTGCACATGCACATTCTTGTTGGAGTGTTGATGAAAGAAGACGGAGACGATGACTTTGTTCTACTAATTGAATCCCTCTATGGGCAAACGCAGGCATCCATCCATCCATCCATCTAGACAACGTTCTTGGTGAGCCACTCGGTCCACTGCTCAATGGTCCATCCCGAGCTGATGACGTCCTGGACAACACCGTCATACACAACCGTGGGCGTGACGTGAACGCCAACGAGGCGGTTCATCTTGGTGATGGTCCTGACATCGACGGTGACCTGGTTCCCCGCGTTCAGCACCCCGTCCTCGCCGGGCTTGTCGGGGATGACCAGCAGGCGGTAGACGGCCTCCTCGTCGGCGCCGGCGCGGGCGGCGACCTTGGCGAGGCGGCGGTACGTGTCGTTGCGCGTCTCGTTGACGACGTTGACGTCGAAGAAGGCGGCCTGGTGCTCGAACAGCGCGGCGCTGAAGGACCAGAAGAGCTCCGGGTTGAGGCGCAGCACCGCCAGCGCCGCCTCGTGCATCAGCGTCGACGACGGGTGCCACGGCTGGATCTGCTGGCGGAAGATGAGGGCCAGGCCCGACGCCCAGGCCGGGTTGGCGCGGACGGCGGGGATGACGGCGTCGGTGAGCGTGCGGAAGATCTTGGCCGAGTACGGGCAGCAGTAGTCGAGGTAGAGCTCGATGGTGTGCGTCGTGTGCGCCACCGAGGAGGGCGACGCGGGCGGAGGCGCGAACTCGAGCTTCTGGCCGGCGAACTTGGGAGGGAGAGCCATGGTGGTTTGTATGCTTGTGGTGTAGATGTGGAGGGCGGGTGGGTGTAGATTGGAGTCGGAACGTGGCGATGTTGAGGACGAGTGCGAGTAAGGAAAGGTAGAACTAGGAAAACTCCCGCGTTTATAAACCAAGCAGCCAGCGATACAACCGACAACAGCAATTCCTTGATTCCAAATCCAGCCCTGGCATGAGACAAAGCGCCATCGACAGCGAACGATGCTCGCACACGGAGCCGCGGCATGGTTGCGGCATGAAGCGCTGATGATGTCAGCTCCATTTGGAATCACAGCATCAAGCCACCCCGCTTCGTTCGGCGAGCTGTCGACATCGGGACTCGTTCTCGTAGGCCTCCGTCAACGGTGGGGGTCGACCAAGTAGAGGACACGCGCTTAATCAAAGGTTAATGGAAACTGCTGCTGGTGGGACGAGCGGCATCTCTTTGATTTGTCACTGCCACCCCGGAATAATAGATAGACTGCTTATGTATTGCCTCCAAAGTGCCGACAGTGCGGCTCAAGTCGACGGTGCCGACGAAATGAAACTAGCCGCCCAGCGCCGTTCGGCACCTGCAGGTTGAGGTGCCATCCAAGGTCCAATCGGGTAAGGCTTCCATCATTTTAGCTATTCGACTGTAGCCGTCCTACAGGAATTACATACGCGATGGGTCTGTTTCTCGGAATCCGTCCGATAAGTTTGGAGGCAAGAAATTACATGGCTGTTGCATTTTCGGTGCGCAGCTTATCTACACTTTTTTGCGAGCAAAATATTGAATTCAACACCAACAAACCTTCTGGAAGAACATTGCCCACTCAAGACACGACTCTCTCAAGTCGTCGCCCATTTTTCTACGTGATGCTTCCTTAATGTACGAGGGAACTGTGCCAAGTACTCCGTAACAGTACAGGAGAGAAGCACGAGCGCGCACGGCAACTTTCTTCTCAATACGAAATTCAACTGGGCAAGGCTGCTAAAGTATCGGCAAAGTCATAGGTAGGTACTGAGTGTCTCCAATGAATTCTAATAAGGCTCCGTTTGCGCAGACGAGGGCAGACCTCCAACGCTACAGAAGCAGCGCAACGTGGAGTTTCGATGCCACAATCCACCCCAGATTACTGACACGAGGAGTAATATTCGTACGCTTTCAGGTTCCTTCCTGAGACGGGCAAAGCCGGGGTTGCGGTGTTCCGAACGTGCCTCTTACCCTTTTCGGCCGCGTACCGCCCGCCTCGTAGGCTTGGCACTTGGCATTACCAAGTAATCATAGTAGCCATGTTGAACCTTTTAAACGTCGACTCTTCTATCGTCACGGCAGCATTGACGACGGCAGCAGAACGGCTTCGACGACACCAGCTCCCGACCGAACTCAAAGCCGTGGTTTAGTTAAGCTCAGTGAAGCCTGAAGCTACCGGTCTGCTGCAACCCCTATTCCCTATTCCCTTCTCCCTATTCCGCTTCGCATCAGAACCAGCCACGAACTCATCCGCACCCCTCACCACCAGTCGCAATGATTTGTCTCTCCAAAGCAGACGAACACGTCTTCCGGCACCTTTCCTGGAACCAGAGCCCCTCGCCCTTGGCCGCCACACACACCACGCGCCAGGATCTCAACGGCATCTCCAACCTCCGCGAGCATGTTGACGCCGACCAGGACGACGGCAGCGGAGGCAGTAGTGGAGGACTGCTAGGCACCGGTGATGAACGGAGTTTTGTTGGACTTCGATCTCCCGAGCCCAGCCAGGCCGCGTTGGCGGATGCGGGACGACTGTCCCGTTCTCTGGGTATGCCATATCCCTTCTGACGCCACGTAGTACTTACAAACTACGCCCACTCATCCTTGCATCTCTGGAACCTACTTTGAAAATCTCGACTCTCAATCGAACACTTGCTTACTCTATGCCTTCAGGATTGTCCTCGCGTCTGAAGATGGTCGATGGTGGTGATGCCCGCGATCGTCTCTCCGGAGGCACGCTCTCGTCGTGTCTCCCGCGCGTCTGGAGCTGGGCCGCCTGGTTTCTCTCCGTTCTTGTCGTTTCTTCGCTTCTCTCGTATCGGAACTCTCCCTCCGCCGTCACTGTGCCTTCGCCTCCCATTCATCAGTCTTTCCCCGCCGCCCAAGCCTCTCCCCTCCGCAAGAGGACTTCCTGTGCTGCTGGAGGTGTCGACAAGGGAGAGTACAACACGCCGCTTCACGTTGGAGCCTTGTTCATCATTATGTTCGTCTCGACCCTCGGCTGCGCGTTTCCCATCCTGGCTGTCAAGTTCCCGGGCCTGAGAATCCCGAGCCGCTTTTTCTTTGCTGTTCGCCACTTTGGTACCGGCGTTCTCATCGCCACAGCCTTCGTTCACTTACTTCCCACGGCCTTCATTTCTCTCGGGGACCCGTGCCTGGGGGACTTTTGGACTAGCGACTATCCTCCGATCCCGGGCGCTATCGCCCTTGCGGCTATTTTCTTCGTCACCATCATCGAGATGGTCTTTCATCCGTCCCGCCACATTCAACCTGCCGAGCCAGCCTCAACCTCCGGCGACGGTAACCAGGCCTCCGTCAACAGCAACCATGGCGGCTGTATGGGGAGCGTTGGAATGCTTCCAGTCCGTGATATGGCTTCTCTTCACGGCCGGGCCTCGAGCATTGGTCAAGGCCTGACTGCCTTGAACAGTCGCGATCCCACCGAGACAAACGACACCAGCGTCCAGGAGGACATCACCCAATCCCGACAAAAGACGAGCTTCGAGGAAACCAGCCTCGAGAGTGTGCCTATGCCGGCGTTGACTCCAGAGCAGAAGCAGCGGAAGGAGCTTCTCCAGTGCGTCCTTCTCGAGCTCGGTATCCTGTTCCACAGCGTCTTCATCGGAATGGCTTTGAGTGTCTCTATTGGAAACGAATTTATTGTTCTCCTCGTTGCCATTGTGTTTCACCAGACGTTCGAAGGCCTCGCGCTTGGGTCTAGAATTGCGGCCATCAAATGGCCGCAGGGCAAGATGCAGCCTTGGTTGATGGCTCTCGCATACGGATGCACGACTCCCATCGGTCAAGCTCTCGGCCTGGCAACCCACACCCTCTACAGCCCTGGCTCCGAAGTGGGCCTCATTGTTGTAGGCGTGATGAACGCCATCTCAGCCGGTCTGCTTACCTACGCGTCTCTGGTTGAGTTGCTGTCGGAGGATTTCCTGAGCGACGAGAGCTGGCGCGTTCTCCGTGGCAAGAAGCGAGTCTGCGCTTGTCTCCTTGTCTTCTTTGGAGCCTTCTTCATGAGTCTCGTCGGCGCCTGGGCTTAGCTGGAATGCTCAAGCCCGTGGCGTCCGTGTTGTGGACCATTTGGTCGATTGACCATTATAAGGGTTGCCCATTCTTTCATGTAGTTTGAGCCGCCTTTGTTGGATTTTCTCCTACCACGCTCCTTATCTCTCAGATACGTCTGTCACAGTCACACCAGTCTCACCACAGGGTGTTTGGGTGCCTTTTTCTTTCCTGAGCTCTGGTTGCTCGTCGTTTCCACCGCCGTCGTGATTTATGCGAACCTAGAATACAAGTTGAGCTTAGGTTACCATCTATTGTAAACCAAACATACAACTCGTAGCCTCCGAGTTACCACCACCTACTTCATCCTCAAATTATGCTATGCGTGCTTTCCGCCGGCTACCACGCGTATGGAAAATTTCTTGGCTACACGTTTGAAGCGGTCGGCGAACTTCGTGCCCCCCTGAGTGCAGTGTATCGTACTCGCAGACAACGAGGTGAACAGGGGGGAACCGCAGTGAGAGTCCGCCTCCTACTCCTCCATTTCATCATCCTCGTCGTCGTCCTCGTCAGGGAGGGACAAGTCCCCACGGGCAGGCAGGGAGATAGTGGAAGCGGACCCGACACTATGCTAGACACTGGTTAGTCACCAGCGAGTCAACAGCAAAGAAGTAAGAAACATACAGTAGCGCGGTAGACCGCGGCGAAGTCGGCAGCGGCAGCGGCCATCGTTGCCAGGGAATTGGCCATGTCCAGGAAGACCCGGCGATCATGGGCCGCGACGACCCGGCGACGCTCCTGCTTGGCGGCGGCGGCACGCTTTTCAGCGCGAACCAGCGCGGTACCGCTCTTGGCCTTCATGTCTTCGAGGGCCTTCCGACCCTCGGCCAAGAGCTTCAGGACTTCGGGCTAGCAAGGGATGAGCCACAGACACCCGACCCATCGAGCAAGATCAGCGGAAACTTACGTCCTGGATGGTGGCGGCGGCGGAAAGGTCGACAGCCCGAATCCTACGGGCGATGGCGGCGAAGGCAGGGGGCACCAGCTCGCACGGCTTGTTGTGCGTTGCGCAGCGGGTGTACTTTCGCGACCCGGCTGCTCACCCGTTAGTCGACTACTCGAGGAAGTTGGAGGATGCGATGGTATGTACAAGTGCCCGAGGGCCCGCAGACAAGGTGGACGGGAGTCCAAGTGCCGCTCTTGGGCACGGCGCAAAGGTTGGCCAAACACCGGCGGCACGGGATCGACGAAGGCTCGGATCTGCGAGGAGTTAGCCGGCGGGTCTCTAGTGGAGGAGAACTCGACGAACACAGCTGCGTGGGCCTGGGCCATCTTGTCGGGGACAACAGGGACAGCGGCGGCGGTGGCGGAGGAGGACTGGTTGCGAAGCATGGCTATTCACCTGGTCAGCTACTAGTGATACAAGGTGAATGCAGAGCACAGACTCAGTGGATGAGTTGATGGAGAGAGAGAGAGAGAGAGAGAGAAAAAGAAAGAGCAGGAGACAGAGGCTGATGATGATGAGAATGAAGGAACCTGTGACAATGTTACGGGCTTGGGTTTGCCCCAGGCTTGCGGTTGCGTGTGCAGGCGCGCGCAGGTGGGCGCACAAGCCTTGTTTACCTACTTGATTGATCGGGCCTGCGACCGGTCAACACATATCCCTTTGCCTCAATTGGATAGTGCACTTTAAGAATGCCAAGATAGAACCCCTTTTCTGACGACATAAGAAAGCCATCGAGACTGCGCATATGCTCTGGCGTAGAGGCCGTAAAGTCCTATTAATGCATGTAGAACAAGTCTATGTACTCGGTCTTCAGCAACGTTCGTCGTGCGCCGCCGCTGGTTTGAGCTTGCTACGGCCTCATGAAACAGTGTTTTTGGAGACGATGCCCCTCGCAAACTCCCCAAACGTCAGATGCTGCTCGATATCCACCTCCTCGCCAAGGTTGGGCTGCGTAAAGACGGCCAGCGTGTTCCGCGCAATCCTCCCACCGCTCACGCTAGCACGCACTCCCCTGACAAAGTGCGGCACGGCTTTGAAGCGGCCAGCCGTGATGCGTTCAAGCGCCTCGCCCGTCTGGAAGGCGATGCAGTCGCGCGGGATCTTGACCTGGACCGTCTCGCCGGCGCGGGACTTGATGTACAGGCCGGCCGACGGGTCCGGGGACGCGGCGAGCTCGTCGAGCGCCGGTAGCGAACTCCCCGCGGCGGTGGACGGCGGCACGGCCGGGCTGGACTTGGCCTCGTCGATGAACATGGCCGAGGTGAGGCCCGTCAGACACCCGTGGTCGAGATGCGTGGCGCACCAGTCGTCCTCGTCGGCGTCGACGCCGGCGGCCGGGTCGGCTTCCTGGGGGTAGTAGTGCAGCAGCCGGGCCTTTGTGGTGCTGGAGGTGCCGACGACGTGCTCCAGATATCCCCTGGGATAGCCCGGGATGTCCTTCTCGGCGAAGCGGTCGCAGGCGCGGGCGACGAGCACGGCGACGTCGATGATGACGCGGCACAGGTCCGTGACGGCGGGCTTGAAGCCGGGCAGGACGGGCTCCGGGGGCCAGACGTTGGGCGAGAGGTACTCGGGGAACGTCTCCGGGCCGAAGGCGGCGGTGGGCGCGGCGCACTCGAGGGTCGGGTCGACGTAGAAGGCGCAGTTGGCGTAGTACGAGCCCTTGAAGGTGTCCACCTGGCCGTTTTTGAGCGTTTCCTTCCCGAGGGACCAGCCTGTGAGGTATTTGGCCTGGACATTTTCAAGCTTTGCTGGGGACGACGGTCAGAGAAAATGACACTAAAATACAAGTTGAAGGAGGTGAGCATACCAAGTTCGTCCTTGGGCAGGTTGCCGAGATATGAAGCGTAGGAGAGGGCCTGGTGCCTCAGTTTGGGGAACTCTTGAGGCACATCTTTAACAACGAGGATCCCGAGCGAGTCGGGGCCGAAGGCTTGTTGAAGGGTTTCGAAGGGGATGTTGCCTATGCGTTGGGAGTAATGAGGTGTAAGTCGTGGTTTCACTGAGGCAACAATGTGTAGTACTAGTAGTAAGCAAGTGAGGGAGGGTACGTACCGTCTTTGAGGTCTTGGAGGGAAACGGTGACGGCCTGCGCTTGAGCAGCCATGACGACGAGAAATTGAGTCGATTGAACCGGCTTGGATGCAGAATAATTCAGGAAAGACCACAGACTATTTTAACCACAAACATTCCGCGAGTCGCATTATCTGGGCTGTTGTCTCTTTATCTCTTGTTGGAATCATCCAATCCCTGGCTGGACCGGCACAAGCTGCGGAGGACAGCGGCTTACATAACCAATCACCTTCCTGAACGGTAGGAGTTCCGGAGTGGAGCTCGCCGTCTCCCGGTGCGGGCCTCCTTAGGCACCAGAGCCTCAAGTCTCCATCTAACGCTATTTACTATACGTCTGTTGATGAACTAACTGACGGTTCTGCTTTCCAACGCCAACCGAGATCCGTCCGCAATGGTCAAGCCGCTCTCCTTCAAGGGCGACAAGAAGGCCAAGAAGCGCAAGCGCCCCGACGCCGACAAGCCCTCCCGAGACGCCGACCCCGAGTCGCAAGAAGTGCAGAGGCAGAAGAAGCTCGACAACGACGACGAGGCCGAGAATGACGACAGCTGGGTATCGGCCGAGGCGGCGGCCGATGTCGTCGGGCCCATCTTGATCGTCCTGCCCACCGAGACGCCATCGGCGCTGGCATGCGACCCCAGCGGCAAGGTGTTTGCGCTGCCCATTGAGAACATCGTCGACGGGAACCCGGCGACGGCGGAGCCGCATGACGTGCGCCAGGTGTGGATTGCGAACCGGGTGTCGGGGACGGACAGCTTCCGGCTCAAGGGACACCACGGGAGGTATGTATTGTCCGCGCGTGGACGCCGCCCATCAGGTGCTGACATTGAACGCAACAGGTATCTCTCCTGCGACAAGATCGGAGCGCTATCGGCCACGACCGAGGCCGTGTCGCCTCTCGAGTCGTTCAACATCATCCCCACGTCCGACACCCCGGGGACCTTTCAGATCCAGACCCTGCGCGACACGTTCCTGACCATCAAGCCGACCGCATCGGCCAAGGCGGGCGGCGCGGCGGGCGCCGAGGTGCGCGGCGACAGCGAGGACGTCTCGTTCAACACGACCTTCCGGCTCCGGATGCAGGCGCGGTTCAAGCCGAAGCTGCGGGCGTCCAAGGAGGAGAAGGCGCTGGCGCGCATCAGCCGGCGGGAGCTGGAGGAGGCGGCGGGGCGGAGGCTGGAGGAGGACGAGGTGAGGAAGCTGAAGCGGGCGAGGAAGGAGGGAGACTACCATGAGAGGTTGTTGGAGTTGAAGGTCAAGGGGAAGCATGACAAGTATGGTTGAAGGGGGCTGTGTGAAGTGTTGGCTGTTGCGGCCCAGGCGGTATCGGATTCGGAAGCAAGGGAAACGCAAAGTGAGGGATACGGGAGTTGAAGAAGGACAGCCAAGATATCAGGGACCAGGAGAGAGATACCAAGCTCCCAGGAGAGAACTGGCACATTGCACAGACAGACGTGGAACACGTGATGGAGTCGAACACCGGATCAGTGAGTTGTGTCCTCCCCTCGCCATTCACAGCCAACTGGCAGCGGCCTCCCCTGACAGCTGGCAATCCCTCTACCCGACAGCTGCCCGCCAGCCGTCAACCTAGAGCCAACAAAGCTATATAGGGCACGATATCTAAATCACCGTCAACAATCACTAGGGCCTCCAGCCAGTTAGCGGACTTGGCCTGCGGGCCGGGTTTGGCGCAGTCGGCAGCAGACCACTGTCGACGGCATGGACCAACTTACGTCCTGACCAAAAGCGTCACTGGAGTCACCCGACAATGTGAAACCCCCCATTTCGAAGAGGGGAGGTCCCTTTTTTGTTGGCGCGTGCGTTGGAACGAGGCGAGGCTCTCGAACGAGCCTGTTGTTTTTTTGGGCTTTTTGGAATATTTTGAGGGGTTGCAGAGGCGGATTCGTGTTGGCTTCTGTGCTGGTTGTTGCGGCTGTGGTGAATGAGGCCGGGGATGGTTGCGAAAGGGGGCGTGTGTGGTGTTGTGGCACGCCTTTCATCCGCATTGCTCTCACCATGATAAGTCCTATCGCATCCACGCACGCACGCACGCACGCACGCATCTTCACATATTTGCATTCAGTCTCGAATCCAGCTACTCTTTGAATCAATTCCCCGGCCTCCACGCCTTGACGTACCCGTCCTCTCCCGCCGTGAACACAACGTGCTCCTCGTCAAAGAAGCAGAACGACCGCACAATCTCCTCCCCGTGCGCGCCGGGGAGCCCGACGCTGTTGTCCCGGTCGAGGGCCCAGCCTTGGCCGTTGGGGTCTTTGGCGAGGAAGACGAGCTCGAACATTTGCCGACTGGCCATGTTAGTTGGTATATGGATGTTGAATGAGAGAAGAGAGAGAGAGGAGAGAGAGGGACAAGAGACTTACTCCTGAGATCCGGCGCCGATGACAGCGCCGCTGCCGTCTGCCTTGGGCGTCACGTCGGCGACGTACTGACAGCCCAGCACGGCGCGCAAGTCGCCAAAGTCGCGGGCGGCGTCGCCCGAGCTGCGGTCCTCGGCCACGTCGTACAGGGCGCACCGCTCGTCGTGCGACAGCGCGGCCAGCTCCGAGGGCGTCAGCCAGGCGGCGCGGTGGATGGAGGCGTCGTGGTTGCACGTCTGCAGCGTCAGGTCGTCCTCGTCGGCCACGCGCGTGTCGTAGACGTTGACCAGGCCGTCGGTCGAGCCCGAGAGCAGCAGCGCCGGGTTGCCCGGGTTGAAGGCCAGGTCCGTCACGTCGTCGCTGTGGACTTCTTGGTAGTGCGCCTTGGGCGAGGGCGTGGAGCGGACGTCCCTGGGGGCAGGGGGTTGGCAGTGTGAGTTTTTGTCTTCTAGGAGGGCTGCGGGGATGGTTGAGGATGTTGTGGTTGTGGTGTTGTGGCCATTGGTTGGTGTTGTAGCCATGGTGTTGATGTATGTAAGACCGGGGGGGGATACATATAAAACATGCCGCAACGTACCAGAGAAAGATGGACGCCGTATGGTTCTGCAACTCCGTGCCCAAGGCAATAGTCTTCGTCTCGGCACTACACGCCATAGACAAGATGGGCGCCTGACTACCTTGAACCCCCCCAACGTTCATCAGCCACGCCCTCAACTCACTTACACAAAGTTCTTCCCTTCCCACCCACCACACCCATCTCATTCTCACCCCCAAAGGAACAACTCACCTTGGAACTGCGCCACACGCGCCCCCTGCCTCAAGTCCCAAACCGCCACGCCCCCGCTCTCGCCGGCGGTGCACACGAGCGCCGCGTCGCCGTCGAAGACGCGCAGCGCCGCGACGTGGCCGTGGTCCGTCGGCAGCCGGCGCACGGGGCCCGCGGCGAGGCGCGCGGGATCGAGCAGCGACAGCGACTGGTCCGAGGCCGTGGCCGCGAGGCCCGCGGACGTGCGGTGCACGTCGAGCGCGTAGACGTCGGCGCCGAGGCGTAGCCCGTCGGCGCAGGTGAGGGAGTACATTTTTGGTTTTATTATTTATAAAATCAAAGCAAATTTGGTTGACAGCTAGGGTGAGCTTTGTGGAGGCGTTGATGCTGATGGGTGGAAAAGGTTTTGAGATGGTCATGTACCCGATATCTAGCATTGGTATTGATGGTGAGCGAGAGAAACAACTTGCTTGGAAGGAATGCACTGCAAAAAGACTTACACTGAGTACATTACTTCCGAGTAATACCTCGATACATCCTCTTCTTTCCTGATTTGTCTCTGAATACTCTGCATCGGCCTCAGTCCAACTAAAGTCAACCCCCACTACCCGCTTAACAAAAGTATGCCTCGTTAACTGAATATCTCCAGCTATCTGCAGCCGCCTCACAGCTCAGCTCTCAAAGACAACATATCCCCCGCAAACAGAGCAAAGACATCTCACATAACCACGCCGAACAGCTTAATACAAGGAGATCCTAAATCGTGGAGATTGATCTTCTCTAGTTCATATTCGTACAATTATTTCGTTTCTATCTTAGGCATACGGTGCCGTGTTCCGTGGTCTAACGCTCGCGCTCGCAACAGTTTCAAAGGGGTTGTAAGGAGTAAAGAAGAGAGTCGCCCTCGCCGCCAATCCTGTTTCCCCAAACGCCCGGGTTTTTGTACAAAGCCACCGTGTTTTTTTCTTCGCCCTTCCTAGTCTTCCTGTTCTCCCTTTTCTGATTTTGTATGGTTTTACTTTCTTGTTTCAGAGCTCATGCAATCATCACGGATCATCCTTTCGATGTCGCTTGCGCTCGTTGACGCTGCGGAACGCCCGCTTGCCGACCTCGTAACTGCTGATCATGATGGCACACGCGGGCGCTACCTTGAGCGTCCGGGGAATCCATCCTTTCCAGAGGCCGGCGACGCCCTCCGTCTTGAAGATGTGCCACAGGAGGCGCATCATGTTGCGCTCCTCCGGATGGGCCGCCGCTCCGCTCGCGCCCATGCCAGCCTCGTTTTGGTGGATCTGGGTCCGCGTCTTGCCGACGTCAAAGGGCGTGGTGACGATGGACGCAAAGGTGCCAGACAGGGCACCCGCCGCAAAACTGTCCAGGAACGTCTCGGTGTGGTTTTCGTGGATCTGCGATCTTCGCCTCTCCTCCGACAAGTGGTCGACCCCGAGCACGTGTCCGTGACGTCGCTCCCGTAAATCGGTGAGTCTTGATCGTATTGACTCGTATCCCCACCAGTAGAGACCCGAGAAGGGCACGTCTCGCCAGAGCGTCAGCGTCAAGCCCCTCCAGAGAGCAGTATATCCCCGGTTGCCCACCATCTCCCGGACACCCTTGAACGTCTCGGCCAGGTGGTTCGAGGTCCCGGTCCCCGAGGCAGCCTGCATGCGGGTCCGGACCAGCTCGATGGGACCCACAGCCGTCGCGGCCAGAATACGGGCCGCCGACCCGGCCGTGAGGGGAGCCCAGGCATCGGAGAAGTGCATAAAGGGACTGCTGGCGTTGTATCGCAGCCAGTCGTACCCGGTAAAGTAGATGATGTTGGAGGGAATGGCCATGACGAGGGTGGGCGACAGGCCTCTCCACAGCGTAGTGATGCCCTCGTTGCGAGCAATCTTGCGGAAGCCATCGATGGTCGTGCTGAAGGTGCGGCGCTGCACCTCCTCAACGGCGCATTCGGCGGGCGGGGGCGTGTTGGTGATGCCTTCGATGCGTGGGGCGGCGAGGCAGAAGTCGCCGTTGCCACCGGAGAAGAAGACTTCGCGGCAGCACGAAGTGATACCCAGCTCGGCGGTTTGGGCGGGTGTGAGAGAGGTGGTGGTCAGGGCGAGTTTGGAGAAGTCGACGGTCGATCGGGGGATTTTTTGGGACTGGAGGCGGACGCGGACGACATCGAGGGGTGTGACTGGAGTAGAGTGTTAGCTGTGGATGAGCGTACCGCCAGAGCGAGACGTACCGAGTACGGAGGTCAACAAGCTGCCCGACATGGCCGAGATCATCTTCTGGGGCGCCGTGATGTCGACGATGTCGTCACTGATGGGGTGAACCGGGGCGTTCGGCTTGCCGCTGGGGTCGCCGTCTCGGGGGTTGTGAACCATGTTGGCGAGGGTGAATTCGTCGTCGGCGTTGGGGATGCTGTGGTGGTTGCTATCAAGGCCACCAGAGCGATGCGCGTCGAGACTCATGGTATCTGGCTTGCAAAGGTCGGGAGACGAGGCCGAGGGGAGCTCAGAGCATGGCTGGCCTGTTTTGCGGGGGAGGGAAGGTGTGGAAGCAGGAGAGAGGACAGTCTAGATAGATAGGTTGATAGGGCGAGGGAGCTAAAGAGGAGCGGAGAAGGAGATGATGGATGGCGGTTGGTGTCGATGACGATGACAAAGTGGCGGGCGATCCAAGGGCTTCACGAGTCACAGCTTCCTTGTTGACGGCGACCGTTACCGCCGATAGTTTCTAGCTTCCGAGTGTTGAAGGTGTGTGTGTCTTGGGCCTTGGTCCTGGGGGTTCGGGTCTCCGTATCAATCCCTTGCCTTGGCGCGTTTGGTCGTCGTCTGTCCGTTCTCCAGCACTTGCCTGGTGCTGTCTCGGGCGCGTTCAGCAAAGCACCGAGGCCGGTCGGAGTCGGGCTGTCGGTCGAGTCGGCTAGTATCGTCTTTTTTGTGGGTGGGCAGGATCCCTTTGCAGTTCCCAGCCAAAAAAAAAACCAAGCAAAAACCCACAGTCCAATTTACTCAACCGCCGCTATCGTTTCCCAAGCTCTCAACGTACGTACGAAGCAACTTGCGTCTTTCAGAGATGGAAGCTGAGTGGATTTCAGGTCCCTGAGTCCGGCATTGATTGAGTCGGAGGGTTTTTTTTTGGGGGGGGGGGGGGCTAGAGCCCAGCCAATTTCTTGTCCGGCGCCCGGGTCGGAGCGTCGGGCGGCAAATTCGAGCTCTTTCCCCCAACGCCACTCTCTCAGTGGCAAGAGCCGCGCCTTTCCGGGCATGATGTCACGGGGCGATCTGATTGGCTGGGTGAGGCCCGCTCGACGGGATGATGGGTGCATGCGTTGGAACTGGTGATCGATCAGATAATGCAACTCGAGGGAACATGAACTGCTTACCTAACTGTAACGGTGAGAGTAGAGGACGTTATTATCTACGTTTCCCAACTTGGAACCGTCGTTCTTTACGGTATCCAAGGGCGTTTCTCCACCGTTCGCCCGTCCGACTCCCGTTCTGACTCTTGCCGGTGAGCTTGCTAAGGCAGCTAACAAATTGATGATGCTCTCTCTAATTAGCAGTTCAGTTCCCCTCCATCAACCAATCCCCGCCGTTCGGCGCATCGCCTCTCACCCATTGTCTACACCACTCACAGTAACTTAGTTGCAGTCTCCATCTGACTCGAACGGCAACATCCTTCCTCTCCTGTTTACCGCCCTGCTGTTTGTTCATGAATATCCTCATTTGTGCCCCCAAACCTAAGAAACCAGATACAATTACCTCCCTACCCATCCACCTACCTACGTAATCATGAACCCTCTGTAAACATCGTCATCGCCCACCCACCGCCTCTCTGAAACCCCAACCTTCTTCACCCGGACATATCCGACGTACCCAATCTCTTCACAATGCCCCCCTCACCATCATCCTCCGCCAACAAGGGCGGGCTCGACTCGGATCTCGAATCATTCCGCCGGCAATGGCTCTCGGACCTGCAGCATCAGCATGACGACGGGTCCGGCCATCATGAAGCCGCCCGGGCCGCATCGTCGACGGCCGGTCCGTCCCGGCGCCGAGGCCCTTCCGTGTCCGCGCCCAAGCCTGCGCCGGCCGCCGCCGCCGTCGACGACAATGAGGACGACTACCTCCAAGGGCAATCCTTCGACGAGCCCGCGCTCTCATCTCAGACGGTGCGCGATGTAGCCGATGTCCCGGCCCGAAAGAAGCTCGTCTCCGCCCTTGATTACTACGAGGCGGCCATGGTTAAAGAAGGGGCCGGCCAACATGGCGACAGCTTGAAGCTCTATCGCAAGGCCTACCGAGTATGAGGCCCCCCTCGCCTTGTTCTTGGTGTTCACGAGTTCATTGTTAACGTTGTTATGGCAGCTGGACAACGGCGTGGATCGAAGATATCGGGAGAAGCACTTCCCCAAGGCCAAGCCGGCAACTCACCCTGGCAACTCATCCGTCACTAACACGACGGCTCCCACTGACATCACGTCGCAACCATCATCCAAGCCTGCCCAAGATGCCTCGCCCGACGTGCAGCCCGACGCGCAGCCGCAGTCCATCAGCGACCTCATCGCCAGCTTCGCCGGGCTGAAGATGCAGCCCGCCGCCCCGGAGGTCGAGGGCATGCCGCCGCCGCCGTCGCCGCTGGCCGACCTCCCCGACGAGATGCTCATCCACATCATGCGCGACGTGGCCGCCACCGACGTGGCCGACTTCGCCCGCCTCGCCCGCGTCTGCAAGCACCTCGCCTACCTCGTCGCCACGGAGCAGCGCATCTGGCGGCGCGTGGCGTTGGGCCCCGAGTTCGGCTTCGCCGCCATGCCGTACCGCTTCCAGAAGGCCGTCGAGTGGGACGAGCTGCCGGAGGACGAGCAGGACGCCCCCGAGGTCGTCGACGGCGGCGTCGTCGTCAGCCCGGCCGAGGTCGCCCAGCGCCGTCGCGACGCGGCCCTCGCCCTCACCGAGTCCCTCACGCCGTCCGTGTACCCGTCGTGGAGGGCCCTCTTCTACTCGCGGCCGCGCATCCGCTTCAACGGCTGCTACATCAGCACCGTCAACTACGTGCGCACCGGCCAGGCCTCGACCAACCAGACCACCTGGGGCAGCCCCATCCACATCGTCACCTACTACCGCTACCTGCGCTTCTTCCGCGACGGCACCCTCATCAGCCTGCTGACCACCCACGAGCCCTCGGCCGTCGTCCACCACCTGACCCGCGCCGACCTCGGCCTGCACCGCAACGCCGCCCACCCGCACCTGCCCTCGGCCGTCGTGGCCCTGGCCCTGCGCGGCCGCTGGCGCCTGTCCTCGGCCGACGACCACCGGGACCCCGCCGCGCCGGATGCCGCCCCGCGTGCCGCGCGGGGAGCCGCCGCCCGCGACGACCCGGAGGGCGACGTCTTCATCGAGACCGAGGGCGTCGGCTCCAAGTACATGTACCGCATGGACATGTCGCTGCGCAGCGCTGGCAGGGGCGCCCGCAACAACAAGCTGATCTGGCGGGGCTTCTACAGCTACAACAAGCTGACCGACGACTGGGGCGAGTTTGCCCTCAGGAACGACAAGCCGTATTTCTTTAGCCGAGTCAAGAGCTACGCGCTCGGGGAGTGATGGGGTCGAGTAATCGCCATCACGCGGATGGGAACATCATATACTGCGGTCGTGGCAGACTATACATGCGCTATACTAATGACGTCGAGGCTGGCGACAGACGCGCAGTCTACAAGTCAGCATCACTCGTGAACATTATATATAAACAGAGAACAGGAATATAATCATACAAGTACCCTGTGAAGATTACTTTAATCCACTGTATCGATGAGGCGCGCTTGGTGGCTGCCTGTACCTAACTAACGTGTTGATGGAACTTTCACCTTGAGGCACATGCACCTAATTAAATCCACATACGTTTCTACATGTATTCATGTCATTACTTATTGCCTAGCTTTCTCTTATATGTCGTCTCATACACAACTATTGGCTATCCTAATACTCATGCCAAGCCTAAATCTTACACAACGACAGTAGTTCATCGGCATCGGTGCTCTTGTCCCTTCCGCTGAAATCCAAAACATCCCCAACGCCCACCTTTTTAGCCCCTATAGCCACAGTGGTTGCTGAATATGACGACAAATTGCTCGTGAATTGCTGCTGGTATATGGCGATTATGTATAGAAGCAATGCAGGCTGCGTGCTGTTCCCCTCAAGCTGTGAATCTAATCACGGGGCTAATTGTGTAAATGGTAGTGAGTAATGGCGTAGTGGTTGTTGATAATGAGGCACGTTGGTAGATATTACTCCGAATCATGTTCCTCGATCCGCTGGGTATATTCGCAGAAACGACTCTTCGCACAAAACAATCGGAAGCAAGGTACAGATCCTACGCTTCAAAGACGGGGCTCTGAAGAGGACATGCCAAGTTTGCAAACATGACATTCAAGACCATCCACGTAGAGCATCCTCATCTGATACGTTTTCCGTCCAGGAATTTAGGGCTCGTTCCTTCAAAGTACTGGTTGTTGCTATACTGCGCGTTGTACTGCATCGCCTTTCGTGCCTGATACTCGGCTCTCTCGTCGTCGTCCAAGCTGAAAGCTTTTTTCAGCCAACCGAGAGCGCTCTTCTTTTTCTTCAGTCGCTTCCCTCCAGCCTGTGTCGTCGCCCGAGAAGTTACGGTAGCCGTGTCGTCATATGTCGCCGAGGTCACGCTGCTCAGGGTGCTCATGCCGCCCATGCGGGACGGCTGTTGACGCACATGGCCAGGGAAGTAGCCGGACGGGCGATATTGAGCCTCTCTCGGGTCGGCTGTGTGAGGTCTTTGCTGCAGAGGGGAATGGGGTGATGCGCGAACGGGATGATAGTATTGCTGCTGCTCAGACGGCGAAAGCATAATTGGGGGTTGGACAGGAGCGAAGTCGGCATGGGAGCTGGCACGAGGGAGACGGTGCTGGTGAGCGACTTCCAAATCTGAGGCGTGGGCGTAATCGGGAGCCCGAGATATCCGCGGTTGTGGCGCGCCGTGGCCGGAGGATGGGCGAACCGGTTCTACTTCTGCTGCGATCCTCGGTGGAATTTGGATGGCCTCAGGGGGTGTGGTCTTTTGAGAGATACGGTGCCGCAGAGAAGTTCTCTTTTGCGAAAATCCTTGACCCTGAGCCAATTGGGGCGGTGTTTGTATTTGACTCTGGGATCTGGATTGGGGCCCTGGTGAGGGAATGGGTTGAGACCTCGACTGGGGTCTTGTTTCTGGCTGAGCTTGAGGCCGCGTCTGTTCTGCTGGGCTATTCTTCACCATGGGCGAGGGTAGCGGCTCGGGGAGTCTTGGTGTGTAGGTCCGCGGTTGAAGTATGTATAGAGCCCCGTCGTCAAACGTAGTGGGTGACTCTCCGACCTCCGGCTCCTCCTTTTTGATCACTTTCGGAGTCGACTTGGGCGTGCCATCGTAAACAGTCGGAGACAAAGTAAGTACGGGTTCGGGTGCGGCCGCAGCTTGAAAACTCATGCGAGGGGGGAGAAGAGGCGTAGACCCGGGAAGAGGAAAATCGCTAAGAGTGGCGACTTCAGGGTCCACAACTCGAGGAGGTTGGAGAGTGGCCACGGATTCCCCGCTGTGAATGCTTGCGCTGGAAATGGAAAACCTGGCAATCGAGTTCGAAGGTGAAGACGTGGGTGACGAATCCTCGGTTTGCTGGGCGTGTATGGGAAGAGAGAAGGGAGGGATGGTCGCCTAGGCATTGTTAGCTTCGCCCTGTTGTAAGCGGGAATCTATCACCTACCCAAGTCTTCCGGCTCACCTCACCAGCCGTCTTCTCCATCTCAGCCACAATAGTCATCAACTTGATGACCAGGCCGTTCAGATCCTGCGCTTGGTTGTTCAAGTCATCGAAGGCGTTAAGCCAGCCGTCAGCGTTGCCCTTCATGGCCCGAAAGATCTTGGCTAGGTCCGGTGAAGAGTCCGGCCAATTCGTGTCCTTGTGCTCGTTGAGCCAGTCCATAAAAGCTTCGCTGGACCGGAGACCAGCGTCGATGTCATCATCCCATTGTTTCATGACAGCGTTTGTCCGGGCTAGGATGTGGTCGATCTTTTCATTCCCTGCGAGAATCTGGGCGCGAAAGTTGCGATCCTCCAGCATGCCCTCGAAGGCATGTCTATTGCCCATGGGCAGCTGAAGATGGGCGATCCGTTCGGTAAGATCCTGGTGGGCCTGTGCAAAATCCTCTAGCATCACCTCCAGGAACTCATCCACCTCGTTGATGTGTCCTTGAAGAATGCTAACCACCTGGGAGTCATCGGCAGCCAGGCCGTTAAGCAAAAGGTAGACGCCAAAGGTGATCTGGGCTATCAACTTGTACACCTCATGCTGTTCCTGGCCAGGTCGATAGCGCCAGGGGGCGTCAAAAGGCTCGTCTTGGGCAGCTTGTTCTATAAGCTTCTCCCTGCGGCCCTTCGCGTCGAGTTCTCTCAAATTGGGCTTCCCAGGACCGCCTTGACCGTTGGTCACTTCAAGTAATGACTCGGCAAAGGCTTCTTGCATGGACGGCACTGGGTGTTTTGGGATGTTCTGGTCAGCAGATGGGTGTACATCAGAAATACGGCTCTCGCCGTCGTCGAGCTCCGATCGTGTATAGTCCGAGGCGGTGGCGGCGGAGTCTTCTGCGGCCGGGACGAGTACGATACGAAGGTCGCTAGGCGTGTCGAAGGTCAACGGGGCGAGGGTGGTGGAAGGCATGGTGGCTGTGCCGGTACCACCGAGGGTGAGCTTCGAGAGAGGTCGAAGGGATGGTAGCATGGTGGCGGAACGAGGGGAGACCGGTAGGAATGGATGTGATCGAGGGGCTGCGGGGAGCCGTACCGCCGTTGGACAAGCAGGCGGACAGGCGTGGCAGAGGGGCACCGAGTGCGGTTGTGCAACAGCGATGGCTGGAAGGCGTATCTGTGTCTATTGGGGCTGCGAATGCGGCCAGGCGGGAAAAGAATGGAGGCGGTTGGACGATTTCGAGGGAAACGACTGCTATCGCATCTCGGGAGCCGCCAGGAGCCGGAGTTCAGAGAACGCCGAGCGCCATGACACTCCGGAGGTCGTCACAGAGCGGGTCAAGTGCAGGTGGGATCGACAGTGGTGTTGGCGGGCGTGGTGGACGATGTCGACGGACAGAACCTGTCAGTCTGAGAGATAAGGTGTGGTGAGGCGTCGCGAGGTGAGGCTCGACGGGGGAAGAGATCGGCGGAAACGTGGGCGAAGCTGCGAGCTGTTGCAGGTAGGTTGGTCTATCTGTAGCACTGCGCTGCAAAGGGGAGGATCATCAGCTGATCAGGGACCAAATAAGGCCCCGAACAAACAGGAATGTCGGTTGGTTCTCGACAATCCGGGGAAGCCGCAGACCACGAGGAGGATCCGCTACAAGGGGGGATTCCCAGGCGAAAGAGACACGAGAGGGGCGAAAGGATGGGAATGGGCAACGAAGAGCTGTTATTAAGGAGGATGAGAGTTGTCAGGTTTGTATATTCGTACAGCGGCCCGAAGTCGAGATGAAGGAGAGGGGGGGGGGCGTGGACGGGATCCATGGCTAGGTACTCAGGTGGTCCAGGGTTGCGGAAGGCGTTCCTTCCTTGGGCTGCTTCTTCGCCCATCGTCCTTGCCATATCCGCTCACCCACGTCCCCGTCCGGTCCTTCCGCCTCGTCTGTGGGTAAGTTGGTTCCCCTAGTGGTAGTACGTGCGCTAACCTTAACCACGTTCGTATCGTGTATGGGTGGCCTACTCGTTCTCCCGTCTCTCTGATATCTATGCTTTCTCGCTCACTTCTCACGCGGAGCAAGAAGCACAAGAACACATTGTGTCCCCCACCGCACCAGAGACTGCACTGGCCCCTGCCAATGGTGCTCTGGGCGCAACCAGTGCACTAAGCTTGTCCTTGTCCCCGTGGCGGCCCCTCGCGCCCATGTTGAACCACCCCTGCCACCATCCCCGCTACAGGCCAGTGAAAGCCGCCGCTGCAAAGGCCACAGCGGGCCCACCCCCCTGCAGCCCATTGAAAGCGACATCTGCAGCCCACTGAAGCCGCTGCAGCGGTGCAGCAGCTCGCCCACAGGGGGAGGGTTACTTGGGCCGCCCGAGACCCAGTGCGACCCGGCCGGCCCTATCCTGGCCAGGATGAAGATGTCAATCAGTTAATGAAGCTCTCGGCTGGCTTGATCCCAATCCTGGGTGGGTTCATTGATCATGGCCATCCCCTAAGCTAGCACATAAGTCTGGCGCCGCTTAATAGGCGGATTGCTAAATTAGGAGTGCGGCCCCAGAACCTGTGATCGAGGCCCCAGGGCAGCCCTGGGAACACAAGCCTGGGCATGCGCGCGTGCTAGTAGTCAGGACCGAGCGGGCGTGTTATGGAAGTTTGATTTCTTACTCTATTTGCGATGCAGTGTTCAGGGGCCGCCGAGAAGGGATTGGACGGGTCAGGTAGCATTTCTGCATTGTCTGGGCAGTTTTCGCCCTCCATCTCGTCTTGATAGACACCTTACATGGTAAGATTCGGCGATGGAACATGAAATTTGAATAAAACACGACGAAGCCAAGTGAGCCAGTCAAACGGCTGGAGACATGGATCTAGATCTGCCGAGGTTTGCTTGCTGTCAGTTGTGTGCCGACTCCGTATATCCCTTCTCGGGTGGTGTGGGTTGCACCAACAGATGGACTGGGTCTTGACCGCGCCCGGCGGCAGCAAAGAATTCGCGAGACGTACATACTATGTAGGCCTGGCCTCTTTGAGGTGATCGGCCGCTATCAAGCGCTGGTTTTCTACTCCCTAATGCAATGCAGAACAAATATTAGACTGCTGCCCAAATCATTGATCCCTACCATCTACCCACCAACGCTATCGAGACCTCCATTCCCGTCCTCTCCACATGCATCTCCGGGGCGTCTTTTAGGTTCTGCTCCGTTTGGCATGCAACGCGGGTAAATCAACAAATCTCCATGTACGAGCATTACCGATGCCAATAGATGAGCATACACGCGAAGGCAATCTTCCTCCCCTTCCACCGCGGATACGGATGCAGAATCACACAAAAGTGTACCGTCTGTTAGCTCAGGGGTCTGCAGATGCACGCACCCTGATCTCCGGCGGCGGCGCCACCCCATCTCGCCTGGGTGTCTTGGCCCCGGCCAAATCTTTTGCCTGGCCTGGGCGTCCTCTATCTCCATGTAGAACACACACGGACGTCTCCAACGAGAACAGTCCGGGGTGGCTTGATGACGGCCTCTTTGACCAGCCATTCGACGCCCTATGTACATAGTAGGTGCGGATCGAATTGGCGCTTGTCAAATGGGAAAGGGGCTGTGATCGATCGGAACTTGTCAGTTGGACGGACAGTGGACTCAACCATGGACACGTTCAATTAATACCCGTCATATGTCATCACGCTACGACATATGTACGGTATGCGCCATTCGCGGTTCGTCGACGCCTCCTTCCGACGCCTCGAGATGACCGGGGATGGATGGCATGTGTCCCATGCTAACATAGCCCGGGCACTGGTCCATTCTGTCATTGACGGGCCACGGTGATGTGATGCAGTCCTAGGCACGGTCCATTCCGGTCGGGAGACCCTCCTGTCCTGTCTCTACTGTGTTCTAGGCCTATGTAGTGTAGAACTTGAAGCTCTGCTGCCTTCACCATCAGGGGCAGGTTCGTCCGAGATGGCCTTCATCTGCGGCTGATTGGAGATGCTTCCAGTTCCATCTTCACCGGCTGCCCAAGCTCGATGGGTTGGCCAAACAAAGCCGGCTAGACGACAAGGCGTGTTCGCCCCATATCCACCCCAACAAAAACCCAATGTCCACGCATGCATCCGTCTCCTTGCTCAGGACGCGCAAGCCAACGGCGTCAACGGTGGCGCCAGTGGCTCGTTCGTCATGGCCACAATCGCCTTTCCACGCGAAGCCCAACCGGCAAAGAGGTGGACAGGAACAAGACTTCGAGGGCCAGAGTCGAGAAGCAAGGCGAGAAGGACGCGGGAACAGAGATGTCGTCGACGCCAAGGCCTGCTGCTACGATACATCCACATGGCTCCGTTGATGCCCGTCAACAAACCATATCTACCTATGCAGTTCAGGAAACTTGCCGTGCCGGTTGGGCCCCAGTTGAGAAGAGGCCGCGATGCACCGTGAGGTGTCTAGGCCTTGGGTGGCCTCCCTGTAGGCTAAATCAAGGAAGAAGAACCCACACGCGCCCCCGAAGGCGACTTAAACAGCCATGCCATCTGCCACGATGCTTCATTTCCCAATTTCCTTTCGTCCTCTGCCAGTCCTCACACGAGTTGCGCCTCCAGCTTCGGCGCTCAACAGGCCAAGCCACATTCGTCTGCCAAGTGCGCATGCCAGCTCTTTTTAGGCTTAATTCAGGGACTTATTAGATACCAGTCTAGGCGTTCTGAGCTGTGCCAGCTTTACCCACCTTCCCCCATATCGTCATCGTTGGGTTCTGTTTTTCCTTCTTTTTTTAGCCCTTTCGCACGCGATACGAATATTCGCGATAGCTCTCCGGAGCTCTTGACCAACGTCCACTCGCTGCAATGGCTCCCCAAAACCCCTTCAAGTTCGGGTCCGGCCTTTGGGACACGTCCAATCGCTTCGAAACGTCGTGGCTGCTAAGTCCCTGGCTGCTGTTTGCCTGTCGCGCCCTCATCGTGAGCTCCTCCTCCTCCTCCTCGCTTCATGCTTCACTCTTGTTGTCGCAATCACGCCAGCGATAGCACCTCGTCCGTTCCTCTAACCGCCCAAAACAGTCCCTGTACGCCTTCGTCACTCGCTTCTTCATCATCGGCTGGACCTGCACGCACGACTCCCTCGGGGGCTGCGCCGAGGTCCGCCTGTCCTTTTCCTACTTCACCATCCTCACCTACTGGGGCCTCGCCTTCTACTTCCTCGTCGCGGCCGTCCACACCCTCACCTACGCCCTCCGCGGCCGCGCGCTCCTCGACGGCTTCCCGCGGCCGCTGCAGGCCCTCCACGCGCTCTTCTACTCCACCGTCGTCACGTACCCGTTCCTCGTCACCATCGTCTACTGGGCCGTGCTGTACGATGGCCCCTGGTTCCCCGTCGACTTCACCGCCTGGAGCAACATCAGCCAGCACGCGCTCAACAGCTTCTTCGCCCTGTTCGAGATCTTGGTCCCCCGTACGAACCCTCCCCTCTGGGTTCATGTCCCCTGGTTGATCCTCATCCTCGCCCTGTACCTCGCTCTCGCCTTCGTCACCTACGCGGACCAGGGCGTCTACGTGTACAACTTCCTCGACTACCAGCACGTCGACGGCCGGGGCGTCGTGGCCGGCTACATCTTCGGCATCGCCGTTGGCATCGTCATCATCTTCTGCATAGTCTGGGGTCTCATCTGGCTGCGCAGGTGGGTCACCGAGACGAAGATGGGCAGAGAGGGGAAGTTTGCTGAGCAGCCGGTCAACAACGATACCGAGATGAATGCCGCTGGGAACAAGTACGCGACAGGGCCGAGTTGCGAGACACCTGATCGTCTATACAATTAATTGCCAATGCATGTTAATGTCGCATGGTTCGCCACTCTGGGTAGAACCGGGCGTTGATGGGGGGCGGATATCGTTTTATATGCGGATTGGACAGCATGAAATTATCGGAATACCCAACGAGTTGAAAGCTCGGATTGTAGCTTGGAACATAATACATAATTCATGTCACGACATCCTCTCGTCTGATATCGTGAAACCCATTTATCGTATTATAAGCGGACGGACGTCTGCCTTCCATGCTGTTACACATCAATCATTGCCCTATATAGCTTATTCTTGTCATACAATTACGATTACACCAACCCAGTATATCAGACGCAGCCTTGCTGGTAACACACATTCTAACAATTGATTGCCGTTCCCCGACGTTGCTCCGACGCGCGAACCTCGAACATCATCTGGACAGCCGTGAAGAGAGTGATGCAGGCGGAAATGAGGAAAATGACACCTGTTCGCGGGGTTAGCTACTGTGTTCCATGACTTGGACAAAGAAAACATGTCCAACATACCATCCCAGTCGTGCAGTATGCTCTTTCCAATAGCCTGCAAGCCCTCTATGCCAACCGCAAATCCCACCAAGTTGGCGGAGCACATCATGAGCACGTTGCCCACGCTTCCCACAGCGCACAGCATCCGGAACTGGGTCGGCCGGTTCTCCCACTTCCGCTTGGGGAAGAGATAGCTCGCGATCCACTCCGGCATCATGAAGAGAACGATCAGCCATCCCCAGATGAGGAGACGCAGCTTGATGTCGTGCCACAGGGCCACAAAGGTGAAGACGGCCAGGTACGTCACAGTGGACTTCGCCATGTCCCTCCAGGTGCTGAACGAGGAGCCGCCTAGTGGCACGTAAATGTACCGGATCAGCCACCGGTTGTACGAGCGGTGCCACGCGCGCCAGAACATTTTGGTGCTGAAGTTGTCGCTGACGCATCGGACCATGTTCTCGGGCGGGTCGATGCCGTCGATGAGCGACCAGAGTCGGAAGAGCCGCCACGGGAGCAGGAGCTTCAGCCAGATGATGTGGAGCTCGAAGAAGGACAGGATACTCAGTTGGGCAGCGGTGTAGGTGCTCCAGTCCGGGTTGGCTTTGCTGATTGCGCCCATCCAGTTGAAGTGAAGGATCACCTCCATTGCGAAGAACACGAGGAGGAATCGTATACCATATCGGATGGTCCGTGACGTTTCGATGCTGGCGGCACGATGCCTTTGCTGTGCGATGTAGTCATTAAAGGTGACGATAGGGCCAGTCAAATATAGCGGCGCGTAGATAACGTAGCCAACGTAGTTACGGAAAGAGAAGTCCTTGACATCTGCTGGTATGCGGACGCGATCTTTCTCGGAAAGGTTGGCGGGGTCCAATTGCTTCTTCTTTGACGGATTAGAACATGAACGGACTGAGTTGATCAATCGCAACTAACTCACCTCTAGAGAGGCAGAGCTGCCTCGGTCAAGACTCCAGTAGTAGTCGAGGTTGAAGCTGATGAGTCGCAGAATGGTGATGTTGAAAAGAACCTCCCACCTGGCCAAGATGCCTCCGAAGCTATCGAGCCAGGCACCAAACTGCATCAGCTCCGAGTTGACCGGGCTCATGGCGTTTCCGACAACGCCCATGACAGGAGGGGAGATGTAGCTGGCCACGTTCCTGAACTGGTATCCATTTGACAGCTCGTTGGAAAACAGGGTGCAGATGTTGAAGATCCAAGTAGCCGCGGGGACGTACTTCCGGGGCAGTTTTGTCGCAATCTGGTAGTTGACATAGAGGATGAGCATGACCTTCAAAGACGAGATGCCATGCAGGACAACCAAGAATATGAGTGCGAAGATGTAGTCGAAGGATGCGCGCTGGTCGAGACGACTTTGGCCGCTCTGCTCTCTGTCCTTGATGGGGAATACGGCGTTCCATGCCTTTCTGAGCAGCGGATGGAAGACTAGGAGCGAGCCCATGTAGGGGAGGTTCCCTCGCCAGACGTAGTACTGGTTGTCGGAGATGTCGACCTTGCGACCGGCGATCCAGCCGGGAGTCAGGTATCTGCCAAACTTGGCGTATCGGCGATCGGTTGCTAAGACGGGGTCAGCAGGCAAGGCCGCTTAGCATGCGCAGAGGGGGCCAGCGTACGCCGTGAGACATCATACGCGACCCAGAACATGTAGGGGACCGCGACGCCGAGGAGGCAGTAGTACACGTAGAACTCCGGGGTTTTCCATCTCGACGGCGGGCCGCGGGGCGCTCGGGGCTTGTCTTTCTTCAGGTCGAGGTCGGGGTCGGTTCGGGCATCGATGACGGTCTGGTAGGGGACGCTGGACGGGGTGGTGAAGCGGGTGTCGAGGGTGTCGTGGTCGTAGAGACTGCCCACGTAGGACAGGAAACCCATTGCTGCGGATTGCGGATGAGGCGGAGGAGAGACGCTCAGCTCATGGTTGGGAGGGGAGGGGAAACGACAGAACGCGCCGAAGCGAATACACAGGAGCGAGTCTGTGCTGTGTGCGCGACGGCGATGGAGGCAAAAAATACAAAAGGTGAGCGACAGAGAGAGAGAGAAAGGAAGTGTTGGTGGAGGGGAGAAAAGAAGGATGTCGTGGCCTTGCCGTGGGGGGGGCTTGATGGTGGGCGCTGAAGTGGGCGCTGAAGTGGGCGCTGTGGTGGTGGTGTTGGCGGTACAAATAATTAGAGGCCAGAGAAATCGGGGTCGCGAACGGATCCTCAGCGGTTAAAGTCAATCGGATCCCAGGGGTAACTCCTGGGCTCCGGTGGGTTTACCTTGGGCCCGACATGTAAGAGAAAGAGGCCAGGGGCTTTGAATTAGGGGGCGCATCACTCGTCGACCTGGATAATACTAGGTCTGTCTATGCCGCGGCTCAGATGGAAACGTACCTACCCTAGAGACGGACACCTGTAATCTGCGAGTCTTCAACCGGATGGCTTGGGATCTTTCATTACGAAACATGTGGTGTCGTAGAGCTTATGGATATTATATTAGGTGCGTTTCTCTTTAATTATTAACGTAGATGAGGTTTTGGTTTCGAGTTGCATCTGTTTCTGCTTTTCAAGAATTACTCCTCTATTAACTGGCTGCCTACAAGGCGAGGTAAATAGACATTCTCGTAGCAACTCCGTCTACCCGCCGTGGAACTTACCCCCTTCAAACATGCAGCTAATATTTCCTTTCTCTAGTTGTTTTCCGTTATGCCTCATATTCATTGTACCGCCTTCGAACCTCTGCATTCAGGTTCTGCATGGCCCGCACCAACGGCAAGATATCACTCTGTCCTTTTGCCAGCAACTCGGCCTGATTCCCGAGGCGTTCCAGCGACTTGATGTCCGCCATGTGCTGCCGGATATCTGGGGCGCGCAGCAGAGCGTTTGTTAGATATGAAAAGGCAATGTAGCACCGGTATGCTCCAAAGAGGGTCACCATGGTCTCCACGTAAGGGACCATGACCAGTATCTGCCCCAGGAGATCGATGATGGAACGAGCCGCATCCGTGACGACTGGAGACTCGGGGATGTCCAATTCGGTGGCCACGGGCTCGGGTGAGCTGGAGTCTAGGACTGCCATTTTGCGAAACATGTAGATGATGGCGGTATAGCCAGTGAGGAGCACATCGACCACCTCCCAAACCTCCGCCTCACGGTCAGGCGCAGTTGCCATCCACTCAGTCTGCAGTACCGTTAGTCGCTAGACAAATCAATCAACGGCTCTCGGGCTCTTACCAACTGCCACTCCTCGAATATCTGCAGTATCTCGCGGCCAAGGCCCTCCGTCTTGACCATGATTTCCGCTTTGGTGTCAATCTCCGGATCTTCGAGGAGCGCGAAGAATCGGATAATGACCAAGGTGATACGCGAGCCGGCCAGAAATGCCGTGGACCGAATCCCATGTGGAGGAGGTTGCGAGTTTACGTCTAGCCAAGGTAGGTTGACGCGCCATGCGTTTCCTGTGAGCACGGGCGGCTTGTTCAATATCAGCCGGAAGTAGAGATCGGTCTGAAGGACCTCCCAGAACCCCTTTCGATCGTCATCGCAGTCGCAGTTGGAATTGTCAGCGTATCCGGAAGAGTCTGTGCTGTCGAGGTTGTGTAGGTTGAGGACCTGGCAGTATTCGCAGGCGTGTCTGAACATCTTCCATGCAAGTTCCTCGTCGAAGTATTGATGAGCGATGCGGGTCTGACATGTTAGTCTATAGTTGAATGGTGCACAAGCCTAGGGGAAGTACCAGGAACAGGGCAGCAATGAGGTCCGTCATCGTCCCGGTTGCCTCTCGCTGCCACCCGGGAATCGCTCGCAGGCAGGCCAGGTAGCTCTTCCGGGCATAAGACATGCTTGCGTTTGAGGAACTGTTACTTGCTCTGAGTGTGCAGCCATGATACAGGATGCAGTAGTATATGACCAGGATTCCCGGGTCGACGTGGATGTGGGGAAGGCCGATGATGTCGGGGATGAGCTGGATAGTGCGCTTGTCCACGAAGCTGAGAAACATGCAAACCGGCATGTGGTCGAGATAGTCTAAACAAAGCCGAGTCAGCGTGCGCTTGGGTTTACGGAACGACGCTTCTTACTGCGTATCCAGTATTTGGCGAGGTCAACCGGAATGTCAATGGCATCCGTAACGACAGCGGTCGCAAGACCTCGCAGCCTCAAGTTCCGTACCTGATCAACCGCGTTCTTGAGGATGGTCGCCGCATCAATCCTGACTTGGGATGGAGTATCGCACGAGCCATGGCAGCTGGGGGAATTCAACACGGCGGGAGAGGACGAAGTCGACGAGCAATTGGGTGCGCATGGGGCTGCCCCGGAGCTCGTTGGAGTGGTGGCGATGGGAGCAACCTGGGCTTCAAGGCGATGGAGCCGATCTAGGATGGTGGACAAGGCAGCCTCTGTGTGTACAGCCCTGTGCAGCAGTCGAGCATCAGTCTAAACGGCTTATGCGTCATGGAGAAATAAGCTTACATGGACTGATCTGTTAAGGGCTGGGCGGTCCTCCTCTTCGCCCGCCGCGGATAAACGCATTCTGCATCGTGGGCCTTGCACTTGCTGCACTGGGGCATCACCCGATTACACCGAACCTAGCAGAAGACGAAGAGCACCTGTCAGTGAGACGCGAGCACCAGGCCATCGGAGACTGTACCGACTTTCCGCTCTTTGCATCTCGTACACTGAAGCCGAATTATTAGCGAACGGACCAGAGCGAACATGAGGGGCGGGGGAGCAGGGGACGGTCCGCACAGTCTCCGTAACTTACCGAAAGACGATTCACCTGCGTCGGATCTGCCATGAGTACCTAGCTGATAGGTCCCGCGGCACTAACAGGGTACACGATTGATAGCAGCGATAGAGAGAATGTGGGTTGCAGCTTTGTGGGAGGTGAGTCCCCGAGCGAGGAAATTCTACCCGGAGCAAAGGCGGACGGACTAATTAAAACGGACTTTCGGCGACAAAACCTCCGCTACCAAAAGTCAAATACGAAGGCTCCAACCACGGCCTAATTCGAGGTTGAAAGGCAGCGTCTTACGCAATGGTATTTGTCAATGAATCTAGAGGGACAGCTGCCACCCAAAGGGTTCGAGAAGCTCCGAAACACTCAGCCACGGCGGAAGGTTTTGGGACGCTAGCGGGGCTTGGCAAGCCCGAGCAAAGCTCCCAAAGACCGAACACTCAAGGGTTAGGGTTGTTGACTAGGGTTTGTGGATGGTGCTGGTTGGTGATGTGAGAGTTCGGACTTTCAACTACCGAAACCCCGCCTCATACGATCCTCCACAGATCCACCCCCAAGACTCCACGATGTCGATAGTCGGTCAGTAATTACCTGTTTGCTTTTTCACTTTAAGTGTTTGCCGACTTACGTTCCGTATTGCTTTTTACCTTTGCCAACTTGGTTCGTTTCTAAGCTCCCGGTGGGACTGTTCTTATTAATGTTTATAGTACTACTTTTTTACGTTTCCTCAACTCTTCAATGTACAAGAACAAGTGAGAGCCCGGCTGTGAACTGCTTCTAGCAATTGCAGCGGACCAATTCTCTCTCCCGCCCGTCCTCTGTCTTGATTCCGGCAGCGTCTTGCCCGAGTGTGCGATAATGGGAACTAGCATGCATGAGGTCGACTCCGGAGCTGCGACTTGCAGGACCCCAAGCTTCGAAGAGCCTATTCGCCCTCACCTTTCACAAATGGATGATTCATGCGCAACCTCAGTTACTGCGCCTTGCGAGGAGAAGTGGCCCTCCCATGACGAGTTCGAAGACGTTGACGCTCGCAGCAACGGCGAAGTGTTGGAGCTTGCGCGCCGACTTACAACGCAATCGCATGCCGCCCCAGGCTCCCTATTCCCACTGCCCGCGGATGGACCACTCAACCCGAGCAGCCCGGAGTTCGACGCCCGGAAATGGGCCAAGGCCTTTTACCAACTTCGAACCGACACGTCTGAGGGCAACCCTCCGAGAACGACGGGCGTGGCGTTCAAGAACCTCAACGTGTACGGCTTCGGCACCGATACTGACTTCCAAAAGAGCGTTGGCAACATCTTCCTCGAAACCGGCACTATTGCGAAGAAATTGCTACGAGACATCCGGACACGAGTGGACATCTTGCGAAACGTCGAAGGCGTCCTCCACAGCGGGGAGATGCTAGCAGTGCTTGGGCCTCCTGGTTCTGGCTGTTCGACCTTTCTCAAGACGATTGCCGGCGATACCCACGGCTTTCACGTCGATGAAGGCTCCGAGCTCAACTATTCCGGGATCCACCCAAGCGAGATTCGGACGGCTTTCCGGGGAGAAGCGATCTATACCGCTGAAGTCGACCGTCATTTCGCGCATCTGACTGTGGGAGATACGCTCTACTTCGCAGCTCGCGCCAGATGTCCCAAGAATATCCCTGAAGGCATCACCCGCAACGAGTACGCAGAGCACCTGCGTGATGTTACAATGGCCATGTTCGGCATCTCGCATACGAAAAACACCCGCGTCGGAGACGACTTCGTGAGAGGTGTAAGTGGCGGAGAACGAAAGAGGGTGACAATCGCCGAGGCAGCGTTGAGCTATTCGCCGCTTCAATGTTGGGATAACAGCACAAGAGGGCTTGATAGTGCAAACGCTCTCGAGTTCTGCCGGACTCTAAGGACGCAGGCCGATGTGATCGGCTGTACCTCCGCTGTTGCTATCTATCAGGCATCCCAGGACGCCTACGAAGTGCGTTGAACCTGATAGGCTTGATAGCTTGGGCCGAGTATTAACCTGCACGCAGATTTTCGACAAGGTGCTCGTTCTATACCAGGGGCGACAGATCTTCTTCGGAAAGACCTGTGAGGCAAGAGCCTACTTCGAAGAGCTTGGCTTTGTCTGCGCAGAGCAGCAAACGACTGCTGATTTCCTCACCTCGATGACTAGCCACAGTGAGCGTCTCATTCGGCCAGGGTACGAAAACAAGACGCCACGGTCTCCTGATGAGTTTGCACAGGCTTGGAAGAGCAGCACTCACCGAGAACGTCTTCTGGCCGACATGGACGACTATCTCGAGCGCCATCCGTTTGGCGGCGACAGCTATCGGAACTTCGTCAAGTCTCGCGAGCTGGACCAGTCGAAGTTACAACGCGCCAAGTCTCCATTTACTCTGTCATACCTGGAACAGATGAGCCTTACCCTGGAGAGAAGCTGGGTGATGCTCAAGGCCGACCCCAGTGTTACGATTACTATGCTCCTCTGTAATCTCACGGAGTCGTTGGTCGTTGCTAGCATCTTCTACAACCTCCCAGAGAACACAGGAGCATTCTTCAAGAGGGGCTTCTTGATCTTCTATATCATGTTGATGAATGTCTTCAACAACGTACTGGAAATCCTGACACTGTACGCCAAAAGGCACATTGTCGAGAAACACGCCCGATACGCTCTATACCACCCGAGTGCGGAGGCCTTGTCCTCTATGATCGTGGACCTCCCATACAAGGTGTTCAATGCTATCATGATGAATGTTATTCTCTACTTTATGGGAAACCTACGACGAGAGCCTGGGGTCTTTTTCTTCTTCTTCCTGGTCTCGTTTTCGATAACGATAAACATGTCAATGGCATTCCGTCTGATCGCCTCGCTGACAAGAAACATTGCTCAGGCTCTGGCGCGCGCCTCGATCCTTTTGCTTGCCATCGCCCTATATGCAGGGTTTGCGATACCGCCGCAGTACATGCCGGCGTGGCTTGGATGGATCCGATGGCTCAACCCGGCGTACTACGCGCAGGAAAGTCTCATGATCAACGAGTTTTCCAACCAGAAGTTTGTCTGCTCCAACTTCGTGCCCCAGGGCCCTGGGTATGAGTCGGCTACAGGGCTCGCTAGAGCATGCGCGATCCAGGGCTCGGTCCCCGGAGAGGACTTTGTTCTTGGATCAGCATATCTCTCTTCGGCATATGGCTACGACGATTCACACAAATGGCGAAACTTCGGTGTGATTGTAGCTTTAACGCTGCTATTCATGGGACTGCATCTGATCTCTACAGAGTATATCTCTTCTGAACGCTCCAAGGGAGAGGTGTTGGTCTTTACCCGCGACGCCTTGAAGAAGCATTCTCGGAAGGCTGGTAACGACGAAGAGTCTGGGGATACCAGCACTAGTACTATACGGCAGCAAGGAAGAGAAGAGGCGGGAGAGGTGTCTGATGTCGAGAAGCAAACTTCTGTGTTCCATTGGAGGAACGTGTGCTACGACATCAAGGTCAAAGGAGAAGCCCGTAGGATCCTTGACCATGTCGACGGCTGGGTGAAGCCAGGAACACTGACTGCGCTCATGGTAAGTGCCAATAAAGGAGTCACGGCAAATGAGAAGGTCTAACAAACGAACTGCAGGGCGCATCAGGAGCTGGGAAAACAACTCTACTCGATGTTCTTGCCAGCCGGGTCACGATGGGCGTCGTCACAGGCGAGATGCTGGTGGACGGAAGATTGCGCGACGACTCATTCCAACGAAAGACCGGCTACGTGCAGCAGCAGGACCTCCACGTCCACACCTCCACGGTCCGCGAGGCCCTCAGTTTCAGCGCTCTCCTCCGCCAGCCGTCCCGGTACTCTCGAGCGGAAAAGCTCGGCTACGTCGACGCCGTCATTGACCTTCTGGACATGCAGGAATATTCAGATGCCATCATCGGCGTCCCAGGCGAGGGCCTCAACGTGGAACAGCGGAAACGGCTGACCATTGGCGTTGAGCTTGCCGCGAGACCCCAGCTGCTGCTCTTCCTCGACGAACCGACCTCCGGACTTGATAGCCAGACTTCTTGGTCCATCTGCAACCTGATGGAAAAGTTGACCAAGAACGGGCAGGCTATCCTATGTACCATCCATCAGCCCTCGGCTTTGATCTTCCAGCGATTCGACCGGCTGCTGTTGTTGTCAAAGGGCAGGACCATCTACTTCGGGGACGTCGGCAAGAACTCTACCGCTTTGGTCGACTACTTCGTCCGCAACGGGGCGCCCGAGTGTCCATCTGACTCGAATCCCGCCGAATACATGCTCGAAGTCATTGGCGCAGCTCCCGGTGCTCATACCGACGTCGACTGGCCTGCGGTGTGGCATACATCCCCCGAGCGTGGCCACGTCCAACACGAGCTCGCAAGGCTGGTTGCGGAGGGAGAATCGCGGGTGCAGCAGGCTGGAGAGCAGCATGTTGTCAGATATAGTGAGTTTGCTGCGTCTTCCAGAGAGCAGTTCATGGAAGTCACGAGGCGGATCTTTCAGCAGTACTGGCGCAGTCCGTCCTACATCTTCTCCAAAGCGACTTTGTCCGTTGGTGTTGTGAGTTTTTGACCCTTAATCTATGCATCTAAACGGAACAACTGACCTTTGTACCAGTCATTGTTCATTGGCTTCTCGTTCCTCAATGGAAAGAATACGGAACGTGGCCTTCGGAACCAGATGTTCGGTGTCATGTTTTTCCTGACCATCTTCGCGCAAGTCATCAACCAGATGTTACCCGCCTTTGTCGCTCAGCGTACGATGTATGAGGCTCGAGAGCGGCCGTCAAAGACGTACTCTTGGAAGGCATTCATGGTTTCAAGTATGCTCGTGGAGGCCGCCTGGAACTCGGTAAGTAGCCACTTGTTTAGTCTCGGCGATTTGCGAGGATGAGATGCTGACTTTTGCGCAGCTCATGGCTGTGCTTTGCTTCGTTTGCTGGTACTTCCCGACTGGTCTCTACCGCAACTCATATCCAACCGACTCGGTCGACTCCCGGGGCGTCACCGTATTGCTCTTCATCTGGCTTTTCTTCATGTTCACGAGCACCTTTGCGAACATGATAATCGCGGGGTTCGAGAGCGACGAAGTCGCAGGGGGTGTTGTGACCCTGGTCATGGTTATGATCTTCACGTTTTGTGGGTGAGTAGCATTATCGTCAGCCTTCAACACCGAGGGTTTGTTTCTGACCATGGTGAATAGCATCCTCGCAACGCCTCAAGAACTCCCGGGCTTTTGGATCTTCATGTACCGAGTGAACCCTTTCACTTACGTGGTGGAAGGTCTGCTCGGCACGTCGATGGCAAGCGCCCAAGCCTCTTGCGAGCCGAATGAGTTTATCAAGTTCGTCGCTCCCAACGACACGACATGCGGGTCTTACATGAAGGCGTACATCGAGGCGGCGGGTGGCTACGTGAACAACCCTGGCGCCGGCAACGGTGGCGAGTGTCAGTATTGCACCATTTCCGATACAGATTCGTTCTTGGCGGGTTTGAGCATCGACTTTGACCACCGTTGGAGGGACTTTGGGTTCATGTGGGTGTACATCGTGTTCAACATTGCGGCGGCGTTGGGGATTTATTGGCTAGCTCGAGTGCCAAAGACAAAGAGGATGCAGTAGGAGTGAAATGTAGGAATTTCTGAGCAGTTGCAAGCCGTGCTTCGAGTTTTGCACACAATTGTTCAGCACGCATATCGATTCAAGCGTTTGGATATCTAGACTAAGCTAGACCTTGCTATACCGGGATCTGACCTGAAGAAGCCAAGCCACTAATACGACATCCCCGCACGGAAAAACTCTACAAATTCGGACGTGTTAAGGTCTCGGTCTCACGTGGGGAAGAGCAGGTACCCCACCGCACATTCCCCCTAGCTAGTGACTTTGCGGCTCAACCCAGCTACCAACCTTCATTTCGGCGCCTCTCACCACGACCTCACTTGCACTCTTTTCAGTCACGAAGCCGCAACACCACGGCAGTCAGGATGCCGTCACCCCAGGGTACGGATCCCGGCACAGTGCCTTCGGCTCAGGATCCTGCTTCTGAAGTCGAAACGCCATTGCCTCGGGAGGATCATCCCAGCGTCGCAGCGCTTCCGCCAGCTCAAGATGGTGACACCGTCGGCACAGTTCAAGATGCTAGTCACCCCGTCTCAGAGCTAGAAAATGGGGCTCCCGACCTTAATGTCCCAGCACCGCCGCCGCAGCGGAGGAAGCGGCGCAAGGCTCACGAGATACCTCCCAAAGGACCACCCAAGAAACGGGGCCCCAAGCCGAAGCCTCTGTCGGAACGTGTGTACAAACCGCCAAAGCAAATCCAACGAGTGGAGCGGTCCTACAACCTTCGAAAGAAGGAAGAAGTCATCCTCTACCTGCTGCACCACAAAATCCATGATCCCAACAGTGCTATCAAGGCTCCCGGCGGATACCGCTCCCCCACTTTCCGTGAAGCCTCCCAGTTCTTCGGCATCCCTAGCAGCACAATCGGCGGCTGGTTTAAAAACCGCGAGAAGCTGGAGGCCAAGGCAGCAAATGGTGAGCATGCATAAAGTGGCTGTAGTTTGAGGTGCCGTCTAACTCTTCCTGCAGCAGGGCAAAAGGCCTGAAGATGGGGCCGCGGGTGGTTTTTTTGATTCTGAAATACGTTATAGCGTTTTATTACTGTCTGCTTTCTTTCGAAGCCGTGATTCCTTAAAGCTCGCGGAAGGAGCTGGGTGACGATGGCGGCGTTGCAGATCTAGGACAGATGGCTGCCGAATTTATTGGGGATGTATTCCGGTTGCAACCAAGAAATCCGCTTAGTGCAAGTCCATTAATCGATATAGACGGTTGGAGCGTGTTAGTGTAAATGTGGATGTTTTGTGTTCTGGCAGTACGCTTTTCACCTTGATAAACTGCAAATTCGGTTGCGGCACAGTTACGAAATGATGGGTCATATCCCCACGAGCAGCATGAAATCGGTCAACGATATAGACAAAAGCCTGCAATTATTGAATAGATCGACTAAATACACTGAAAAGAGTTGGACTTAGGAGACATTACACTACGGTACACTGGCCGATTGCAAATCAGTCGTAGAGGCAGGTCAGCAAGGAGTAAGGGTTCCTCGCATCAATCACGCACAAGCACTCTCGTCGCCTTTAAAATTTCTTCGTTTGTGTCATCTGTGTAAAGATAACTATAGAAGAGAAAAGAAGAATATATAGATGAGACGGCAAGTCTACTATTGGAGCCAAGCTCTTCTCTCTGATCATGTCCTCTCAAGGCCAACAATAATCACGACAATCTTGTGTCATGTTCTGCAATGCGGCCGGGATCATGCCGATAACTTGTTCCATTTCGCACTGCCAGTCATTCAGAAGCGGCCTAAGAAGCCATGCAGCAGTGCAGCCGTGCAGCAGTGCAGCAGCAAGACATGGGATTTACTGTACAGGACATAGTGCAACTTATCAATTCCGACAGCCTCGTTCCAACTGTGTCCAACTTTGCATGGCCTTCCAAGACTGGTGCTTCAAGGAATGGGCGGTAAGAGCCCACCATGCATCAGCCGCGTCTCGGCTCTTGCCGCGATGCACGCCGCGATGCACGGCACAATCTCACTGCATAACGGGAGACTATTAGTGAGACCTGAAAAGGTTCCTGGTTGCCTAGTTAGACAAGCTTCTGTGCGAGTACTGGAGATCTCGATCTCATGCGGGAGAGCTTCACTTGCCGAGGTCTAGTGATGAGTGAAGTTGGTCCCTCTTGTTCTCTTTTATCGTGGCAGATTTACATCTATCAGCAGACAGACGCCGATACTAGGGGGGAAAGATGGGACCATCTCAACGGTTCCTAGAACCATCACGCCGCTCAAGGTCAAAGCAAGAATACCCTCGGACTTTAATCGGAATCTCAGAGCTGTCAACGCCAAGGGCGCTGTCCTGAAAACCGAAAGCTGTACGTAAAGCATGTCTTGAAGTTCCCCTTGTTTGGGACCTTTCCCCGTAAGCGGATTGCCGTAGATCGGTCAAGCTGAGGCTAGTTGCTGCGGAGCTACCCCTGTTGTATTCAACTATACGTGAATATCGGCGCAAGGAAACCGAGATGCACTTGCGTCAGGCTGCGGAGCGTGCCCCGGCGTCTGCCTCCCGTGTCTCGCGGCCCAGATACCCGACGACGCGTCACGCATTTGGCTCGTGGCTGGCTGGCAGGTTGTATCTTTGAAGAGGCATTGGTAATGCAGTGACGTAGATGTTCGAATCCTGAGTGCGATTGTCGAACGCCTCGTAGCATCAACTATAAAAGGGGCATCATACCTACCCCCAAACATAAGATACTACTCACCCATCCCCACTTCTATCATCTAACCAGACCCATCAAGCACTATCCACCACTTCTCCTCTGAAAACCCGATCTCAGCCCAGCCAAAATGGGGTTGAAGGTTGACAACGAGTCCGAGCTGCGCGAGGCCCAGGCCGCGCTCTTCGACGCCGACTCCCTGAGCGGCTGGATCCTCCTCAACTACGTCGGGCCGTCTACAGTGCACTTCGTAGCGGGAGGCGAGGGCGGCCCGGGCGAGGTTGCCCAGAGCCTTGAAGAGGACCAGGTCCAGTACGCCCTGATCCGCGTGCCCGTCGAGCAAGATGGGAAGACGACTGCCCGGGACGTCTTCGTGGCCGCTGTTGGGCCCGACGTCGGCATCATCGAGAAGGGGAAGAAGACGGTCTTCCAGAAAGACGCGCAGGAACTGCTGCAGCCCTTCCATGCCCACGTCACCGTCTTGGACAAGTCCAAGCTTGACCTTGAAACGTATGGACCCCTCGTCAAAGCAAGTTGCGCCTGATTGTTAATGCTACAGTAGCCTCATTGACCGCTCGAGCCCTTCGTCAAGCAACAACGTCATTGACTGAACGGAAATATTGTCGGGCACTTGGATGGTGCGCTCGAGCTATGGCAATTGCGAGAAGAAAGAGGGTAGGAAGACATGGCTGGCGTGTCAATCTGGTCAGCAGTATCAGCACTTAACTAGACTTGGACAGACAGACTATCGCCTTCAATTCATGTCTTTGAGCCCGCTACAGAGTCCACAATGCCTTCTAGGCTCATTAACGAGGTCTCAAACATACCATTTGACGCAGTGTTTCCAGAATGCCCCTTCGACGAGATCGCCTTGCAGTGCAAAATACAAACAGTCGACCTAACTGGCATCCCCCAACACCGTAATTTCAGACAGGGAGTTTCACACCTCTTTGTAGGTTGGACTATCCGTCCTCCAAAGCAATTGCCAACATCTGCGACAAGCCAATTGACACACACACAGAGACACACACACATTACAGCACCTCGGCTCTCAATGCCAGCGAGACGTTCTCTGTCGCTCATACTCCTCTTCTGAATACCCATCCCATTCGTCCTGCAAGCTGCGGGCACTGACTCCACTGCCAGTCCCCTGGCCCGGCAAACGATCGGCTTGGAAGCCAATTCCCTGGTAGTCGAACTGTCCCGCAAGCCGGCCGTCGCCCAGGAACTCGATCCAGCCATCGTGGCTGTCGCCGTACATGACTGGGCCCTGGTCCTCAGTACCGCGCCACTTGAAGGGCACAGAGTCTTGTGATGACCGCCATGGCCGTCTGGGGAAGTACATGACGCCCTCGATGACGCCGAGGTTGAACTTGCCCCATAGACTCGTGCCGGCGAGGGTGAGCGAGAGGTCAAAGTTGGAGCCGTAATGGGGCCATTGCGAGCTCACACAGGGACAATCGACATCGTAGGAGCCGTTGAGAAGGCCGAGGGGTGGGAGGCTAGCATCGTCGCCGTCGTCAATTATTTCGCAGTACGGCGGAGGGGAATCGTCATAGCCCTGGGAGTCTCGATTGCTGTCGTAGCCGCCGTTGTAGCCGTTGTGCTCGTCGTATCCGTCATATGTGGGAGCCGGGATTCGGCCTCGTGCCATAGACGCACCGCTGCGTCGTGCAGTTTGCTTGGTTCGGAAACGAGGGGCTGGCGAGACGGCTGTTGTGGAATCGCTGCGACCTGGTCCTTGCGAGATGCCGCCGCGACGGGCTGTTTGCTTCCTTGCCGACTTTTCCTTGGGTGCAGCCGTCTTTGCTTTCGGCGCCGGCTTGTCTTTGGGTGCCGCAGCCTTTGCCTTCTTCTTTGCAGCCGGGGCCTTTGGAAAATCGGTTGCCGAGACGGTGAGATTGATGGTCACAGTCGTCACGCCGGGAACGCTCTCCGCCTTCCGCTTGACTCCCGCAGCCTTTGCCGTTCCCGCCTTGGCCACGCTGTCAACCGCCTTCTTCGCCTCTCTGTCCCTCTTCACCCACTCCTTCTTGAGGCTTCCCTCCAGCTTGGCGATATGGGCCGGCACCGTCAGCTTTCCGGCGTTGACGGCGTCGAACAGGCGCATGCGGGCCACGGCCTTGGTCTTGGACGGCGGCAGCCCGTAGTGGAGCAGCTGGGCCTCGAACCAGTGCGCGGGGTGGTCCTTCTCGTTGCCCGTCTTGAAGTGCTCCTTCAGCTCGGCGGGCGTCGCGCGGCGGTGCCGGTTCTGGTTCGACGCGTCGGCGAAGAAGTCGCCGTGTGCAAAGGCGAAGCCGTCACCGCACGCTGGAGGTGCGCCCGGCCACGCGGAGGCTGCGGCGGGTGTCTTCGGGGGCATCGCCGGTGATCGATTCGACCGTGGACGGGGGGGAGGTGGTAAGCAATCCGGGTGAAACCTGGACGAGGTTCGGAGACGCGAGGGCTTTTTGTGTAAGGGGCTTTTCGTGATGGCGGTTGAGGGGTGCTGCTGGTGCAAGGGGGGAACTGTTGTGCGCCCGTCTCACGGATGTTCAGGTGCTTCTTCCGGGGCTATGCGATGTCGGCCAGGCAGGTTTACTTGGTTGGTTCTCAGGCTCGCTCACTGTAAGCTCACTGTAGGCTCAGCTTGGAGAAGCAACTGGTGGCTGTAGACTGGAGGATTGCGGAAATGTCAACTTTTTATTACTCTGCGCCCAGAGGGACTTTGCCTAGAAGGATTTGCAGGCGCAAACAAGCAGTGAATCCAACCATCAAGGATAATGGTTGTCTAGGTAACCCAAGGCACAGGGTTTCCCACGACGCAGTTGATTATTGCTCCTCCGAAGTCTTCAAAAGATGCAGGCATTTGTCTCAAGCGTCGAAACGTCAGCCAGAGATACTCGGATCATTCTTTGTTTGTGGATAATTAGCACTCACCTGCAAGCCCCCACCGGTGCGCAAGAAGCGTCAAGGCCTCCGTGAGCAGCTGCAGCGTCTCCCTCGCCTCGTCGATGACGCCCTCGCGGATAAACCACTGGCACTCGGTCGCGGCATCGTACAGGCATTGGATGACCAGCGGGCTGGACCTGCGCAGGTTTTCGGCGCCCTGGTCGAGGACGCTCCGGGCGAGCGCCGCACCCCGGACCGCGATGATCTGCTTTCTCCCGGCGATGGACTCGGCCTGCATGGTGCCTTCTTCCGCCAGCCGCGGCGCCTGGACGTCCGGCTGGTTACACTGCTCCTCCACTGCCTGCGAGAGGTAGCTGTCCAGGGCAGTCAGGGTCGTGCTCAGCTGGAGGGCCTCGTTTAGCATCAACTGCCGGGTCTGGGCGTCCTTGCGGTAGTTTCTATGGAGGATGACGCGCCCGAGGATGTGCGACGCCTGGCAGACACGAGCAAACGGGCCGATGTTCAGTTCGGGCACGAAGCCGGTCGTGTAAAGGGCCTGGGTGGTGCCCATCTCGCCTCGCAGCCATCCCGAGTCCCGCGTGGGCAGCAGGTCGCCCTGTGCCGGCTCCGGGATGGCGAGCGGAAGACCCGTGGGACCGACGTTGATACAGCTTTGCTGCTGTTAGCCACGGGAGACGGGATAGAACTCTCGGAGCGTACTGACCGGTCCAGGATCGACGCAGCCCACCACGTGCGCCGTTCCTCTTCCCAGTACGTCCAAGTCGGCGGTGTTAGAAACAGCTGTGTAGCGGTTTTCCGATCGTGGATGCCCCGTAAGATGCCAAGTCTCGCGGCTCGGCCCACGGTCAAGTACGCCGCAGGGAAGATGCCGTGGCCCATCTCGTACAAGGCGATGAGAACGAGCGACTGGAAGACATGGAGCGATGCCGGCGACACATCCTCCATGGTGCTCACGTAACTCTTGGCCGTCCCGTAAAGCCCGGCATCGACGGCCGACGTGTTGCGGAGCTGGCTGGAATCGGAAACCAGCTTCATGCACAGCATCAACAGAGCCAACCCCGAAGTCTCGGCTGGGTCGTTGGCCTGAATGCTCTGACTCAATCTCTTCCTGCTGACGAACGGAAACCACGTGTCGACGGAGCTAAAGTACGGCTCGCAGACGGCGTCCGCATCTGGCCCGAGGAACTGCGAGACATGGGCAGGTACTGGATAGGCGCTCTTCCTCAGCGCAGAATGGGAAACAGACTGGAAGAGCTCGTTGTCGATGAAGAAGGCGTCGGGAAATGGGTTTACTGCCTGGCTGCCGCTCGACGCGACAGAGGCCGCGGACGAGGCGGACTGATGCTCCTCCGAGTGGCGGGAACCGTAGGGTTTCCGTCGGGCTGGGTAGTCGCAGGACTTGCGCAAACGAAGACACTTGATGGCATTTGTCAGCCCATGACGAGCAGGCAGAGCGACGGACGTACCAGAGAGCAGGAGGGAAGCTCGCGCTGACACTTTCGCTTGAGCCGGCTGCCGATGAATCAGTTCAGAGTCCGTCCCGGACAGGTAAGCAGCCGCGAGCATCGGAGTTAGCAGCAGTGGACGTAAGCAAACAATTCGTTACCTGCACTGTCGACACGCCGGCGGATAGTTCTAGGGAGAAGCCGGGGGAGAACATTGTCCCGGTGCCGTTTCGAGGGCGTGACGCCGGTGTTGTTGACCCGAGCCCGGGTGGTTGGAACGTGGAGGAGCGGGAAATGCCCCGCACAGGCGGAAGATTGGAGCGGGCCAAGTCTCTGACTAGCTTTGAAGGGTGAGCAGCATATTTATTCCCCTCGACTGAACTTGTCTAAGCGATTATTCTGCCAACTAATTATCTCTAGAATGCTTGTGCAATTTAGCTTACTATGCTAAGTGACCTTTTCCCGGGGATTGGTGGCAGAGCGGGTGGCATGGACACTCCCGTCCCAGATCCCGCCCTGCCGCTCCAATTGCCCGCTATTGATGTGACTTCGTGTATTGTGTAACTGTACTAAGCTAGGAAAAAGGGGGCGGAACGGTGAGTCCCCAAGGGGATCGCCGTTGTCGCTAGATGCCTAGCATCTAAGGCAGAAATGTGGACGGTGCCCGATAGCGGGCCTGACTAGTGGTCCTACCACCAACACCCGCTCTCCCTCCGGCCCCGCTTGGCCGTCCACGCCGCTGCCGGCCGACTGTCCGGATTCTCCGTCTCGCAGCTCAACTTCCAAACCACCGCCTGCAGCCATGCGAGCCTGCTCTAGGCTGCAGCTTCCTGCAATCCTTCTGGGCCCAGCAACAAGAGTCATGGTCCTCGTGTTTCTTGGGTCTTAAATTCCAAGCGCATCACAAACTCAAGACTCGATCATAGTCCATTTACACAGCTTCCTCAGCCTCAAGCACATACATCTCACAACATGTCCGACCAGCTCAACCCCTACGCCGAGCTCTTTGTCAGCCCCAAGGGACTAGGCGACGCACGGCCTACTGCACTTTAGCTCACTCGCGACAACGGTCTTGTTGGCAAGTGGGCCGGCAAGGTTGCACTCGTCACAGGCGGTACTTCTGGTTTCGGTGCTGAGACGGCGCGGGCACTCTTGGTCACCGGAGCTGACGTCTTCGTCACGGCCCGTGACCTGACCAAAGCTAAGGGTGTCGTTGATGGCATGCTCAAGGCATCTAGCAGTGGCGGTAAGCTGGAGGTGATCGAGATGGATATGAACTCGCTCGACTCGGTTAAGAAGGCCGCGGAGACGTTCCTTTCCAAGTCGAGCAAGCTCAACGTCTTAGTGAACAACGCCGGTACGCATCCCGCGCCCTGCATCCAAACGTCCGTCTGCGGGCAATGAAGCTGACATAGTGCCAATCTAGGAGTCATGGCGACGCCAGAAGGAACCAAGACGGCCGACGGCTTCGAGCAGCAATTCGGCGTGAACCACCTCGCCCACTTCGCGCTGACAGCCTTGCTCCTCCCCACCCTCCTCAGCATCAGCACGCCCGCCTTCAACTCGCGCGTCGTCGCCCTGACATCCGCCGTGCACAGGTACTCGGCCGTCAACTGGGACGACGTCAACATGACGGCGAAGTACGACCCATGGGTCAGCTACGGGCAGTCCAAGACGGCCAACATCTGGACGGCCAACTACATCGACCGCGTCTACGGCCCGCGCGGCGTCCACGCCGTGGCGGTGCACCCGGGATACGGCCCGCACGCGTTTGATGAGGAAGGGGAGACGAAGTCGTGGGCGTTGAGCTCCGAGCTCACTGGCGTGAAAGTCCAGGAGTAGCAGATGGGGAGTTTGCGAGATTGAAGGACATGGATAGCCATCTCGTTTCTACGTACTAATTAGACATGGACTTTGCTATAGACTATTTTCTAGCTAGTCTCTGATACAATCAACCCTCGTTGATAAATAATAGCCCTATGGGGCGCGTGTGTTGCATAACGAAGGGGTTGAGGAAGTTGTGGATGTTGAGCTCCGAGCTTACTGGAATGGAGGTTGAAGAGCAGACTAATAAGAAGTAGCGTGTTTATGAGATTGTTCAGGGCATGGATAACGGTTTTGTTTCCACCGACTAGAACTAGTCTTCGTTGTAGAGATAGAGCGCCTAGACAAATAGACTAAAAAGCGGCCTAAAGTGTCTAAGCTACCCTCACTCCATAGGTGGTGCGATCTCGCAGGCGAACAGGCAGAAGATTCAGCCCGGGGCAAGTTGCGCAGTTCCTCGGGTCTACCTATTCTAAACTTGCAAAGCGAGATCCTTCACTGAAGCTGCTGTGGTGCGAGCCGGACTGCCCCGGCGCTCTGGACCGGTTCCGCGGCGACGATCTGTCCCTAACGATCTGCCAGCAAGACCTCGCCAGATCTTCAATGACGTCCTCTACTGATGGGTTAGAAAGGCGATACAAGGTACACGCATTCACCAGGTCCATGTCTATGCCAACCCAGGGCAAGACATGCCAAGCTTCGGCACGCGCCTTGAGAAGGGACTTACCCGAGAGCGGCTCGTCCGCCTCCGAGCGACAGGTGTGGCAGTGGCCCATGCTGATGGGCGACTTGTGGAAGACGAGGCTTTCGCAGCCGGGGCTGGGGCTCCAGCAGAACAGCTTGACGTGGAACACTGCAGCGGTGGGAAAGCCAGGATGCCGGTCCAGCAGGCCGCGACAGCGATGGATCCGAACCATGTGGAGGCCGTAGCAGGACGTGCAGTTGACTTGGCCCAAGACGCACATTTTGACCACTTCGTTTTCTTTTCTTCTTCTTTCTTTTGTGGAGTTCTCTAGGCTAGGAGGAGGAGGAGGAGGAGGGGGGGGGGGATCATGGCTTGAATGGGACAACCGGGGAGAGGCGGCGGGAGAGGAGAGAGAGAACGAGCATGGGGGCGTTTTGAAGTGGCCTTGTTTGCTACGGAGACGTCTAATCACTGTGGCATCTTTCTTTGCACGGCGTTGCGCAAGCAGTTGGCAAACAAACAAACACACAACTGACTTACTACGTCCGGAGCAGACGCGCCGCAAAGAGATTGCCGAACCGGAGCGAGCACAGACGGAAGACTAATCTAGGTGGACGAGGATTCTAGCCGTAACACCCGCCAGTGAACCAGATCTCTAGAACAATTAGCCGTTGGGTACTTGTCTATATGTACGAATTATCTTCCCGGACTCCCCAGCGGCACCACTCTTTCTCTAGTGGCCGAAGCCGTTCCGTGGATCCCCGACATGGGACCCCGGCAGCTGTGAATCTTAGACATCCCGGCACATGCAGTGGCGTGACGGGGCATATCCGCAAACCCGCCAACCGCCAAGCAAAACCCCGTAAATAAAATGCTTACGATGAAAGACAAGACTGCAAGAAAACATGCCAAGGGGGAGCTAATCAACCTGGCCTGTGACACGATGAAGGCAGTTGAGTCCGGCAATTCGGAAAAGAGAAAGGACCCTTGCCAATTGTTGTTGCCTCCTTGTCGCTGCTCGGCATGGATTCAGTTCCTCCCGTCCTTCGGCTTACAGAGAACCTCGCCCCGCTGGCCCCGTAGCCAATGGCCGTAGTTATGTTTGATATGCAGGTCAGGTGCATACAGGTACAGGGCAAGCCATCCTCTTGGAACACCGAGCGGGCTTTGTGTCACATTGGGCGGCGTGCATGAGAATCGACTGTGAAGGATCTGCATCGTGGTTGTGTCCTGGGTCTCACGGCTGGCAACGTTGGCGCCATGTGCCATCTTCTTTCGGATTGTCCGATGTTGATTAACGAACGACTGGTGTAGTGGCAACAGTAGTAGGTACCGTGTATGTGTGTGCTTGTTTTCTCATTTACAGGGGGGGGACACCAACGCCACCATGCAGGCTTTCCGTAGACAAACCAATGCCTTGTCCACCGGCCTTCCGTCCACTCTACTCGTGTCGTCCATGGTCGCCCCGGCCCTGGGTCATGACCGACACCTGCGTCCTGACCAAGATGCCGCGGTCGTACTCCGAGCTCCCCTGGCTCGGCGGACTGCTCCTCGACGACGCATCGCCGCCCTGCACCTTGTACGTGAGCTCGACCTCGTCGTCCTCGATCCTCGAGTGGCCCGCGTTGAAGCGGCCCGCCACGTTGCGCGAATTGATATGCCCGTTTCCCGACTGCCCGGTCCGGTCGCTGACGTAGTAGTCGTTGCTCGAAGACTTGTTGCGGCCCATTCGGAAGAGCGGTGCGAGCGTGGGCAGGCACGCCGAGATGATGGCCACGGACGGCTCGATGCTGGACCAGGCGAAGGAAGGGCCCATCCACCATGCGACGTCGGCGTTCTTGAAAAGCCCGTTGAGGTAGTAGATTCGCACGATGCTTGCGACGCAGACGCTTGGAAGAGTTAGCAAAGGCTCCCCTGGCTAGGGCAACAAGGGGGAGTATCAAGGTCGCTTACAAGCTGCCAAGCAACATGATGCCGCAGATGGACGCCTTGACTCTCTTCTGCAAGTGCAGCTGCAGGATCCTCGGGATAGGCACGAGGAGGATGACGATGTCGTTGAGCATGTTGACGATGCCGAGAAGGAGGAAGAACAGGTGCGTGTCGATGCAGGAGCCCTTGGCGCCCAGATACTGGGTCCAGTAGTAGCTTACCGGCCGGCACGCGCAGGCCATGGTGATCCATAGAACAAACGGGTAGACGCTCGTCAGCATGACTGCCGCCCAGAACATGATGGAAAAGACGCGGTTCGAGTCGACCTTGGCGCGGAAGAGGCGGTGGTACAGGAGGAGGATGCTGGCTTTTGTCGAGGTGACTGCCAACGCGTACAAGTACGGCTCCGCGTATACAAGCTGGCCGACACCTGGTGAGTCTCAAAGTACGCTTCATCGGGAGAGGTCTCAAATGGAAAAGTTGCATACCTTGACTAGTTTGATGAACCGTTGAATGTTGTTAGACCAAATATGCTCGCCGGCGCCGTGGTTTCCAGCTGTAAGAGAGCAGGTCAGCCTTCAACCGAACATCAATGCCGTGTCTAATCGACCCTCACCTACCCAGGATTTGGGTTGCTACCGTCGAGCTCGTGCAGATCTATTCGGGTCGAGGCAATGGTTAGCCGCATGTATCCCGTGCCGAGACACCGTGGCAGACAAAGCCAGCCCGGCAATGGACTTACAAGAGCAAAGACGATGGCCCAGTCATCGTACCAGAGGGGAGAGCCCTTGAAGTACTTGCGCACCCAGAACCGCAGCGCAACGAAGGCCGCGGCGACGCCCAGCACGACGCACACGACGATGTTGTAGGACGTGACCAGTTGGTCTTCCAGGTCGAGGCCCTCGGGTGCAGGCCCGAAGATGGCCAGGATGGTTGGGTCGATGGTCATGATTCCCCAAGATTCGGCTTGCCCGTTGCCAACAGAGTTGGGTTACGCAGATGGAGATGCTGTCGACGACCCGACAGAACGGATACAGAGACGGAGACGGGAGTCGGGGACGTCAGTGGCGGAAACTGTGTTCATGACTAGTGACCCTCTCCCAAAGGCGTTGGTTCAGGTACGCGGGGACTTCTTAATAGATTGCTGGGTTCGTGCCAAAAGCCGCGAACGCATGCAAGGCACGGGGGGAAACTGGATGGATGGCTGGCCGGCTGGCTGACCGAATCCATTATCCCCATCACGTTCCGCTCCTACTTACATCCCGGGACCCAATCACCCTCGACGACCACCGTGACTGGCCCGGGTCCGTTTCGAATCACATCGGGGGCGGAGGAAGGAGGAGGAGAGGGACAGCCGATGACACCCCGGGCAAAAGGAATCGCGCAGTAGGTATCATGGCATGACGGGCGCTGGACGAGTCCGCATTCGGTGCTGCCTTGCGCGGCGGTGCGAGTAGGGTTGTCCCCGGCATGCCAATCCACGTTCACCCATGCTGTGGCGTTTTCCCTCTTCCCTTTTGCTCTGCCGCCTGCCCTGCCTGCGAGGGTCTGATGCCAGGATATCTACTTAGCTTTCGGGGGGACGGGGCCCAAAGGAGGCAGGAGACTAGATGGATATCCTGGGCGGCCCCCCACTGAAACACCGGGTCGCGGAAGTGGACTCCGTGGACGCGGACCCGCCGGATGTCCGTCTGTCGGAAGCGGGCTCGGCTCCATGGTCAGCGCGGACCCCCGACGATGGTATCGAGGAGATCGGATATTTGGATCGTCGAGCCACTCGGGCTGCTCCGCGGCATGTGCGTATGTATGGAGGTCTACATACGAGTCGTTTGCGTTTGCGTTTGCGGCGTCTCTGGCCTCGGATATCCACCTCGACTAGGTACAGGCCACAAAGGTTGAAAGGCTAATTGTCTGTCTACCAGCCCAGCTGTACTAGTACAAGCATTCGTACCTAGCTTGTGCCGTATAAGGGGTCCCGCTACATGTATGCAGGATGTGCGCACTAACAGCTGCATGCTGAACAACAAATAGGGGGCATTTCTCAGCATCACGGATCCTATCAGAGCATCTCTATGGATCTATGGAGTTGTTATGGAGCATTTATGCGAGAGCTTGAGCAATTAACCTATTCAATCCTTGTGGCCCGTACAGCACTATCCGTAGGTCACAGGGAATACAAATGTTAAAAGGTGGTGCCTTTGGTCACCTTGCCACCACCACTCGCCATAAGCTTCCCTTATTAAATGGTTAAGAGCTGGGTACCTTTACTAACTGATATACGATAAATCAGCTCTGATCTAGGCACCTTTACATATGACCAAAACCGGGGCTTGTGCATATTGAGTTTAATATCCCTAACCGGGTTGTCGGGGTCGACGGTACTGGCCATTGAAACTATCGAACCATTGAATCTCATTAGCCCTCTCTTGGGAAGGCGAGACGTTTCGTCAACGCCACCATTAGCCCTCTCTTGGGAAGGCGAGACGTTTCGTCAACGCCACCGACTACCTTCAACGGCTGCCCGGGATGTGGAGTGTGTCTTTCCTGGTGCCGGGCTTGGTGTTAGTTCAGACTGAGTCTAGCAGGGAAACGAAACAAGCATTGCCCCACCCGTGGGTTACGTGTTCCCAGCCCATCTGTGCTAGCTTAATGCGTCCAATCTGCTTTAGGTCTAATCTGTCCACTGTAGCGTTAGATCTGGGCCATCCCTACCGAGCAGATCCCTGGAGGAGCAGGCCTGCGCAACAACCAACAGCCAACAGCCAACAACCAACGACCAACAACCAACAACCAACAACCAACAACCAACAACCAACACCCCAGAGACCAGGCACCGCGTACGTCGTATCATGGCGGGTTTGATGGCGTGTCAGGGGGGACCATGCTGGCTCTTCCATCGACATGGGAACCAGGCCTCCTTCCCAATCCGTAACTAGACGCAAAGTCAACGGCCGAATTCGAACCCCCTACAGACCTCTATGATTCCCCTGGCGCCTTGCACGCGTTGGGAGAATCATCCGGGGGAGGCGCAGAGAGATAACGGCTCTGCAAGAGTATATGATGTGCTCCATTTCATGTCAGCTCCTGCATGACTTAAGACAACCTTGACAAGCATTTCAAACTTCTCACCCCTAAATCCTTGCGGGCTCTTTATTACCCTTTCCCCAAGACTCTGCTATACTTCGTACTCCCATCGGCAACCTCTCACAATCTCGTTTCTCAAGTGGCTCGATCCCTTCTCCCAAGTTCCAACATGAGCACCACAATCCCGGTCGAGGTCGTGTCTATTGATGGGCCAGCCGTCGCCGAGAAGCACGGGGCTTCCATCAATGTCACTGCCATACCCGATCTGGCCCCTCCCCTCCTGCCCACCGAGCAGATCGGCCCCAAGGGCTGGGTGCGCAACATCTTCTTCTTCGAGCTGCCCGAGGACTACGACATGGAGGCCCTCGCCGCCCTGCTGAAGACGAGCTACAAGTCCTTCAAGGACCGCACGCCCGTCGCCGGCTGCGAGGCCGTTCCCCTGGAGGGCAAGCAGGCCGGTCTGTTGCAGCTCCGCCACTACGGCGACGAGATCGAGGACTTTGCCGTCAAGGACCTCCGCGCCGAGGGGGCCTTCCCGTCCTTTGCGGAGCTCAAGGCCCGGGGCTTCCCGGCGTCCGACCTGGACCCCGACCTGGTCTGCAGGCGCGGCCTCGGCGGCGAGTGGCCCGGCGCCGGCGACCACCTGACCGTCACCATGATGCAGGCCAACTTCATCCGGGGCGGCCTGCTGCTCAACTTCACCACCCTCCACGCCTACTGCGACCACACCACCGCGTACAAGTTCGCCGAGATCCTCGCCGAGGACGTCCGCCGCGCGCAAGGCCTCCCCATCACGCACCCCGTCGAGATCCCCTCGGCGGACCGGGCCAAGCTGATGCAGGTCTCTGGGGTTTACTCCGACCTGGACCTGGCCCATCACGAGTACATCGAGCTCCCCTTCACGCCCACCGCAGTCCCGCCTAAGCTGTCCACCCCCAACCACCACGGCCACGTCTTCTATTTTTCTCCCGAGAAGCTTGCTCTTCTCAAGGAGGACGCCTCGCCGGCCAACGCGAAGCTCCTCAAGGACGAGGAGCTCCCAGCCTTCACCTCTACCAACGATGCCCTGACGGCACTCATCTGGCGTTCCACCATGGTGGCCCAGCACCCCAACCTGTCTTCACCCGAGGCCGGCGCCGAGGCACCCGCCACGGGTCCCTCGCAGGTCGGCATTGCTCTCGACGCTCGTCGACGAGCCGGAGTGTCGGTTCACAAGTTCACCATCGGCAACATCCTCGGCTTTGCCCCAGCCATGCTAGACCTCAACAAGGTCGTCAACGAGGCTTCCCTCGCCGACCTGGCCATCCTCGTGCGCCGGGCCCTCATCAAGGCCGAGGACACGTACCTGGACGAGCTCATCACCGTCGTGGATCGTCTCGAGGACGTGAACAGACTGGCGCCCGTCGTCTTCCTCGACATGCCCGGTGCCCACATGATCCAGTCGACATGGCGCGAGTTCCCTTTCTACGACATCGAGTGGGGTTCCGCGCTGGGCGGCAAGATGCACGCCTTGAGGCCGCCGGCCGTCGGAGTCACGCACACCATGCAGATCGTGCTCCCGGACCCCAAGCGGGGCGGTATCGAGGCGTTTGTCGGTGTTGAGACGTCGGCCATGGAGAGGCTTCTCAGCGACCCGGTCTTGCGAAAGTACGCCGAGGCCCCCCAGGGGCTTTGAGTCAGGGCTTGGTCAGTGGTGATCTGGATGAGGAGGACGGAAGAGTCCGGTGTTGATTCTTTCGATGTGGGCGATATAGATGCAGACGTCACGTCGGCACAGTCACCGGTTGGTGTGCCTCGGACGCCTGCTCGGAGAAGGTTGACTCACAATTCTCGTGCTCTTGGGGAAGAGACGACGTTTATGATAGGTTTTGATACCGAAGGGAAGATGTGCGAAGATGAAGATGAATTTAAGATAGCGACAGCCTTGCTCTGTAATACACGCACAGCCCCTGCTGGAATCCAAGCAAACCAACCAAAGCTCCTTTCACTTCGTCTGATACAAACATAAAACGAGGTCGCTCTGAACAGTTGAATGTTGACACTGCCAGAAGACAAGAGGAGCGGCATAAAAAGAACTCCATCCAAAGATCGTCTTCGCGCTACGTACTGCCATTATTTAGGGGTGTGCAACTACTCCGATCAATGAGTCTAATTGTCATCCGGAGGTCATCACGTTTGTTGTTTGGTATTGGTAGCGCGAGGGTGTGCTGCACTTTGGACCTTGCAGTGATAAGGATGATCCAGAAGGATGTCTTTCAACCAATAAAAGCAATTTGGCGCAGTGGAAGCGCGCCGGGCTCATAACCCGGAGGTCGCACGATCGAAACGTGCAATTGCTACAACATGCCTTTACAAGCGTTATTTTTTTACGGGTTTTCGCACTTTTTGTTTAATTTCTTTTCCCGATGTGTCGGCGTAGACAGTGCTTGCTGGCTGGCTGGCTGGCTTGGGATTGTTTCCGCGGAGTCGTTAGTCCTCAACAGCGCTCGTATCTCTAAACGCGATGTAAAAAACGATGCACTCCTAGGATTCCTGCCTGTCGTTCGTTCTCTTGACGAGCTTTTCTTAATGCATTTGATATTTTTGACATGGGACGGGGTTTTCTAGACTGGAACTGGAGTCTTGGCTGTTTATCCCGCATCTTTCTGTCGTGGCCCAGTTGAAACATAAAGTCTGGAAATTGTAGTGAACACGCGCAGGAGGAAACGACCAACCATTGTGAGGGTGGTGACCTATTGTTGGGCTCAGTTTTCTTGCTCTAGATAACGCGTACTAAACGCTTGTCATCTCGGTACTGAACAGTAAAAAATTGGTAAATGTGCCTCTCCGGAGCTCCTAGCCCGAATTGATTTTTTCCTTCTTAATCTAAGCCTTAAGCCATGGCGATTCCAATGTAGATTGGATCCTTCGACCATCTTTAATAGCAGCAGGTGCGTCACTTGTAGGGCTCTCCCATCACCGTTCTTTAGCCTAGCGAAAACATCAAACAATAAAACCTGAGCACTTACTCCCTTCCACTTGCTGGAGGATATCACACATGCCGTCAAGTTCAATTTGAGCAAGACCAAGTGATCTCTTTGATATGAGTTGCCATTTACTCTACAGACATTTCCCCCTGAGAACTGTACCAGAAGCGGGCCTTCTCCTTGTCAGCGTCGTCTTCAGGATACCGCGAAGACGTAGTTATCCTTCACAGTTTGCAGAAAAAGCTCAGTCATCTAGGAACCGAGATTCACGTTATCGACTTTAACTAATAAATTATTCACGCGTGACCCGCCGGGAAATTACCTTGTCGTCAATCAAAGACCAAGACTGGGTCAGCGAGGGGAATCTACAACGTCTTGCTGAACCTCCTGGGCGATGGTTTCCTACTACCTGCCATAAGAGCTCACCTTCTAAGTACTGACGCCAGAATCCGAAGTTATAGTCGCTCTATATAGCCGCTGTCTTTTCTGGAACAGGTTTATCATCAGGAAACATGAGTAGATAGTAACTACCTTCTTTGTTAGCAAGGACATATTTCACCTCCTGTAGTGATAGAGATCTAGTCTGAGAAATTAAAGCTGCCAGTCCGGTAGATCTCCGTCTTGGAAGAAAGCTCAGATTGATGGACTGGATGGAATGTATAATCAGGGCTGCAAAGGCGTGCCTGAATGTCTAAGATCAATGCTTTATAAATTGAGTTAATTACTGGGAAAAGGATGTTGTGCTTCATGGTACTGGGTGTAACTTATATAGGTTTTTTACTATGTTATTTACTGTGCTGTTTTCTTTATCCAAGATAGCAAGGAAGGCATATTTAAACCCCAATAATAATGTAAGCAAGGCTAAGCTGCAATATTCAACCACGGACTTGTGCATGCAGAATGATGCACTGCCGTGGTCCGTGGAATGGTTGCAGCTGTGGAGCCTCGGGACCACCCGGTGAGGCTTCGGTCGGGAAGTCCAGGCTTTGGTTGTCGCCGGTAATTGGTAGCCCTGTACTCCGTATAGTGATTCCGATACTCTGCTCCAACAACGCCCTTGGGCTGGAAAGGAAACGACGGCAATTCCTTCTTTGCCGTGATCGACTCATACCCCCGTTGCCGGGCGCGCAAAGGTGCCTGAGCGCCGCCGAGGCGCTGTCGCAACGGCGAGACCAACCACTTACATGCAAAATGCAAATTGGATACGAGACTGCACAGCCTCTCCACGTCTGGCTAAGCGGCTGTAGGGCTTATGCAACTAGGAGAATATTTTAGTAAACCCACTCCTGCTTCATTGATATAAGCCACCTTCGCTTGCTTCCAAAAGCTTTGCAGGAGGCCGCCTGGAGTTCAGCCAACGAACCATTTGAAGTCATGGCAAGCGCGAAAGAAAAAACCCCGAGATGGACGAGAGCAAAAGCTCCTAGGGTGAGGACCGGCTGTGTCACTTGGTATGCAAGACCCTCCGTCGTTTACCTTGATGCAAGCTTCTGACCCTGTCTCAGCAAGTTCGTCGACCTTCACCTATCTATCCCCCTCCGCACTGCTACTTACTTATATCTAGAATCCGCCATCTGAAATGTGACGAAGAAAAACCACGGTGTCGGAGATGCGAAAAGGACGGCCATGTATGCGACGGCTACGAAACCGTACTGACGCGCAAACCGAAAACCAAGCCCAAAGAGTCTCAGCTTCACGGCACCCAGCTTGTTCTACGACGCAAAGAGATGGCTCCCAAAACTTCTCCTTATCCCGTCGTGATGGCAGACGCTTGCCACTTACCTACGGAGATGGATCTCTTCCATCATGTTCGAACCTGCACCATCCAAGACCTGGAAACTGCGCTGACACCAACGGAATTCTGGCACATGCATGCTCTGCCCCTAGGTCATGCGGTAGAACCGGTCAAGTACGCAATATGCGCCCTCGGCGGTGCTCACAAACACTTCAAATCGCAGCTGTCAAGGGCATCTATCAGCTCTGTCTCGTTTCAAGGTCTGGAGGAGGTCTCCATCCAGCAATACAACCAAGCGATACATCACATCAAATCGTTCACACGCACGCCGTCTAAGAGGAACATGGAGGTCATTCTCACCTGCTGCGTGATCTTCATCTGCATCGAGAATCTTTTGGGTCGTTATTCCGAGTCCCTTCGCCACTTACAAGCCGGGTGTGCGCTTCTCGTCTCACTCCGTCAGCTATCTACTCAGGAGGTTGCAAGGGACACGTCAGAGGGCTTCCAGCGGGAGGAAGCGAGGGAGAAACCTGCGTTTTTCAACGAAATCGCAGCAATGCTCTCTAGACTCAGCCAAGATTTGGCCATGTACATGGGCATGGATGTCATCCCCGAGCTTTACTTCTACACGACTCATGCCGTCGAATTCCAGAGTCTCGCAACCCCGTTTGATTCTGCGACGGCGGCGGCAAAATCGCTCTTCACAATCGAAACAGAGTTTAGCGCAAGACTGTACCTCACCGAGCAATATTTGGCGGAAACTTCAAGTTCTGGCGCCCCTGGAACCGGCTCTACGTACTGGATCATGCAGCCTGGCTGTCTACAGGACGACAAGTTCCAGCTGGAAGCGATGGAGTCAGTCTACTACAACTGGAGCGCTCGCTTCGACCTGTTTCGAAGCCAATTCGATGATCGCGGGAGTGCCAGGGAGGAACTACATCGCATCATGATGCTGTCGATCGGGCAGTCCGTGTGGGCAGCTCTGCTTCGGCTTAAGTCCTTCGAGGAAGACATGGAGTCCGACTCTTGCGAGGAGATATTGAGGAGAGCAGAAGCTCTGGTCCAATCCGAGGTATTCGAATCAATTCCTGTCTTCTCCTTTGACGCGAATCTCATTCCGGCAATAACGCTTGTCTGTACGTCGTGCAAAGACCTTGCGATCCAGAAAAGATGCGTGAGCTTGCTACGTTCCATCAGACGAAGAGAAGGCATCTTTGACAGCCAGGAGATTGCCGACATCTTGGAGTCGATGGTGATTGCGAGGGAGAGGGGTCTGGTCTCATGGGATGTGATGCCCTGGCAGTTGCCCCAGCTGGCAAAGCTCGTTTCGTCGCTCCCCCTGGCCCAGTTCAGAATCTCAAAGGGCGCCCTATCGTTGGCAGAGAGGGACACGGATGGATGAAACGATTGAAATGTAGAGTTTTGTGAGCACAGAGGGCCAAATATGTATTATATGTGCACAGCATGGGTAATACATGTTCATTTTATTGGGATTATATTGAACTTGGGATGAATCAAATGAATGTGTTGTACGAATTTCTCACATCCTGCCGGATTTGTCACATTTCGGGATCATAATCGCGATACGGAATCATCTAGATCATCGTCACCGCCTCTGATCATCAACATCACGGCCCGGATGACCCACAGGTGGCCTGACCTCACGATGATCATCGTGATCCTAGCCCCACTGATGACGGAGGCATCCGACTTTCTACAACCTTCTACGGATTTTCTAGGAGCCCAAATTGATGTATTTAGATCTTCAATTCGTCCCTCTTTTAGCTAGGAAATCAAGAGCTTTTCACATCACGATTCAATCCCCAGTTTGCAACAGGATTTATAAGACCAGCACATCTTATACAAATTGACCGATTGATCGCGAAGAACGCCTGTCATTATCAAGGACAGTGGTCAAATCCTTGCTCAGCTCTCAACAAGTACTATACTAGACCTCTTGATAGTGTCCAGCCTCGCTCTGGATGTAGACTCTGTTCTTCCCAGTATGATAGATTTGTCTAGGTAATTCTGGCTCATCGCAGCCCCTATAGCCTAGAGGCTGCTTCGTCACTGTGGTGGCTTTCGTGCTCAGATACTTGGAGTCGCCAGCTACGTAGTGGAAGTACACCTAAGCTATATTGCATTTCCACTCTCCCGTTACTACGATGCATCCAATAACTGACATCAGACGGATTCCAAGGCCCCATCTCGGCTCTGCCCGTCCGAGTGGCTGCAGAAATAGACTCACCGTCTGCCAAAGCCGATTGGGCCGGTCGTAGTATTCCAGAACCCCTAGCCGCAAGTCAAACCATTGTGGATCGAGGCCGATGCTTGAGAGGAAATACGGAACAGCGATTGGCCCTGTCGTAAATAACGACTTGCCGACATCCGAGGACCCTTGCTCTCATGCGGCACAAGGTCCCGACGGTGAGGCTTGATTTCTCGTATCCTGTAACGTGGCTGTATACCGGACTAGCTAAGCGGAATCCGAGAAAATTCAGAGGGGATTTAGAACGTATCAACTAAATATCTGGCTCTCAAAATAGCACCAAGAGTTTGACGAGAAAGTGGCTTGGCTTGGATGCCGTAGTGAGCTGGGCTTTCGGTGAGCGAGTTTCGTTTTACACGATCTAGAAACGAAAACTCGATTTTCAAGCTATACTTCAGCTCCTTCATCTTTCATTGCTTGCGACCTAAGACACGTCCGTATTCTGGATATCGAAAATCCTCCCTTGAGTCCCCAAGCTCGCAGCAGATGGTAGGTATCAGCAGTGTGCGAATTAGACCGTGACTGGTCACGAGCTTTATTGTTATCTTGCGTATGGTGTCATCGTTACATTCCATGACTTGCCCTAGTATGCACTGGCTCAGCGTTCTTCTTCTTTCTTTCTTTCTTGGTTGCTCGTTCTTGTGAACGTGCAGAAGTCTCGCAACTGTATGGAGCCTCACCGTGAGGTTATTAGATTATGTATGAGTGGCGAATTACTTCCATTAACTGTGCTTTCGACGAATTGCAGCTGGATCTTTAAATGTCTCTAACGCGATTATTCTACTACCAAAGTTGCTTGCTGATATACTAGGCCCTAGAAGTTTTCTGTCACTCTATAGTCCTTAGTGTTATTTATGTTTAATGCAACACCTGATGACACACAGGTAGCCGGACTTTTTTTTCCTTGCGAAGCTCAAAATAGAAAAACATTCAAATGTGCCGTATTTGTCGTATGACTAGTTAGGTAGAAGGAGCATGCTGAGACTGCTAGCGATGATCCTCGCAGTCTACCATCGCATGTTGTTAATAGCGACCTAACAGCCTGTTTATATCATGACTGTCCTCGGCTCGCGCTATGTTCTCAGGAAGCCTGACTACATAAACCTATTTATTTTGAAGATTGGGTATTCGTCTAACGCAAAAGTAATTACACGACTATCGCGGTGACGTATGGCCTGTTTGGATGAAGACGACGAGTAGACTAAGTAGTTAGTACCGAAAAAGCGATGTTGGGTAAGAAGAGCGTTACTGCGTGGGTCTATTTTGTAAAGAAGCCCCTTGTCTCATTTTTCTTCCGCACGGGAGGTGTGCATTCGCTAGCCTCGGTGATTGACTTGAGATGAGGCGCTCGCGGGTTTATATTGGGAGAGGATTCGGCCGAGACTTCGGCCGAAACTCCGGCCGAATGTGTCGGCTTTATCCAGATAGCGTGACATTAACCGGGTTCTGGGATGATCTGAGGTATTTGCTGCCACGCTATATCGCACTCCAAGATCAATCCCAGCTATATACCAGTCGCTGGCGGCCAAGATGTTGCCACTCTTGGGCCCACCGAGGGCACCGGCATACCAGTATTCCCCCATCACTTCGTGTCCCCGGGCATTTCGACTCGTGAGACTCCTCCCGCCTGTACGTGCCGTCTTCGGCAGCACGCTGCGACTTGAACTCATCACTGTCGACGACGAGAGCGCCTGTTCCTACGACACCCTGTCTTATACATGGGGCGTTACAGGGAAGGACGAGCCGGGTCGCCGCATCCTTGTCGAGACTCAACATGGGCCTCGCGAACTGCACATCTACCGGCCTCTGGAACTCGCGCTCCTCAACATCAAGGCGGACCGGCCGCTCTTTGTCGACCAGATCTGCATCAACCAGGCTGATGACGACGAAAAGGCCAGCCAGGTGCAGCTGATGCGCGACATCTACACGAAATGCTTCCAGGTGCTGGTCTGGCTAGGCCCTGAAACCAGGGCCTCGAAGGCATACTTCAATCATGTTCGCCAAGTGTGCCAGGAGGGGATTCTGAGTCGCGTCATAGGCCCGAACAAGGCGCAGTTCCCCCAGGTGTTTAACGCAGTCATGGACTCGACTATCGACGTCGCTGGACAGGTGCGCGAGGATCGAGATGGCATTCTAGCGCTCGTGTCAAGATATGGCGATGGCTTTCCGCTGCACGGCGTGGAAGACGTTCTTCGTCGAGCCTGGTTCAACCGGCTCTGGATCATCCAAGAGGTCTGCTTGGCGCCCAATGTCTTGTTTGTTTGCGGCTCCCAGGACTTGTGCCTAGACTGCTTTCGCTCAGGGTTGCTCTTCTACACCATCTACAACACATTCTGGATAGGGCATGTGGAACGATCCGTGTCCAAGGCCGAAGTCGAGCGACGCAGCGACATCTTGACACTCAATCAGAGCCCAATCCGCATGATACAGGAACGCAAGAGGATTCACGAAAATGGAGAAAGGCAGTCTCTGTACAACCTGGCCATCAAGTACAATGCAAACGACGGACCGAAGATTGGGGCTTCACTGCCAGAGGATCGCGTGTTCGGCGTCATGGGACTCGCAGAACCCCAGAGCCTGGTTGGGATGAGGGTTCGTTACGGAGACGCAGCGGGCGTTTTCACCGAGGTTGCCGCGCTCTTGGCTGTCCAGAACCTCGACATTCTTCTCTTCTCGCAGTTCCCAAAGGAAATCTCGGATCTTCCGTCCTGGGCTCCCGACTGGTCGATGGACTTGCACGTGCCGCATGGCTACATGACACTGACCGAGCCGGGGTTCAGTGCGGGAGGATCTGCTCAGGGCCAGCCAGATATCGACTTCACCTCGGGGCGATTGGTGGTCCGCGGTATCACCGTTGGTAAAATCGTGAGAGTTGGTCAGCAGGCTATCGTAGAGGAGCCATTTCGTCGAGTCGTGGACGAGGTCGACTACTCTTCTGTGAGAAGATTCTTCGACGAGGTTGACGACTTCATCTCCCAATCGCGAATCACAGACGACCTCGAAATGGCCGCCATTCATCTGGCAGATTTCGGCCATTCGGTGAAGGCATTCGCACAGGAGTATCCCGACGCAGGAACCGAGGGGCTGAAGAGGGTAAAAGAACAAGCCTCGAAATGGGGCCAAAGGCTAATCGATACCGAAAACGGTGTCCGGTCATATCACCTCAATCGTATATTCGGTACAGTAGGACTCATGCCGTGGTATTGGATCCCTGCGAGCGAAACCGATGCTCTCCAGCTTTGGGCCACGGACCCGGTGGCTGCGTTCAAGAAATGGACAAAGGCAGCCAGCATGTTTGTCATAGACGTCGTCGGAATGTCTGTTGCTTCGCTGAGCGTGGTGCTCGTTGCCCAGTTTCTCCGACTTCGACGCAAGTTCTCTCCCATCAGGTTCCGTCAGCCAAACCGAGATGCCGTGCTGAGACGAGTCGGCCTAGACCCCGAGCTTCAAGGAGAAAAGATGGGCACCTATTCCACTTCGTTGCACAGGAACATTGGACAAAGGCTATATCTAACCGAGAACGGGTACGTAGGTACGGGCCCCAGCGGCATACAGGAAGGCGATGCGGTAGTCGTGCTATTTGGGGCGACTGTCCCATACCTCCTGAGGCAGCATAACACTGTTGCTGGGGGGAATGCTTGGTCATATCTTGGTGAGGCCTACTGTGAGGGGGTTATGAATGGGGAGGCTCTGGGAGGGGAGGGAACTTTGTTTCATATTTTCTGATTTCTTGGGGTAAACAGCCACAACTGATACGACGTCACGAACAGCCTTACGAGGATTATGGGTCAAATTGGAGGTTTGCGACGGGTAGGCGTATAAGTAGCGCGATATTTCTTGTCCTATTTGATTAATTACGGTAACGATCATTCATACTCGAAGCCTTTTTCTCTTCACCATCTCCTCTCCTCGAACAACGACTCTTCCATATTTAACGTCATGGAAACATACCGAATCGTCTAATCGTGGCTGGTGGGTTCAACAGCGGGACCGTTAAAGGTCCTCGTCTGAAACGACTGCAGCATTGCCATTCTTCAGTCATGTGTACTGACTTGGACGTTTTGTCGGCGAGGAGATGGAATCTGAGGACCCTGAACCCGCGTACAGGCAGTATCTGAGAGCTTACACTATGGAACCCCATCCTTTTTCTTCTTCGGTAATTGCTAAGAGCCCGATGGCGGCTGGCTTATTGTACATCAGTGCGGACTTAGCCCAATGGTCGAGATAAGATCTCGCTTCTAACTATCACTGCCTCTCATCGGCGTCGTATAAAGCATACGTAAGACAGTATCTTCCTTAAAGACCATTCAGTTTAATATCACCCATGTGAGATCTTGCTTCTTTCTTCGAAAGTTATTTATTGCCACCTAGTCTTCCGTTTTCATTACTTTCCAAGATGTAGGCCTACAGCCCAGTATCCGAATTCGCATATTTCACAACTAAATCAAGCGTGAGTGCCTGGGACGAGACCAGTAGTCATGCCAACCCAAGTCTCCTACAATCTCAATACCGTTAAGAGTTATGATTGATAAGAAGGTAGCTTTCAGAGACACTGCTAACCTACTACTAATAATAAGGGTCACAACAACATAGCTATCCTTGATAACAAGCCTGTTAAAAAGGCAACCAGACCATCCAAGCATGATTACAAGTACTACTTTCTTCACAATATCTTCATTACCACATCAGAAAACTTCTCGACAGCGGGCTTGAAGTTTTGCTTGAAGGAACTCGGGGCAGACAGGTGCTTGTTTGCAATAGGTGAATATATATCGTCCATCCAAAACAGGCCGAGTAACGAAATGCGGCTTTAAGAAACTAACGAAGAGTGTAGATTATCCATACGACACGATAGAGGAGGCGCAGACTTGGTGGAGGAGATTGATTTGCCATTGGCCCAGAAGCGCCGCGTGGGTAGGGAGAATGCCATCAGGTTATTCAAGCTTCCCATAGAACCATAGCTAGAAGTGGCAACACAGGAGGTCGGGAAGCTCTTAAGACATGACGCGCAATCTGACCATGAAAATCACCTAGACCAACCTTCATACACGATGTTATGTTCAAGACGCCATACTTCAATCCGCACAGCCGTGAGCTTAGGACATAGTGCCATCCATTTAGGCGCATCTCCTCATTAGCTTATGAATTGGCATCTTCGAAGATAATATTGAACTGCGGTAAACGAAATAGCTTCTATGAGTAGTACCAAATGGCGCATCCTCACAATGGACTTAATGCAGGAAGGGCATCGTTGGCGTCTTCCCCAAATTCCGGAGCGCGCATGTCCTCGTCCTTGACCGGCTGATGGGTGATGAGATGATGATTGTGAAACGGCGCTACGTGAGTATCAGGCCGGCGAGGATGCTTCTCCGCCGACTGATGTGGACTCCTGCCTGCATCAAAGACCGAAGCGACCCTTAGCACGAGCGCCCCTCAAGAAGTTAGTGCGAAGAGTCGATGGGGAATGGGAAAGACGGGGCGGGGAAGAATTCTTTTGTTTCCGCCCGCCCGCCCAGAGCCGCATGCACGGATGTCACGTGCCAGAACAGGTGCTCCGGTGGGTTACGAGCTGTGTGCAGCCTGGCAACTAACACATTGTCTTATTCTGTCTCAGGTGCGTGCTTCAGCGATGTATCTGGTGGCATGACCCTCAGTATGTTAGTCCGTACTAGCATCTTTTTGACTGGGGTAAGTAGACAAGGGATAAGTGATGCAGGCAGAGTCTCCACAAGAATGCATGAAATTACCGGGGAAACCAGTGGCAAATCTCCACCCAGGCGCTTGGTACTTCTAACGTTCTCACTAATTATCGCGATTTAATAGTCTAAGTTGGACGTATTTTGGAGGCCCGAATAGCTCAGACATGAATAGAAACCTGCGTCGATCCTTTCCAGTTCTGAATCGATACAAGGCCTCAACCGGATACCTCAAGCGACCGCTGCCTAATTCTATCAACCATAGTAAGCGACATCCTCGGCCAGGCTACAGCTCTCAGAGCCTCACACAATTTATTAAATCTATGTTAACACTACACAATCTGTCATGCCTAAATATAGAGGTATCGGGGACCTACCTCCGGAGCTTCTGGGCACCATCATCTCCTACCTGTATCATCGCCGTCGCTCAGGATCCCCGAGCACATTCCCCACTGCCGACGAACCCGACGTGAAAGCTCTAAAGGCCCTGACGCGCACGAGCAGCCGCGTGCGCGCCGTTGCATTACCCATTCTTTTCGACGACCCAACTTCCCACAGCACGGGGCATGACATTCTGCGAGCCCTTGCCAGTCAAACAGACCTGGTGCAGTGTGTTAGAGTCTTGTCTTTGCCGGCGTTGAGAGAAGTAAAGGATGGAAACCTGCCCTTTCTGAAACAGATGGCCGAGAAGCTGTCGGTGGACATCGAATCAATCCCCGACTCCAACAACAATATTGGGATGGACCTAATCTTAGCTCTATGTCACAACGTCGAGTACTTGAGCATAAAGATTGGTGATTCTCGGGGACAGCAAAAGGCAGCCTTCACCACTTTGCAACGCCATTCCATACAGCTCGGAGAGATGCGAGGGCTTAAAAGTCTTCGATTCCTGGAGCTTGACACGAGCGATTGTAAACATTTCAGCATGGCCGGCGCAGAACTGTCCACGTTCCTCAAAGAAACCGCCCTTCTAGAAACACTCGTTCTGAGAGGCACCGAGCGACATAGAGTGCCATGTCTCGACCAGGCTTTTGATCTGCAGACTTGTCGCCTAGGACTGAAGAACTTGACTAAGCTTAAAGTAACAGAGTGGTCCTTTTACGGCGGAGACAACGACAGCATTACTCTTGGCCAGATAATTGCGGTAGCCTCGAATCTCAAAAACTTCACATTCGCCGCGGACCGTGAGGGGACCTGGGGTGACGATTCGGCAAGACGCTACCACATCTCTCCTGCGTGCTTCATCGACATCCTCAAACTTCGCAGAGAAACTCTCCAGCACCTCAGTATCGAATTTGACCGAAAGGTCTACGCCAGCGACTACCAGTCTCCAGCGCTAATGATAATCTCGCCACAGCAGATAAGCAGGTTTAACGCCCTTCAGACGCTCAAGCTCGACATCTCGTGCTACTGCCGACATATGTTCCCTCGCGACAGAGTCGGAGCTGCGTTTGATGCTAACACATGTTTGACTGAGCTGCTTCCGCCTACAGTTCGTGACTTGACCGTCATTCTTCGTGAGAAGGGATGGTGGCAATGCTGGCCGGATGTGCTACACCTTAGGCAAAAGGCCATAGCTGGGAACTTTCCAGGTTTCCGACGCATGCAGGTCCATATTCCTGTTCAGTCTGAGATGCCCTGCAGTGACACTTGGGATGATTACTGGGGTAATGAGCGTATGCATGAGGTTTCCAAGGTTCTAGATGAACGTAGACAAGAGTATCAAGACGTGTTTGAGAGATCCGGGATTGCTTATTATTCAGGCAGCAACAGCCACTAGCTTTAAAATAATAGTAAGCTAATCAATTGAGCTCTTGTGTTTCCTACGTTTCATCTTTCCAGCTTTCTCCCTTCATACAACACATGCCTATTTTATAGTTGACGCCAATTCGAACGTGTACCAGGATCATGTCGAACCTTGCTCTAAATTGCAAAGCCTTTCTACAGAGCGCATGCAATCACATTATTGCCCTCGTATCTTGCCTTGATCGATTGCTAACCTACCGCATCGGTTATGCTTCGTGCAATAAACAACAGGTATCCATAATTGCAGCAAACGCAACTCAACTCCTACAGAATGGCAGTTGGGATGATTTACGCAGCCAATTCGTCCTGCCTTTACGATTTCTCCTCACTGCGACCACGTTAAGGAGGGGCTGGGAAATGATTACTGCGACTATAGGACCTATCCAGCGGGTTGGGAAGCCTGTGGTCTCGGCGGGCTGGTTTCTCACCGCAAAGGTACCAGTCCATTTTGCGCGACCAAATCTAGCCGTGATCCTACAGATGCGATCCTCGGGTCGGCTAATAGGCCTCCGCATCAGCCCACTTGGGGCTGCTGGGTCGGGTCAAGACTGGCACCCTCCTCCTTGCGCCGAGCTTGGGGCCGAACGAGTGGTAGATGTTCTTGTTGGATCAAAGCTGGAAGTTCCAGGAACCCTCTGCCTCCCCAAGGAGAATGGTACATTTCCATGTGTCATCCTCCTCGCCGGGTCTGGTCCCTGCGACCGAGACTCTAGCATAGGGTCAGTTAAACCCTTGAAGGACCTTGCCGCTGTCCCCAAGCCAGATGGAATTAAAACATATGACCTCGATGGGGCAAAGAACGATAACCAGGCCACTGATCCTTCCAAGGCATGAAAGAACACACTTGCGTGAGATGTCTTGTATCTTTATTTGTACACTACGGACAGTAGACTTCTGTCACATCCACCTCAACTCCAACCCCAGTAAAAATATCTCTCAACTCAGCCTTCATCTCAGGGGCCGTAGAAACGTTTCATTCCATCGAATCGACGCCTTACAAATGCATGGTCATGGTCGGTTGTCTCCCGACTGCGTCCATGATTTCGTAAAGACAAATACAATTTCTTTTTCGCCCCACCCACAGCACCTCATTTCACTTGAGTCGTTTGTGATGCTCACATGTTCTGCATTTGCTGGGATGGCTAACTTCAATCTTTGTGATGGATCCGGAGTAAACCCCGCAAGAAATACTAATGGCAGTCGTAGTAGGGCTCGAAGAGGGCACGCGATGTTTTGCTAGTGAGACATACCGTACGAAGAGCCCGGGGTGGGAGCAACTCCAGCACGGCACCGGCAATTTCGGGAGGAAAATCAATGAGCAAAGCCATAAGAGATGTCAGCGTGGTCTGAGAAGGAATGAGCAAAGACCTTGTATTCAGGTCAAACGTGAATAAGGTGCAATTTCCACGCCCATCTCTGATAAGCTTTCATCGATAGAAACCGTCTAGATTGGTCAAATTTAGTGCATTCAAGCATAATATTCAATAATTGAAGGGATAGGGAAATCCATTAAGTAACTCAAGACAGAAAGGCCCGTTGTGATCATTGGAGAGTTCCCTCAGCCTGCTATCTAACAGAGTGGCAATGTCATGCTTCCCACCAGACAACAGCTTTCGCGAGTTGCTCAGAATGGACCCAAGTGCCATTATTCGCACGTTCCAGTTCTTAAGAAACAGTAAACCCTTCCGAGTCCGGGAGGCACTGTACATTCTCGCCTAGACCAAAGGAAGTACCACAGTAACCGTCCTGGCCAATCGCAATGCCAACAAACGTGGTGTCTTCGTTTCCCTTGGCTGATGCAAGCACGTTGCTGGATGAGTCGAGCACCTGACAGCTTTCAGGGCTACCGTCAAACTTGGAGGTGCATTCGAATTCGTACTGCTGCCCAGCGGCAAAACATCCACCGCTCAGAGTGAAAGTATGGCCATTGCCCTGGCACGGGGCATAGTCACCAGGATAGTCGTTGGAGTAAATGGTGTTTCCGTCTTGATCGATGAGAGAGAAGCCTGATGCATGACTGTTCTCATTGCCAGAAGGCCCGGAAATAGTACTGAAGGCAGTAGTTGACCAGACCACGTTAATAACTTGGATAGCCGTCGAAGTAGAGGCAAGAATCGCTGTAAAGAGGAGTCGAAGAGAGTTGGTAGGCGCCATGGTGAGATTGCTTTATTGGTAGAGCTGGTAGTGGTGTTGGTTGGTTTCTTTCCAATATCTAGATGAGCGGTAGACATCTTTATACAAATACAATCTCACTTTTTGCCCGTGCTTTAGTAATCATTATCATTCTAACAGTTCTGAGGTTACGTATCACGGTCCACTATCAGGGCCAAGGTAAAGAATCCTGTGTAGCCCTGTGTAGCTTCTGATCCGTTTCATCCGGATGACTTCGCTCATCGCCGTCACTCTGACACTCACAACGCCTGACTACGTCTTGAAAGGATTGAGATTTACATTGCTCGATTCCATTATGGGATGTTGCGGTCACGCGCAGAGCACTCTGAGCTATAATCTCAGCTCCTGCTTGTCAACCCCTGCCATTTCAAATGCCAAGCCCGCTATTTGAGGCTGTGTGAACACTTTGACCTGCCATATTGTGATGTGTTCTCCAGATTTGAAGTAGGGATACTGTCTGCCAAGCTTCCCACGTCTACTCAAGTACAACTTCCGCCCCGCTAAAATCGGGACTTCGGCACATCCCCTTTAATGTTCGAAAGCTTGGTGGACATAGAAGCCCATGCCACCCTGACATAGGGTTGTCGCTACATACTTCTACTACCTAATTTATATCGCTACTGAGTCATTGAGTTTAAGCCTTAGCATGTGCATTGTTTTCTACGATTAGTTTGTCCCTGCAATGTCCACCAAGCCTTCACCCACTTAGGGGGATTGGCAAACAGACAAAGCTATCAACGGAACATGCTCGTAAACAAACAACGGAACTAGCTTGAATGAACACCTGAGGTTAAGACTGCAGATCTCGGGTTACGACCAATGACAGGAACAATCTGAGCGTGGCAAATGCTGGCTGCAGCTACAGCCCACAAGGATTTCATAGTTTACGGTAGGTACAGTATCTCGTGGGTCTAGAGGATGAAAGATGAGAGGTCCATCCATTAATGAAGGTAATATGATTGGCATCTTCCGGTACTTAGAAACTTCGCTCTTTGCCACTTGGACTAGTATCTTTGAGCTGCGTTTTAGGGGATAGGTACCTAAAAGTGGAATACTGGGGCAAGTACCAAACTAACCTTTGAAATCCTTGTGGGCTGTAGTTTACATAGTACAAGGGAACATCATCCTGGAGCCCTCGGGCATTAGGATCAATGCAATCTACAAGATCATCACGATCGACCTGATCCTGAATCCTACGAATTAAATCCTTCCTTCTAAATGACGTGTTTCCTGTCTGTCGCACAAACGTACCGTTAGCTTAGAGTGGGCAAATCCACCTTTCATGGGAGCGTGTCAGATCGAGATGAGGTTTATCGACGGCCCGAGCCCGAGCCCGAGCGGAAGAGAGAGCATACCAAAATAACATAGGGCACTGAAGAGTTAAATGGAAGACTCCCTGGACTCGACTGCTTACTGGGAATGAAAATGACAGACGCATAGCATGATGAAGATGTTGTTGAGATGAAACCCTAGGTACACATAGAAGAACGATAGAAACCGATCCAGTGGCATCTGTGTTCCAAGGTAATAACAGTCCCAAGAGAGCATTTGTTCACCCATGCCTGTTCCAATCTCGGTGATGAAGTTCAAGATGGAGCCGAAGCTGAGGTCTCGTCCCTTTCTGCATTGGTAGTGCTTGTAGAAAGTGTGTTTATGAGTTTGCTTGGAATAAGTTACTTGTTGAAATGTGTGTATTAAGCTTGGCATAACCTGTAAAGCTTCAATGCTTTATATACAAAGGCTTGAGTATTGTGTTAAGCAATAATTGCATTTTCTGAAATGTACCTGCAGAGCTGTATCGGCGTATTGAACAAAGCATTACACCGAACGGTAAATGATAAGATCGGAGATTAAAATTGAAACAAACCGGCTTATTTGAATAAAGCATTACACCGAGCGGCTTCAGCCCGAACCGCTAGGATATAACCAATTTCGGGTTGTCAACTATCCCTGCATGTGTTTACTTAGCTCCTCTCATTAGACCTCCTTCTTCTAGCTGTACTAAGATGAGAGTCGCCTGAAATCTGTCTAGTGAGGGCGTTGTCCACTGTAATATGATCTCTATCCTTATTTCCTCTCGGGACCCAAAGAAGCTGTAAGACGCCTAATAGAGCTACTCCAGCGCAGCTAACCCAAGCAGTTGCTGAACCTGCCAGGCCATATACAACGCCGACGAGTGGGGGAGCCACCGTCCGCGCAAGACACGCACCAGACATAGCTAAGCCATTGACTCTCCCGAGTACCTGGGACGACGGCGTAGCATTCTTGAGCAGGATGAGCGTAACAGGTGCAACCGTCATGCCGAAAAAGCTCTGCAGAAACAGCGAAAGATAAATGCCGACTGAGGTGAGTGCACGCGGTAGTGCGGACAGGAAGGGCATTGGAGTGTAGGCTATGGGATATAGCACGATCATCCAGACAAATGAGTGCCACAGGCCAACGCGCGCGATGAAGGCGGGGAAAATAACCCCCTGTATGAACAATCCCAAGACGCCATTGACCGCGAGGTACACACCAACATCATGCACTGTGTATCCAAGCCCGCCGCGCAAGTCGAGCTGTCCCCGTGGGCCTGCGGGCTCATCGAGGAGATGGGTGGGGAGCAAGGTGCCAGCAGCCATCTGATGATACGAGAAGATCAGCAGAGTGAGGATGAGCATGATGACGGAAAAGTTAAACGTCTTGCCCTGGAAACGGGGCTCTGCCGTGGCAAGAGGCCGGTTCTCTTGCATCTTGATTGAGTGTACGGTGCCAAAGGACGAGCGACGCAAGTCGATGAAATCGTGCTCGACTGGGAGCGGGAGGCTGGACTCGGCGAAGCGGGGACGAGAGCGACTGGTTGAGCGTGACATGGCTCGACGGGAGACTGTGGTTCGCTGGAGTGGGCGACGGAGGGGTGTGGTTTCGTCCATTGTCTCGCCGTCGTAGTCGTCATCGGCCACTGCAACAGATTGGTCGTCTTGGCTGCTGTCATCATCAGTGTGCCGGACCAGGGTCTCCTCGAGAAAGAAGATTCCTTGGGCTACGGCTACCACAATGACTGCACTAGAGACAAGGTTCGGTAGGAGGTACGGGTAGCGTCCGAACAGTCCGTCGGCGGCGAAGATGGACGGATAGAAGACTGCCGGCTGGGCCAGGAATCCTCCCATGGCAGAGCCGATGATGCCGCCCAGAGTCCAGACGAAGGGTTGTACAGCATAGGCCTTGGCTAAGATAAGACCAGGATCAGCATGGCATGGGATATGTTACCGACTCGAGATAAGACTCACGCTCATGTTCCGGCAACTTGACCATCTCGGCAACCATGGTCTGCATGACCGAAACGTTGCCATTGAGGGCGCCGCCGATGAAGCGTGCCAGTAGTGCCACCCAGTATTGCTTGGCCAACCCGAACATGAGACTGGAAACGGCGACGCCTACGAGTCCGAACAGAACAACAGGCTTGCGACCGATGCGATCGGACAAGACGCCCCAGCCCATCGACGTCAGTGCCTCGGCCACGGCATAAGCCGACACTAGCAATCCCGCGTAGAAGGAAGCATCCTGTTCATCAACCCCGAGATCCTTGACCATGATAAAGGTGTACGCCAGGATCGAGTTGAACGCGATAGGCTCCGAGAAGCGACATATTCCTATGGGATGTAGACGTCAGTCCATGTCGACGAGCGTGGAAATGCGACCGTCGGGTTCCTACCAAGAACCAGAAGCTGCTGTGTAGGAAACGCGTTTGGGTCTGGACTTGTTAGAGACATAATGTGAAGAGTGGGAGTTCTCTAAGTGAGGGGTAGTAAATAGAGTGTAGCGTTTGCTAGCGGGATGTTTTGCTTGCGGGGTCACTTTTTAAAGTGCTTAAATGTGGAGCAAATACAGATATTATAATAGTGCTAGTTGGCACACAGGAGTTTAATACATGTAGGGCCTAGCTGCTAGTTAGTCACTACTTAAAGTGATTATCTTGCCTAATCCTAAATAGAAGATAATACTTTTTCCCTTCTTAATTTTAATCTTACTTTTTGTTACTTTTTATCTTATCTTACTAAGCTATTATAGTAGCTCTTATTATTTATTTTTATTTTTATTAGCTAAATTACTTTTAAAAATATTAAGTCTAATACTAAAAGGCAGTCTAAACTGTTTTATATTTTTTATAGTTACTTAAGCTATATATCTCTCTTTTCTAGCTAATAGCTTTAGTTAGGTAGTTAGTTTATACTAACTATATCTTTTACTAATAAATTTAGAGGTTATAATAAGATAATAAGTTAGTATAGCTAAGTTATAAGACCTAGTTATACTAATAAGTATCTTTTAGCTGTTATTAGAGCCTAATATACTAAAGTAAGAAGCTAAAAAAGAGAAAAATAACTAGAAAAAATAAATAGTATTAAAAAAGAAGAGAAGATAAAATCTTAAAACTAACCTTATATCTAGTCTTAAATTCTTAAAGACTATTAAGTAGTACTATCTTATTAGATTTTATACTTTTAAGATAGTAAAAGCCTTTTATTAAGAATATTAATAATAATTTTATAAATCTTTTTTACTTACTAAATAATATTAAATAATATTTAATAATAAATATAAAACTATTTTAATACTTTTTAAAGTTAAAACTATATAAGGTTAAAATAAATACTAGAAAATAGTAGTTACTAATAAAAGCTTTACTTAAGTTAAAAAGGCTAGTCTTATTAAAAAGCTTAGAAATTAAATACTATATAAAGTAAGTATAAAAGTAAAGAAAGCTATTACTAGAAATCTTACTTTTAAAAACCTTAAGATAACTAAAAATTACTTTTAATATAAGACTTATTATTATAAGAATCCTAATAGTAAACCTTATTATAATACTTTTAGTCTTATTAGTCTTATTCTTATTTAACTATAATTAAGCCTTAACTAATATTTTTCTTACTTACCTAGTTTCTGCTTACTATAGCCTTAACTTACCTCTAAAATATATTTTAATACTAGAATCTAAATTCTTATATATATATTACCCTAGGGATAATAGCATATTAGGACTATAGTAATAATACTAATATGCTTCTAATAGCTATTAATTTAGAGGTGTATAAACTTAACTAAAGTTAATATAACCCTCTTATAAGAATTAGCTAGTATATACTAAGTAAAAATAATAAACCTGCTATAAAACTAAGTAAAATACTAGTAGATAACTTAAAAAATAAAATATATAATACTATTACTAGAATTATCCTTATTATATCTCTTAAATAAGTTTAGTATATTATCTAAACCTATATATTTATATATAAAGTATAAACTTATATCTTATATAAGAAGGATACTATATATAACTATAAAATAGCTCTTAAAGACTAAATCACTATAAATATTACTATAGCTATTACTTTTATTATTAATATAGCTCTTATTATACTCTTAGACTATAAGAGAGGCTAATACTCTTATATATTAATTATAGTATAAAACCTAATACTTTTAAACTAAGAAAATATAAAGTAAATAACTTAAAGCTATATTAAATATAAAGTTATAATCTAAATAAGAAATATACCTTCTAATATTAATAGCTAAACCCTAAAAGATACTATTAAGATAGTAAACTAAGCTTATAATAACTCTAGTATTATTATAATAAGAAAGCTACTAAGTAGTAATATTATTCTTATATTTTATATAGTAAATAAGATATAAGCTATTTATACTAAAGACTAGGTAACTAAAGCTTTTAGTAATAATATAGTTTTTTCTCTTTTAATATTTATAGTAATAGTAAAAAGAATCTAACTTATATCTATTTTAAATAATACTAATAAGCTTATTAAAAAAGTTAATAAATCTAATTAACTAGAAATCCTCTAAGTTAAAAAGTAAAAGACTAGCTAACTTAGTCTTAATATAAAAACAAATCTTATTTTATATATTAGCTTTATTAAAAAGGCTAACTACTTATATAATAATAGCTTACTACTTAATATATAATTATATAACTATAAGCCTTTTAATAAGAGGCTTTAACTTACTTAATACTATAACTACTTTAAGTTTAGATATTAAGCTTAAAACTATAAATTAGCTCTAACTTATAAATATTATAAAAGTACTATATATACTAATAGAGAAAAATACTTAACTAAATATAAAGAGATCTTTATAAATTATATCCTCTATAAGAGTAAATACTTAGCTTAAAGCTATAACTATCTTATTATAGTCTTATACTAGGCTTATACTAAGAAAAAATACTTAGATAAACCTTTTTACTTTTAAGAATATATAGTAACTAAACCTCTAACTTAAGAGCTTTTACTTTTACTACTCTTACTATTAGTCTAGCTTATATAGTTCTTATTAAGAAAACCTAAAAGGCTTTTTAGCTTAATAAATAGATTATATATAGTATTTACTAGCTTAGCCCTAATATAAACCTAAGCTATTTATATATTATCCCCTCTTTTAATAATTATCTTAGTCTTATTACTATTATTATCCCTCTTTTAGACTACTAATTAATACTAGTATTATATTAAAACACTAATTATTAAGCTACTCTTACTTATATTATATTATAAGCTTATAGTAAATATAATATAATTATACTTTTTAAGCTAAATAAGAACCTTAAGATAAAAGTTTTAGCTTATCTAAGATATTATAACTACTATATAGTTTACTATAATAAGTATATAATAGTCTATTTAAACAAATAGTATAAGCCTAAGTTATAAATATTATAAGTAGAAGAAGACTAAGTTAGTATTACTTTTATAAAAACCTAATATTAAATTATTATCTTATATAATCCTTTAAATAGTAAAAGTAACTTACTTATACTATAAGCTTTTACTAGTATTATTCTAAATAATTATATACTTCTTATTAGTAACTTTAACTTTTACTACTTACTTTAAGACTATTATAGCTGCTTAGACTAAGATAGTAATAGCCTTATAGAAAAGGTGTTATAACTTTATATTAGCTTTTTTACCTCTTATAAGATAGTTATTAAGTTAGCTTAAGACTATTATAATAGTATTTTAGACTTAGCTTAAGCTACTAAAACTATTAATACCTCTTATATAAAAACTAACTATAACCTAAAAGAGTCTAATTATATCTTTTAGTATATTTATATTATAAATACTTATAAAAAGATAGCTTTTAAGCTAAACTTTAAATTTAACTAAAAGAAAACCTACTAGTAAAAAGCAGCTAATAAAATAGTAGTTTATCTCTATTATATATCTAGTAGTATAATAACCACCTTAAAAGCCTTAAATATAAAAGTTAAATAGCTTCTTAAGTAACTTACTATAATTATAAAATATATAACCTTAAAGTAGAAAAAACTTATATCTTATTATAACTCTTAGTAAAATAGTAAAATAGCTAAAATAACTTTTAAACTTAAGTAAGTATACTATATAGCCTAATAAACTAGCTACCTAATAGACTAGTATATATACTTTAAGATATATATAGTATAAGACTAGTATATATAAAATATATAGTATACTCTCTAAAAGAAACTTCTAATTAAGCTTTTATAATATAATATAATATAATTCTAAAATATAAAAAGATAAGCTAAACTATATAGTAAAACTATTATAACTTTTTTATAGTTTTTACCTCTTATTTACTAAGACTAACCTAAGCTAGTAATACTTTATATAAATAAAGCTAAGATCTTAGTAAGTAAATTCTTTTTTAAACCTTAAGTAAATAACTTTAATCTTTTCTCTCTCTTACTTTTTAGTATATTTAAACCTAAGTTAAGCTATATATACCTAATAATAGACCCTAAAAAGGTCTAAAAAGCTTTATACTAAATTAAGTTATAAAAAGCCTTAAGAGAGAATAAAATCCTTATAAGATTTCTTAAAGTATATAATAACTTACTTATTCTTATAATTACTAAAATAGTAAATATAAGCTTTACTATTAGCTACTTCTTAATATACTTTTATACTATAATTACTATAATTATCCTAAAAGNNTAATATTACTACTTAATATAATTAGTAAGATTATTAAAATAGTTATTAATAAGTATATTATAATTATAAAAGAAAAAAAGAGACTACTACTCTTAGGGTAAATAAGTAATAAGCTTAAAAAGTTAATAGAGCTAGTCTTAATTATAGTTATTAAAATAGTATATATAATATAAGCTTAATATAATCTTATCTTTTTTTTTTAGTTTAACTTTATAAGAGCTTTTAATAGTATTAACTATAAATAACTTATTACTATCTTATAACTAAAAGAATTCTCTAGATAGCTCTTAGTATAGCTTACTAGTTATCTTATATTATAAATAGTATAACTCTAATTAAATAGCTAAACTTTTAACCTAATTAAAGTTAAAATAAGAGTTTTTTAAGAATTCTTTTTATTACTTATTTTATTTATTCTTTTTATTTCTAGCTTTTATAAAGCTCTTAATAATACTCTTAAAATATTAGTTATTAAATTTATAAATAATATAAACTTACTAGTATTTAGCTATAATATAAAAAAGACTTAAACCTAGCTTAAGATTATATAGAAAATATATAATAATTAGGCTTAAATAAATAATATAACTTAAAAACTAAATAAAATATAACTTTTTTACTTTACTTATAAATATATAGTAAACTAAATATAAATCTAACTTAAAAACTTAATAATATAGCTTACTTAAACTTATAAGTTTTTTAGACTTTTCTTTTATTATAAACTACTATAAGGCTTATATATAAACTATCTTAAAGAGAAACTTAAGTGTTAATACTAAGCTCTTACTATAATTATTATAAGTATATAAGAAGTTAGCCTTAAAAGAGTAAGATTAATTTATATATAAGTTATTTATTTTACTATAGTTTATAATATAAGAGCTTACTATATTTTAATAGCTTTTAGTAGTAAGCCTTAAGATATTATATAAGTACTTATATTAAAATAAACTTAAAACTTATATATAGTAGTAAAAGCTTATAAAACTATACTTACTTACTTACTAGAGATAAAACTAGCTATCTTCTCTCTTAATATTTATCTTAATAAACTAGCTGCTTAATTTTATAATTATACTAAGAGATAAAATACTACTTAGCTTATTAGGGCTATTATTATTATAGCTTTAAGGTAGATTTACTATAAGTAATAGTAAAAACTATAATAGTAACTATAATAAAAAGTTAGAGATTAGCTTAAAAGCTAGCTCTCTTATAAAAAGTATAAACTAATATTAGTAGTAATAAAAGCTTATACTCTTTTTAAATAGACTATATAGTAAACTTAACTCTAAGATAAAGTAAGAAAGTACTAAAAGACTAATTAACTTAAACTAGCTAAAACTTACCCTCTTACTAATAATAAAAGAGTATTATACTTATATTAAAACCTTAATAAATATTAAAGCTTAATACTTATATAGCTATAAATAGGAAAAATTAGTCTTAAAAGCTTTCTCTTTTAAAGGTATATACCTAATATGCTTTTACTATAATACCTATATAAGACTAGTAAAAAAACACTTAAATATATTATTATTTTTTACTTTAAGTATACTAAATAATAAAAATACCTAATAAACCTATTATAAAACTAATATAAGTTTAAACTCTAACTATTAAAGTATAAAACTACTTAACTACTTACTTAGTAGTTTCTAAGCTAATATATTATCTTATATTATAAACTAGCCTTATAAATTTATAGTAACTATAATTAAGTTTATAATCTTATAATAAAAATAATATACTATTATACTAAGTGCTTTTTAGCTTTCTTATAAAAAGTATAAAATATACTTAAAAAAAGCTATAAAAAGTAAAAAACCAGCTTAATTATAATAGTTACTACTCTTAATTAAATCTTTTAACTTTTTATTAAAATTCTCTAAGCTTATAATATTAACTTATAAACCTAACTTAAACTTATACTTTTACTACTTACTACTTAACTTTATATATTTATATTACTCTTCTTATTCTTATTTTTACTAGTAGTAATATTATTATTAGTCTTACTAGTCTTATTATTATTATTACTATTCTTCTTACTAGTTCTCTTAAAGGCTAGTAGCCTAACTATCTTAAAAATAAAAACACTTTTTAGATAAGTAAAAGTTAAAACTATAATATATTTAAAATACTTAAGTATTTTAGTAATATAATTAATTTTACTAACTAGTATATTAAACTAGTTAGATATTAGGCTTATAGTTACTATTATAAGTATAATATATATATACTTAAAAGCTTAACTTTTTACTTAAAAAGTTATATTTTTAAGCTTTTTAAGCTTTTCTTTTTATATACTAGTTAGCTTATATATATACTATAAAACTAACTTATACTTATATTATTAGTACCTCTCTCTTACTAGAGAGCTTTTATTAAAGCTTAAGTAGTAGTAATAATAGTAAATAGTAAGACTTTATAAGTCTTATATATATAAGTATAAGCTAAGTAGCTACTTACTATAGTATTTATTTAGTCTTAATAAAAACTTATTATACTATTCTTACTTATTTATATAATATATATAAAATAAAAGATAGTTTATACTACTCTTACTAAAGTAGTAAACTTCTCTCTTAAAGTAGTAGTACTTTTTATTTTAGCTTATTTCTTTCTCTTAGCTTATATAAGATTAGCTTAGATATATAGTAGATTTATAGTAAAAGTACTTACTTTTATAGCTAGTATTATTATTATTATTATTATTAAAATCTATATATAAATAAATTAGTATATATAACTATATCTTTCTTACTAAGAGATTATACTAGGTTTATTATTATTATTATTATTATTATTATTATTATTATTATTATTATTATTATTATTATTATTATTATTATTATTATTATTATTATTATTATTATTATTATTATTATTATTATTATTATTATTATTATTATTATTATTATTATTATTATTATTATTATTATTATTATTATTATTATTATTATTATTATTATTATTATTATTATTATAATTATTATA
>WPDH01000228.1:0-252645 GCA_019137255.1 Corinectria fuckeliana | reverse complement strand
GGGGGGGGGGCTTATTTTCTGGGTGGGGAGGGGGAGGAGGGAGGGGTGGCTGAGGGAGTCACTGGGGCAGGTATCCCCGGGGGGGCGCAACTACGAGCCAATACTACTTACTACTACCTTACTTAGAACTTGGACATTTGGGTACGTACTCAATCCGGACCAGTACTGTAAGTAGTAGGTCTCAAAAGTGGCCGTGTCTTGCCAGCTAAGCAGACCCGGCGCCTCCTGCTCAGCGCAGTGGCCAGAGGCCACAGGGCACACCAGCACTGGCGTTATGGTGCAGGGAAGGAAGGGGGAGAGGGGAGGGACAAAATTGAAGGCAGCCCGCACAGCACAGCGCAATACGCACCTGACAACACCGCCCGGAACGGAACGCAGCGCGGCGGGCAGGTGTGTTAGCCATTGACCCAACAGCGGGGCCCCCTTCAGCAGAGGGGCACCTGAGAGAGGGGGCTCCAGTGCCGGACCCCTCTAGAAACCCCCCCTACGCCCTAGGCTTCTTACGGTGGTAGCGCTGGACGACCACGGCCACGGGCGAGGCGGGCGAGGCGGACGAGGGCCGCGGGTGAAAATTCTGTCAGGAGAACCTGGCCAACGCCCCTCACTAAAAGCAGCGCTGGTCGTTGTCCGAGACACGAAGGCCGGCAACGCCAGGTACACCGTGGCGGTGACCTAGGCGGCTCGCTACCTGCAAAGTACGTATCTACTTACCAACACCCTGTCCCGTTTGGTTCCTGCAGCCCTGGTCCGCCATTTCTACTTTCCGGCGCTCATTCAGGTGGGTGCGTAATGGGGGCGATGGGGGCGATACCATAATGGGAGACGGTTTTGCTTGTTCTTGCAGGGCCAAAGATGCTGCGCTGGGCCGCCCCATCAAAACGATCATGGGTCAAGAGGGCGTTCGTGTGTCGGTCATGAAGTCGGTGACTTCGAAATGTCGGAGTCAATGTCGGTGTCGAGAGAGCTGAGAGAACGGTGAACAAAAACCCATGACTGGCGGCAGCGATACACTCCACTTGAAATCCATCAATGCTGTCTTGCTGGGTAGCGGTCTAAAACCTATGGCCCACCAAGTCCACAGTCTGCAGTCCAGTCGGCAGGCCTTGGAACGAGTGAGCCGGGGCTTGCAAGGCTATCTCGAAAACAGGGAGTTACTTGCTTTACCCAGCATGAGAAGTCAGGGGGAAGGACGAAAAGCGAGCAGAGAGTATCTACACTACTACGTAGGGGGGTGGGAATCAGGAGCGCAGGGTCATGCCAACGAGAACACAAGTCATCCAGGCCACCGCACCGCGGCGACGCAGAGGGATCGATTCGTTGGCAGGCTAGTCCAGCCTCGCCTCCGGGCAGCCAGCCCATAACAATTCGTTAGGTACCAGTCACCAGTCAGACCCGACGGGACAGACAAGAACGAAATCATCATGGGTTAGGCCGGCCAGGCGGGGAAGCTCAGGAGCTCCGGCGGGTGGGAGCTGGGAGCTGGCTGGGAGCTCTTCCTGCCGCTCGCCAGAGTAGATCAGGCGTAGCGTCACCTATGGCGGGCTGTCAAGAGATCCCGCTTCCAGAGCACCGGCGCAATACGATGACTTCCGCGCCTTGCATCCCGCGCCCGCGGCCCACCCGAAGCAAATCTCCCAAACCGAGTAAGGATGTTTGATGGTGGGTGGAGTGGCGTGGCCAGGAGCTCGTGTTGCCTGCTTCCCCGGCGCTGCCCCGTTCCCGCTGAACGCGAGCCTTCGCACTGTACGCGTTCGCATGCAACCGCGACAGTTCCACACGGTGCGATCCATACCGGAAAACGGCTTGCTGCTTGGGCACTCTGGGACAGGTAATCTCTCCTGGAGGTCGTGGCTTACATAGTTAATTTCATCGGAATCCCTTTTTATATCTTTTGTGTCCCAAAGAACGTGCAACCTCTCATCTACCGTGGCTGCCAAAGTTTGATCGCTATGTTGCAGTCCGTGGTATCCATGTCTCCTTTCTGGAACATCGTCTCCGTCCGAGTCCATCCAGCCAAACCAATGTCAGGCTGTACATAGTAGTCCTATGCCACGATGCAGGACTATTCATTTCCCTCCCCTGCGGCGAGAAAGACCAGTGTGTTCGCAAGGGGACGCCGATTGGTTTCGCGAGAGCTACGTACGAAGTACATACAGTGCACGTGTCCGTACCTGTCGCCGATGGCCTTGATCCTGCGTTCGTCTCTTTAATGCACCAGCGGGCTCCGTCTCGGCTGCAATGGAATGGGCAACGAGCATGTGCCCCAGAAGCCCGCCGCCAATGCAGATAGGCCCGCACAGAAAAAGTGGACTCGTACGTCGTTACGGATAGCGACCTGGAGTGCTGGAGTAGTGCGTCGAGGTGCGGTACGAACAGTCCCGCGCCAAATGGCCACTGAAATTCGAGCCTGGAGATCGACAGGAACCGAGGGGCAGGACATTCCAGGAAACGCGAAAGGGACAATCTCCTCGGACACTTATTGGTGCCAGTAATCTGGAATACACGAAATGAGGAAAGATTATGGGAGGCGGATTGAGGATTGCAGGATCCACGTCCGTACCCACACAACAGGGGAAGAAGAAGAAAGCAAGACAGAGCATTCAAGCGAATACCGACCAGCGGCATCGGTCATCGACAGGGAGTTTCCAGGGAGGGAGCATTACAGCAGATACTATGTATGACTTGGGATGCGGGCTAGAAGGGTTCATCTGGTCGTGGAAAGAATGGAAACCCAGCACCTGAAGCCCCTCCGTCGCGTCCGGCCCATTCGGATCGTAACCTATTTGCCCTTGGCCCTGTTGGTACCCCGCAACGGTCGGACGGCACTGGCGCCCGAACGGATCCATCAGCCAAATCCACTCGGGGGGGAGAGAGGGGGAGATGGAGGGGACGGGAAGAAAGTGAGAGAGGGGGGCGAGTGAGGGGAGAGAATGCCTACTATGTAGATGTAAACCCGAGGGCCGAGCTCTTGAATGTGCAGAAAAGCCACCTGGGCCAGCTTAAAAGTATCAGCTGAGAGTATCAGCTCGAACGGGGGGTTTCTGTGCCAAGTTTTGTTATTTTCTTAAGCAATGAGTATCAGGAGAATGCTTCTTCGAGCTCCAAAAGCAGAGAGCCTGCCCAGAAGGGCGGGTGTGTACTTTGTCTCCCGTACCATGTAATCTAATACTTAGTGTGTCTTGACTTAGTCCGTACTAATGCTTAGCTCGCGTCGCTGTCTTATGTACCGGTACTGTAGGAGATCCACGCCAGCGGGCTAGCCTATTGTGATGGTATGGCGGGCGGGTCCGCGGCACAGTCCCGGAGCAAGGAGCCACGGTCTGGGACGGGCTCCACGTGGTGTCAAGACGATGGATGGTGGAGTGCATGAGTGCGTGCGTGCCTCTCCAAAGCACTCAATCCACACTCTCTCACGGTTGTCCGCATGCACAGTGGACTTGACGTTTGGCTTCTCGCTGACTGCACTCTCGAGCCGTAATGTTCTCGGTTTCTGTCACGTCACTGCTGCCAACCTTGGCTCCCTTTCGACGATGCAAGAGGAGGCAGTGGGACCGAGATACTTCGGCCCTGCCGCCATGCTCCCCGTCACTCCGACCTGAAGTCATAGACTCTGGACTGGATTGTAGAAATCCCCAGCAAGCATGTAGCCAAGCGCAAAGTAGGCAGAGTTGTCCTCAGGGTGGTAGCTGAAGCTGGAGAACGTACTACGTAGGGGCCTGAGGACGAAAACGGGTGCACCAAGCCGAGTGCTGTATCGCTGGCGTTTGTCCGGCCCAAGACTGAGTCGGATTAGGAAGGAGGGGAAGCCGGCACTGAGCTTCACCTGAGGCAGACACAGACAGACCTTAGTACTCGTCCGCCATGGTCCATGTCACTGTAATCTTGGGTAGGTGCACTAACACAAGCCTAGCAGAAGCCCTGTCGTCCTCAGCACTACCGTGGACGCAGTGTATGAGGAACGGAACACCCGTGCAGTAGCTGAATGATAACACCTAAGCCAAAGAGACGAGCACCTGCGTATGTACCAGGACAACCCATACAAAAAATTACGTGCCTCGCCTCGTCCTCCAGTCATGGGGACGACGATACTTGCGTGCGTCACTAATTATGCCGCCCATGTACTTACGTACTTAGTAATTACTAGCCTTCATCTTAACCGCAATTGGCTGACTCATCCATAGTACAGGGGAGATCAGGAGAGATGGTGTTGCGCAGTCGGTTGGCAGGTGAAGTAAGAGAGATGCCTCCGTGGATGGGTCCATCGCAGATGATGGCTGCACCGTAACGCAGGTTGGAAACTGTAGCGCATTCGGCGCAAGTCCACACATGGAAACAATGGAACACATTCACAATAGCTCTCATAACCTGATCTCCTCCGCCTCCGTCCCACGGTCACCTGGGAGCGGTTAATGAACATGTTGCAGTCGGCCGCCCCCCCTAGGCTGGCTTGCCGTAGGGTACCTGAATGGATAGCTACGAGCTTTGGGACCTTCTATTCATACACATTATATTAACGACTAACTATATTACTATGTACATATTAGAGGTAATAGCCTATCGCTATAAGGCAGGGTAGAACAGGTCAATTAATTGCCAGGGCAGGCTCGAGTTGGTTCTGGTTCGCAGCTGGCCTTCTAGCCCAGTTAGGGCCCATGTTATTTGGCATGGGACAACTAATTCGTACGAAGAACTTATCGCGTGCCTGCTACGGAACTGTGCCTTATCCCATTGGAATATTGGTCCCCATGGTCGGGGTTGTTAGAGCCAGAGTCAGTGTCAGCGTCGGTGCGGATGCGTATGTTCATCCACGGTGGGTGCGAGTCAACCCCTCAACGGAAGAGAGACTGAGTGGGATTGGGTCTCTCCGGCACCCATTGCGTCCATTTGTCGTCAACTACGGCCATCGAAGCCTTTCCCGTCATAGCATAACGACTGCAACAGTAAAAGCACACGCTTTGTTCCATTACCAGCGAGTGCACGGAGTATATATACTATGTAATTAGTTCAGGGATTAAAAACCGAGCATCTAGATAGTACGTAGTATGTAGTAGTGCAGGCCTCACTCAACCCAAGCCCAAAGGCCAGGGCTCCAAGTGCAGGGCTCCAGGTTTGGTCACCTCCACTACAACAACTCTAGGGTTAGGGTGCCATCCTTTCGACCTCGGTCTGGCCTAGGTAGGTACTAGTAGGTAACTGGGCGTCTCAGGCCCTCCCTCAGGCCAACCCGCCGCCATCGCCGCCGGTTGTCTGTCTGCTCCTCTGACTTCTGACCTCCTCCGCAGCCCCTCGCCGACCACTCGCATTACGGGATTGCGGCTAACCTATCGCTGTTGCTGTCGCCCCTCCACCACCCCGAGCCTCTCCCCCCTTTGGTATCTGGAACTGCTTGCCGCTCTTCTCTGCATCCTGCTGCGCTGCTGCGGTGAGCGAACCCTGTGACTGCCAATCCGTGCGACGAACGTCTACAAAGTACTTCGTACTAGTGGTGACATGCGCTGCTGCTACCGCTGCACGATCGCTTCTGCCGCGAGTAGTCATCATCAAAAGTCGGCAATACAGAGTACAGCACAAAGGCCGCTCCACGGATACGCACGCACACGATTACGCACACGTGCAAGCGATTTGACCTCAGCAACCTGGACAAATCCGACCATGTCCTAAATCGAGCTTGGTCGCCGCAGTATGCTCAGGATACAGACCGCCGTCGCGCCGCCAAGTATCCACTCTTCGCGCACCACCCACGACCCCTCCGCCGCCTCCCCGTCCGCGCGCATCACGCCTGCCTCACTTCAACCCTCCGACCCCCATCCCTCCTCATCTAGGGTCGATCCCTCCTGGGACCTCATGAACGGCATCGTCGGTACCGCGCCCCCGGGCGCCATGTACGTCCGCGCCCTCTACGACTACGAGGCCGACGACCGCACCAGTCTCAGCTTCCACGAAGGCGACGTGATCCAGGTCATCACCCAGCTCGAGAGCGGCTGGTGGGATGGTGTCATCAACGGCGTTCGCGGATGGTTCCCCAGCAACTACTGTCAGACCATCACCAGTCCCGACGACCTGCCCGACGCTGGTCAAAACGGTCTCCTCGGCCAAGTTGATGACGAACCTGAGGACCCAGAAATTTACGACGATAATTATGACCAAGACGACGATTCCGAGGCCGATGGCCCGGCTGCCTTGCCTCTCGAGGGCACCGACGCCAGCGATAAGTCGCGAGCCGACTTCTGGATTCCCCAGGCCACCCCCGATGGCCGTCTGTTCTACTACAACATGATGACGGGTGATCACAGCATGGAGTTGCCCCTCGAGTCTCCCGTCTCCGCAACCGAGACCGGTCCACGAGACCGCATGAACGTCAACATACCTGACAAGACGAGGCCGCCTCCGGAGATGATGGCACGCGGCTTGACCCAAGATGAGGACGACGAGTCTCTGACGTCCGCCTCTGAGGCTGAGGGGGATTCTTCCAGGCTGGCCTCTCGCCGCTCAAAGGTACCACAACACCTACTACCCCGATGCCTGACTATTCTTTCATGACGCAGTTGCTAATCGCTCCTGTTCCAGCCTCGAAACCGAACTTCATTCAGTGACGCTCTTTCCCCGTCAACCTCTATGGACTCTATGAACGGTGTCTCTCCAATCGGTCGCCTAAGGAGCGAGGTCTCACCTAACGGCGCCACGGCCGCTGGACAGGTGCCAAACATAGCCTCCGCTACTTCTTTCACGAGTACCACATACAACCTCCCAACCACAGCCACAGTCCCTCGAAGTTTCTTTGACGATGGCTCTACTCCTTCTCTCAGCTGGAGCTTGCTCGTCTCCAATATGAAACGTGCCATTGATCGATACCGCGAGGCGATAACAAACAATAGCCGCTCCGAATATGTCGCAAGGGCCGAAGACATCTCTGATCATCTCCGACTACTTCTTGCTGCTGGTTCTGGCACGACAGACAACCACTCTGGCCAGCCATCCATAATCTCTACCAACAAGGCGCTCTATCCGCACTTTCGAGATATGATGTCCAAGTTCTCGAAGCTAGTCATCTCCTCTCACATTGCTGCAGCAGATTGGCCTAATGCGGAGTCAATACAAAAATGCTTGCAGGAGGCCGACGGAGTCCTCCTGGGCGTGTTCAGTTATGTCGAAGTTGCTCGGCAACAGCGCGGCGAAGAGATCCCTCGCCTTTTCCCCGGTTTCGTTATCGGCAGCACCACTGGCGGAAGCTGGCAGAACAACGGTCTGGGCCCTCGTGATCCAATCACGGCTAACTTTCTCGAAGATGAGGAGGGAGTAGTGGATCCTATTGCCATCCTTGACAACAGATTGTTAGAGCGGCTGGACGAACAGAAACGAATTCTCGTGTCAAGCATCCGAGAGCTTGACAAGAACCTCATCACGCCAGACAAGATTGTCACACCTTATCGACATGAAATGATTGGTAACAACGTTTGCTTCGCTGGAGGAAAGGTGCTGGAGACATTTAAGCCCTGGATTGCCATGATCGAATCCATCGACTTGTCCTCACTGGGCAATAGCTTCCAGACTCCTCAGCTTGCGGATTTCGGCACAAATAAGCAGAGCCTTTATGACAACGTGTCCGACCTGCTTCTAGGCTGCCAAGCCGTTGCCGGTCCCTTGGCCGATGAGTGGGCGGAAGTTCGTGGAGAGGCCTTGGAGAACCGCCTTGAATATGTTCGTCAATGTGCACGAGCGCTCGAGACCAATTCTTCCCAGATCAATTTCTCCTTGCAACTTCTTTCAGAACAAGTCCAAATTAACCTGCAGCAGCATCAAATGGAGTTGAGGCCCCGCGAGGAACAGTTTCCAAGAATTCAATTACAGAGAGGGGAGACGATGCCTTACGACCGGCCACACCAACGGACTGAGTCAAGGACCACGCCAGCACGACCGCCACTGATTACAACACAGTCTTTCAGTGAGGGAGATCCACCTCCTGGCAACTTCAGGAAGGGCGACTATTCTAAGGTAAAGAAGATTTTTGGCGAGGATCCCTCGCCCCAGGCTGGCCTCCCGCCTGTCGAAGACACCCCCGATTTTCTGCGCCTCGACTTTGACAACGACGTGTCTTGGGACGCCAAGACAGTAAAGCCCACCGTCAAGGGAGGTTCCCTCCTTGCTCTGGTAGAGCAGCTCACTCGTCACGACAAGCTTGACTCAAGTTTCAACAACACTTTCCTCTTGACCTACCGTTCGTTCACCTCCGCCCGTGAGCTATTTGAGCTCCTTGTCAAGCGATTTGGAATACAGCCCCCCGAAGGCCTCACCCAGTCAGATTTCGACATGTGGAGAGACCGAAAGCAAAAACTAATCCGCTTCCGAGTCGTCAATATTCTTAAGAGTTGGTTCGACAATTTCTGGATGGAGGAGTACAACGAGGAGTCGAAACAGCTTATCCGCGATGTATACACCTTTGCTCGGGACACCGTCAAGTCGACTGAGACGCCCGGATCCGCGCCTCTGATGGCAGTCCTGGACCAAAGGCTCAGCGGAAAGGAGGCAGGCGCTCGCAGAATGATCCAGACAGTCAACCAGAACACCCCGACGCCCATCATGCCCAAGAACATGAAAAAGCTCAAGTTCCTGGATATTGATGTAACCGAATTCGCAAGACAGCTCACCATCATCGAGTCTCGACTGTACGGCAAGATCAAGGCTACGGAATGCCTAAACAAGACGTGGCAGAAGAAGATCATCGAGGGCGAACCCGATCTCGCCCCTAACGTCAAGGCACTCATTCTTCACTCAAATCAAATGACCAATTGGGTTGCGGAGATGATCCTAGCCCAGATGGATGTGAAGAAACGCGTGGTTGTAATCAAACACTTCGTTTCCGTTGCCGACGTAAGTTGACCTAAGCGGGTTTGCGGGTTCCATGAAACGGTTGCTAACATGAAGAACAGAGATGCCGCGCTCTTAACAACTTCTCAACGCTAACCTCGATCATCTCGGCGCTAGGTACGGCGCCCATCGCCCGACTCAAGCGAACGTGGGACCAAGTGCCCCAACGTACGCAGACCGTATTGGAGTCGATGCGAAGAGTCATGGCCAGCACCAAAAACTTTGGCGAGTATCGAGAAGCCCTCCATGCTGCCAACCCGCCGTGTATCCCTTTTTTTGGTATGAATCAACAACCACCTCCCCAGCCCCATGGTCTACCATTCTAACTATAGCTCAAGGCGTCTACTTGACTGACCTTACCTTCATCGAGGATGGAATTCCCTCCATTATCAAGAAGACCAACCTCATCAACTTCGCCAAGAGAGCCAAGACCGCGGAGGTTATCCGTGACATCCAGCAGTACCAGAACGTGGGATATTCATTGCAGCCAGTTCCCGAGTTGCAAGACTACATATTAAGTAATATGCAAGCGGCCGGTGATGTGCACGAGATGTATGACAAGAGCTTGCAAATTGAACCTCGCGAGCGGGAGGATGAGAAGATTGTGAGGTACGTAGAGTTGCGAAGTCTACCCTCATCATACGGCGGCGCGGTAGCGTGGCACTGAGAGATCATCTTTGAAGATAACAAACCGAGACCCGTTGCAACCTTGGGCTTTTGGTCGATATAAAGACGGAAGAAGAAACATGCTTACTAGTCATTCTCAACACGCAGGGTTCTGGCCGAATCAGGTTTCCTATAAGCAACCACGTTATCACTCACTGTTCGAGACATTATGCAGCCGCAGAAATGGATTGGACGAAAGTTTTTGCCAGGAATTAGCAGTTATTCGATCTTCGCGGCTCGAATGACAGCTGGCGATTATGTGGAATCGTCGCGGTGCGGTGCACGCTGCGTGCTGCCGTAGTGAATACCTATGAGCAGAGTGCTCTGTCACAGTCAGCGACACAATGCAGCTCTGCGGATACAAAATGCTAAAGGCGGCCCCAAGATCCTTGCCAAGCAGGGCAGGGAGCGTGACGAGATACAATTGCTAGCCAGTTCGTCAAGAGCTGATTAGGGACCAGCTAAGGATGGTCTCGAGCCCCTGACAGCCAGAAGCAAATGGTTGTGCGCGGGATGTGTTTGCAGACTGATGGACTTGAAACGTTCGATGTCCCAAGCGAAAGATGACCCTCATTGTGGATTCAGTGGGCATATGGATGTGGTGCTAGTCGTACGCCAAGGTATGCATCGTTGAGGCACAGCAGAAGAAGTTGGACAGTGAACTGGATATACCTGTGAGACCATGAAGGAGCTGAAATATGGATGGATATATATACCAGCGACAAAATCTAGTTATAGAAGAAATAGTCCATGTCAAGGCTGAACGGGCGCAATGCCAAACTGGTGTCTGATACTAGTTTCCAGTATCTTGACCGTCGCAATCACCTGTGTTTTAACTTGACGTGTCTTATGCATACAAAACGTGTACTGAAGTTCAGGTGGCTTACTCGTTGGGACCGTGGACAAGGTGATGAAGTGTCAAGGGACAAGATGGTGAGTTTAACGGACTGTTTTACTATGAAATAGGTCATGCCTCGGGTAGTATTATAACTCCACGCAAAACCTTTCCTGCTTGCTTATTGAACATGAATAAGCGACAACACACGAGAGAAGACGGAGGACAAAACATCAAGGCGCCCATTTAGTGTTTGTGCAGCTTGGCCTTGATGCGCTCACCCAAGCTAGGCTTGTCCTTGCCACTACCATGGTGGGAGGAGTCTCCCCCATCCGGGTGCACACCCTTTTCGTCCAAAAGTCCTGTTAAATAACTAGTTAGCAAGATCTTTGACCTAAATTTGAGCATCTGAAAAACAGGCCGTGGCATAACGTACGATCAGCTTCACGTCCGGCGCCAGGCTTTGTGGCATCAAAATCCCCGCCATCGGCAGCAAAGCCAGATGTTTTAACATACTCCTGACCAGTGCCTTCGGATTCAGACTCATTCTTCTGGGGAGTGGATCCTAAAGCCTTCGTCTCGGGAATCTTAGAGTGTGGAACCTCGGATTCTGGGACTTTGGACTCTAGTGACTTCGACTCGGGAGGGTTCGAAGTTGCGACCTTGCCAAGGTTGCCACCTCCATCATCACGCTTGATGGTGCCGCCTTCGAGGGGGCGCGAGTCTAAGCCCTCGGAAGGCCTAGAGTCGTGAATTTCAAGACGGTCACTGAACTTGCTAGAGGGGCCAGGGGTGGTTGTGTCGACGTCGTGCAGCTTGGAGGCGTTCTCGGGGATCTTCTCGGGGTCGCGAGTGTCGATCTGGGCAGAGGTCGTGTCTTGTCGGACGGATTGGGGAACTGAGGTGTTCTCGAAGTTTTGCGAGGTTGTGGTCGTCCCGCGGTGGGGAATTGAGGACGACTCGGAGTGCTGAGGGAGTGCCGTCGTCTCACGGTTATCTGAAGCAGCAGACGTCTCAGACTGGCCGCCCGGGAAAGACTGCTCTAGCCTCTCCTGCTGGGGCGTGGCTGTACGAAACAGTTAAATAAAGATCGACGGACACCGAAATGAGGTTGCGAGGGAAAAGCTTACCCAGGTTTCCGGCGTCGTAGGGCTCGCCCTCAGAGACGTTGCCCTTTACGCCAGACACGGGCTCTTTGTTGGCAGTATCGTCTCCCCAGACGGCCTTGGCGGCCGCGGCTGCAACGCTGTTGATAGTCTCCATACTGAGTAGTTATTGGGTGGAAGGTTGGTGGCTGGAACAAGCTGGAGATGGGAAGTATTGCGATTTCTTATGCTTGATCTGATCAAGTTGGTGCGATGGATGGATAAGGTTGAAGTAGGTGTGCCGGTGCAGAGCAGGTGCAGACGGGATGGAAAGACTTAAATACAAGGGCGTATCTGGGAAAGGCCGGCAATACGGCATCTTTCAACTGCAAGTGTGACGATCAGTGAATTGCCCAACGGCGCTGACGTCGTCAATTTGTGCTTGATGGTGTGCGCAAACATTCGGCGTATTCCGTTGATGCATCAAGTACCTACAGTGCTGTGGTATTATCTGCTCTAGGTGCTCTCGCCTACCTATTTACTAGGCACAGCACAGTAGTGGGCGGGAAGGCACGTAAGGCTGTACGAACACTAGTGCTGTACCTGTTAAGTATGTACATGGACCGGTCAGACAACGATGACGACGACCTACCTAGTCAATCGGGCCTGAAGAGCCCGTGTAGGCATAACCTTGGCGTTGGTTGGTCAGGTTGCGGCGAGGACATCTTGATTCTAGGACCCGCGGTTGGATGGATGATGTAGCTTATGACGTTTGTGCCAGTCGGGGACAATAAAGCAAGCCACACGCAGGTGGCTTCGCCCTTCAGCTAGGTACGACACAGTACTGACAGTACTATGTAGTACCTTGGAGGGACAAGTTGTGGTAGTTGGTTGAGTGGCTTGTGAACCAGTTGGACGGTGGACGGTGGACGCTTACTTCCATGGACGGAAGATCTCAAAGCTGGCGGGATCGGGTGGATGAACTACGTCATCGACGAGGGGTGCAAATGCAAACCTGGTGATCCCCCGCAAAATTTGACCCTGCGACTTTCGACATCAACTGACGCCATGGCGGCAGTGCCGTAAGGAAACACGTGAGAGCCAGGCTTTCCCCTTGTTACACGAGTTTCATACATGCATGAAATACGTGGATGTTGGCATTACATATTAGTAGTTCGGATAGAATTTCCGCCCCGACAGCTCTCGGGGTTTTCCATCTTTGTTCATGCATGTGGCGTGTGAGAGCGTGAGGGGCAATTATTTGCCTGTGGCACAAGAGCCCCAATCCTTTTAATGATGGAGATGTGAGGGCCCATTCATGCCTCCGGCGTGGGTAGTGCTTCGGCCGAGTCGGGGATCAAAGAATGGTTCGGAGGGCTGAAGGAGACGAGGGTGGGATGTTTCGGACCCTGCATGGCTCCGCAGGCGTGACATCCATCAGTGATCTGTGGTGTGAAAGGTGCCGAATGCCGGTATTGTTGTCACCCCGATGTTGGGCTGGGGGATTGGGGGGACTAACGATGGCGTCTTGTACAAATCCGCCTTCTTCTTCCCAACTTGCCAGATAGACAAGCTAACAGTAGGACGACCAAGAAGACTTCGGGGCCCCGTGTTGTCTTGGTCATGATGAATGAGGCAGGCACATGTACTTCGTACCTATCTCACTGAGTAACTTAATTTTATCCGTATTGGTTAAATTAGATGGGCCGCCGCAGGGATCAGACTAAAGTCTGTGTCTCCAACTCATGTATGTACAATTTACCGGAAAGCAAAAAGGAACTCGATTCGCCTGAGACCTGCACGATGCCACGATGTGACGAATTAATGAGCCAACCAATGGATCCTTACCCTTTGCTCCCTGTTTGCCTTGCTCCCTGCTGTGATGATGGATGACAGACGGTCTGCGACTTTCATTCTGTTTCCGTTTTGACGTTCTTTCTCTTGTCCGCCTCGGGATTCAATAGTCCCACTCCACCTCGTATAACCTTGTTGGTCATCCACCTCCCACCACTCCGGGTTCTTCACCTCCACTTCCTCGATGTCGTCGTCGTCCTCTTTGCCGCCCTAGGCAGACAAGCAGACAGATGGACAGACTCGCTCCTCTTTAGCCTTCCTCCTCTTCTCTCAACGCTTTCTTTTTCGTCTTGTCTGTGGCTTGTGACCGGGCTGACCCTGTCTAGACACCCATCTACGCCCCGTTGTGCGAATAGGAGCTCTCCCGTGGGATCCGCGGATCCTACGTACATATGTGCTTGGCATGGAAGTTACAGGGTAGGTACATATATTACTGGTCCCTAATGAGTCTCAAGTCTCCGGGGCGCGTGTCGGGGCGCCAGCCACAAGGCTACGGCAGGTCTCCGGGTCCCGCTCCCACACAACGGTGAATATCAATCTATCACGGGCGAGATATATACAAGATGAGGGTGTTTCCGATTGCCTGGCCACCTACCTACCTACCTACCTACCTAGGTACCTACCTAGTTGGGTAATTACCTTGGTACTTAGCTTCAAGTTCCTTGACCGGTTCCTCCTGACTTCACCGCCAACCTAAGTGCAAATGAAAGTGAGAAAGCTAGAGGCTACGCCGCGCTACTACATAAGTCTACAGAGCACTCTGTTGTTATTGGAGCAGACGGGATGCCCTGGAGATGGAGGCTTGCGGCGTGTTTCGTACAGCAAGTGCGCGCCTGGATTGTAGCTGCGACAGCACCGGGTCCGCTGAACGTCCGAGCAACTCTCCACCTCGATTGCACCTGCCCTGGTCCCCATCCACTTCAACATCCACACATCATCCACACAATCCACATTCATGGACGGCCGACGACTGGGGCGACACGGCCTTTATCGAGGATTTGCTTTTCGATTCAACAGCTCCTCAGTATTCGTACCTACTCCATAGCCTCCCGGCGCTTGTCTGCGCTGCGTTGAGCTGTGCCGTGCTGTTACATAGGGGGCAGCTGAGCTGAGTTTACCAAGGTAGCCTAAGATACCTACCTAGGTACCTACTTCGTCTTCGTACTGTACGAGTATTTGCCTGCCCGCCTTACGACATGTAGGGCCGTCCTCTCACCTCTGATTGCCATTGTCTTTGCGACTATCCCCTCCCTCCCAAAGTCGTCCGTCCTATAATAGTGTCCCAAGCTCCCGGATTCCCGGGTTTTCACTCTCCTAGCGCTCTGGTAACCTCTCGCAGGGTTCCATTGTTTTGAGCTTCCCCATCAGCTTCAGCTTGACACCGGCTTGCGGATACACTCTCACTCATCATTTCCGGCCCGTCACTCTCAAAGCTCACCTTGACGGTGCACATTCCACCGGCCCTTGACTGCTGCTGACTCAATCCTCCATCTGCCGCATACCCTCCCCGTCTTCTAGGTCTGGGTCTCGAGGCCGACGTAACGGGCCGATTCCAAGCAACTACCCAGCCCGGGGAACGACATTGTTTTTTATTCGCCTACGGACAAGAGCCGACGGGAGACGAGGAAACTCTTTGGACATTGAGTACCCGGCAGCCTTCCCTCCACGTCTCGGGTCGGAGATTTTGGGATAGAGCACGAGGAAGAGTCGTCACTGAGTGACCGGCCGAGGTGATAGCAGCCACGACGAACCACTTCTACTAGGATCTCGGCGCGAACTGGCTCGCGTCTTTTCTCGTGATGGGCTCAGCGTTACCGCATCGATATCCCAGTCTCTACCTGCCTCATTTGTCCGTTTCCGCGCCACCTTGGTGAGCCGGGCGCAAGCCAACAGCGACTACCTCCAATCGGCCTCACCCCTTCTTCACCCCAGCGCTGCCGCATCGTCACATCGACCGACGTTTTTTAGAACCAGGAACCAGGAACCAGGAACTAGGACCTCTGCTCATCATGGTATACTGTGGCAAAGCCTCACAGGGCTGTCAAAGCTGTCGCACCCGTCGCATCAAGGTATGTCCGTCTCGCCTGCGTCTCTCTCGGACATCCTAAACCTCCTGCTCTTGCTCACCAACCCCGACATACATAGTGCGACAAGATCAGACCCGACTGCTCCCAGTGCATCCGGGTCGGCAAGAAGTGCCCTGGCTACCGCGACCAGTTGTCACTCATGTTTCGCGACGAGAGTAGCAAGGTTATTCAGAAAGCACATGCTCAGTGGGGTGTTGGTGACACGCCCCCTGACACCACTCAACCTCATACTGCATCTAGATCTGTCGCTTCCTCAGCTTCTTCAGCTTCTTCCACATCCTCTACTCCCTCCACTTCCTCGTCCTCGTCCTCGTCGTCCGCAATTCCTTGGTCGACTTCGCCCTTGGCTGTGACAACTCACCAACCTGTGTCTCCGACACTTCCGTCCCCCGCCTCGTCCAAGCTGTCCTCATCTCAACCCTCATCCGCTATCGCGCTACCTTCTGCTGTTATATGGCCCACACGGCTACCCAGTCCAGTCGATCCCAGTCTCGAAGAGCAGGGCGTCCAGTTCTATATCAACCGGTACCTTATCGGCCACCCCGATGAGCCAAGGACGGCCGGCGATCTCGTTTCGAGCGAGTGGTTATGGGATCCTTCATTGCAGGACGTGATGACAGCCGTCGGCCTCGCTAGTCTGTCCAACCTCAGGAGTGATCGAAACCTAATGACAACAGCCCGCCAAAAGTACGGCCAGGCTCTGCGCCGGACTGGTCAGGTCATTCGGACGCCGGTTACCCCGTCTTTCGAGGTCACGATGCGAGGTGTGGTGATGCTTGCCATGTTCGAGGTGAGTGCGCTCCGTGGGCTGTCCCCATCCTATGCTTTGTTTCTGACATGTCGAGTAGTTAGTCAAAGGCACCCACCAGGGCATCGCACATGTTCATGCACACGTCATGGGGGGTGTTGCCCTCCTGCGACGCTGGTGTCCCATGCCCAAGGCAGCTTTCGGAGGCGTCCGCGCTATGGTACAGATGTGCTTTTCGTTGGTAGGCCACCCTCGATTCTCGGGTGTCGATGTGTGTGGGCTGCGGCTAACTAGCTGTTTAACAGTTTATTCCAGCATGCATATCAAATACTCCGCTCCCGGAGCCGTTTTACGAATGGGCGGCCTTTAGCAGCTCTCTCCTGGATCCAGAGGATCGCCCTGCCACTAGTCTGGGACTTCTAATAGCCCGTTTTATCGAAATATCGGCTTACATCCACACTCACGCCCTCAGCGATGGCCGGCCTAACACGACTTCTATATTGCAGCAGCTCCATGATTTAGATCATGAGTTCGTCGAGTGGGAGCGGAGGCTTGGGGGCATTTGGCTTTATCGTACGGTGAAGGCGATTGGCATCCCTCCTGCTGCCATCTTCGAGGGCCAGTATCATATCTACTATGACATGTGGGCAGCTCGCATGTGGGGTCACTATCGCTGGGCCCGAATTCTTACCAACCAGGCAATCGTAGACTTCGTCAGTAACAACCCGCTGTCTAGCCTGCCGTTGATATCGGCAACTGAGCACGACCGTCGGCTCGACATCATTCGGATGATGGCTCGGGACGTCCTCGTGAGCACACCAAGCCACTGGCGTCATCCTCTTCTCGATGACAGATCTACAGTGCCAGTGGACAAACCTGGCGGAGCAGGGTCTGGCTCAGCCGGCATCCCAATCGTTCTGTTCCAAATCAAGCTGGCAGCCTGTGCCCCTGGTGTTCCCGTGAGGTACTGGGACTGGGTTTATGGGGTGATGGAGTGTATATGGAGCGATTTAGGAATGCTCCATACCAAATCTATGATGGAGGCGATGAGAGCGCACAAAGACGCTCTTCTAAGGGCAAAGGCAGACGGAATACTAACATATAATGGGTAAATTAGGCTTTGAGTTGGAGACACTCGGTGGGTCAGGCGTTGAATTGGTGTGTATGGTCGAATAGGGCGCATTACTTGGTTGATTGGGTTCATGGGCAATTGGGTGCCGTATTGATTCCGGCGCAATTTGGTGCCAGGGAGTCAGGGGTTCGCAAATACTGTACCCACGGTTGGTTGGTGTTGCTGGTGATTTGGATTGGGATTGGGACATGTATTTTGAATGACGATACGAACCTTTGAGGGACCCTGTCTCACACCCAAACATGGTTTCTGGTTGTGATTGTCCTCATTGCCTTTGCCGCGGCATGTATTTATGTAGGTAGATAATGGGGCTAGCACAACGAAGCGACTAACTCAACAAGTTGAGGAAGGCACAATACAGTCCCGTATGCATGGGGATGGAGAGATGTTCCTCCGAGAATGTGTTTTATGTCAGTTGGCAAAGACCTTGAAACTTATACGAAGTTGTGTGCTTGTCGCATCTGTGGTGCCCCCGCGTCATGGAACCTTGACCCGGTTTCGGAGAAATGTTGTCCTCGGCCGATAAGCTAGCACGTGCACCTGCAGCCGCATCCGCAAGGCTACGACAACATCAACCACGTCAACCTAAGCCTTATCGCAACCTCATCCGCCATCCACCCGATAATCGTCATCACTATCGTCGTCACGACGTAGCCTCCCCCAAGCCGAACGCAGATACCCTCCGACGACTGGCTTCCAGTCGCAGCTCCCCACTGGCACGATGGCAGGCAAAGGTAACTTGATCGCCACTAGGGTGCATCGCAGGAACCGGACTAAGCAAACCATCCAGGCGACGACCAAACGATCAAAGTCGCATCCAAGAAGGACGCCAAGAATGCTACCATCAAGTTGAAGAAACCCCCGCCCAAGTACAGCAAGCCTGGAAACTGGAGAGACGGCAGTGTCATTGACGGTACAGTCGCATGTCGCGTCGCGGTGCGTGATCGATGTGCTGACCCTTGGGTAGATGACAAGAAGAAGAATGGCAACTCGCCCACAGAGGCAGCCGCCTCGCCAGGCCCCGTCGTAAACCAGCTTGACGATACCGCCCGCGAGACGTTCGCGACCGGCCGACCACTTGAAGACAGCCCCGATCTGCAACAATGCAAGCACTGCAAGAAGAGCATACTGAAGACAGCCGCCAAGGCGCACATTGCGCAGTGTCTACGTTTGAAGAAGGAAAAGGCACAGCGCAAGAAGGAAGCTCGCGAGGCCAGGGAAAGGGCCAAGGAGGCGGCGAGAGAAGAGGAGGCGCGGAAGGCCGACGAGGAAAACGGCGAGGGCAAGGACGAGGAAAGTGACGACGAAGGAATATCAGCCGAAAAGAAGCCTACTGGGAGCAAGACGGCAAAGAAGGCTGCCGGAAAGAAGCCTGATGACGACAAGAAGGGCAAGAAGCGGAAGGCAGACGGCGATCCAGAGAAGGGACCGAAGACCAAGAAGAAGAAGGACGAGCCCAAGGCAAAGGTCCCCAAGCCGAAGGGTAAGAAAAGGTCTCGGGTGTCTACGCGCCACAGCCACTTACTAATTATGCTTACAACAGGTCCTGTTGATGTTGAGCGGCAATGTGGTGTGATATTGGCAAACGGCCAGCCTTGCGCGAGATCCTTGACGTGCAAGAGCCACAGCATGGGTGCCAAGCGAGCCGTGGCCGGGCGATCACTGCCATATGACATGTTGCTTGCTGCATACCAGAAGAAGAACCAAGCAAAGCAGCAGAGTGAGTATCCCACCAGCCGAAAGGCGTTTCCTTGGGACAATCGTTGCTGACCACCGCCAACCCTCCAACAGAGGCAGCTCTAGATGCCAACGCTCCGGTGGAGGATGAAGATGAGGCCAACACTGGGCCTATAGATTCGGACGAGGAGACGGCCGCGGTCATGGGTGCCCTTGCTCAATGGAATCCCCAACCTCTACTACCCCAACCCATATTCACTCCGATTAAACGCCAGTACCAAATTTCGAGGCTCCACGAGCAATTGCAGATGGCCACCAACGGCGGCCGGACAAACATATTCCAGGTCGTCGGCTATGGGTCCCAGAAATTCCCGGAAGGCCATCCCGGACTGCTGGACAGCGAGGATGCGCCTGGGGAGCCGGAAACGGGGGTTGGGGGATTTGGCAACGCGGGGAGGTCATCCACGTTTGGGTTACCGGGGGGACCGCAAAGGCAGGCATCAGTGGCAAGTCGGGCGTAGGGAGATTTTGGAGGGAACGCCGAGGACCTATTCTCGGATGCGGACAGCGAAAGCGATGCAAGCCAACATTTGACACAGGGGCTATAATGACTGAATGAGGTTCTATGTTTACGGGACTAGTAGTGATGGTTGACTATCTGCACCCTTCCAGCGATGCGACTGCTCAATTGTGAGCGTTGGGAGCATTTTATTATTCCCAGTGCTGTTCTCACTGAACTATCATAATGAGACGTCGTAGAGCTCGATCGTCACATGCAACTAGCCGCGGGCTGTTACCGGCACCGCGGTCGGACTAAGCATGACCAAGTCCCAATTTCCTAACTTGGCATGGTGATGACGTCGTGAAGTCTACACCACCCAGCCATTCATTCATTGGCCGTCTTCCAACCCAAACACCTACCAAACACCAACCACAGCATCGACTCTCACGAGCAATTCTGCTAGCTTCAAACCCGAACCAAGAGGGACCCGGGAAGGATTTGCCAAGGACAACTGCCACGGCCTCGGATGTCATGGCGTCGAATCAAGCCCTCAATGCACTCGGTCACGCCGTCTCCGGCTCCGTGGGGGCCGCCGTCTCGACAGCTGCGCTGTACCCGCTGGACCTCGTCACAACACGCCTCAAGGCGCAGCCTGACTCCGACGCCGGCTACGACGGGGTCATTGCCGCCTTCAAGGGAATCACCTCGCGCGAGGGCGGCATTCGGGCGCTGTACAGCGGGCTGGGGGCGGATGTGGCCAAGTCTGTGGTGGACAGCTTTCTGTTCTTCGGCTTCTACAACTACCTACGCCGTCGGGACCGCAAGCCCAAGATTCTAGAGGAACTTGCCGTGGGCGCCATCGCGGGCGCGTGTGCGAGAGCCCTCACCACGCCCATGTCCAACGTCGTGACGCGGAAGCAGATGTCGTCCGGGCAGCAGACGCTCCGAGAGATGCTCGCTGCCATCAGAAAGCAGAACGGTCTTCTCGGCCTTTGGTCTGGCTATTCGGCCACGCTGGTGCTCACCCTCAACCCGAGCATAACCTTCTTCGTCAACCGCAGGCTGGCGGAGCGCATCATCCCGGCCCTGGAAGACGAGGACATCCCCGTGGCGTGGGTCGCCTTCCTGATTGCGGCCTGGAGCAAAGCTACCGCCACCGCAATCACGTATCCATTTCAAAAAGGGAAGACTCGCCTCCAGATGGCGAGCTGCTCCACAGACAAGAAGGCTTCCGACCAAGAGAATGGGGTCGATGGTGAAGAAAATCCGGTGCCAAAGCGCTGGAAGTTTGCCGAGCTTCTCGACCAGACCATATTCGGTGTCATCCTGCGCATCATCAAGGAGGAAGGCCCACGGGCCCTGTACGCCGGGGTTCAGGGTGAACTCCTCAAAAGTTTCTTCAGCCACGGCCTAACCATGCTCAGCAAAGGGGTGATCCACCGGTTGGTCATCCGCCTATGGTTCTTGATACTGCCTCATCTGCCGCGACGAAGGCTTCAGCCTAAATGACGAAATGTTCAGTCCGGAGACGGGCTACCAACATAGGCTAGCACTGGAAAGCGATGCCGTGTCTTTCCACAGTGCTCGTTCCGCGAGCTGAGAAGCCTGTTCCTTCGGAGCGGAGTGCTACTAGGCCAGGAATCGAACTGCCCTGGGCGGTGTCTCGCTTATGCGATTTCGAAGTCAAGGGCACGTCACAGACATAGCAGGACAAAGGCGGCTCATCTTCTGAAGACGCCTTCTTGCTAGATGGGATCATGAACTTTTTGACGCAGCTGTGACACAGGACGTGCCCGCACTTTTTGGCCATCATGGGGCTTGAAGAGTTGGAAAGCGCTTTTAGGCATGACGGACAGGTTCTGCGCTTGCCCTCGGAGCTCGAATCCTCCTCCTCGGTGAAGTTGATGGTGATGAGGTTCTGCATAGAGAGCGAATGGGGATCGTCTGGCGCTGATGCTGGACATATAGGTGTCACCTTTTCCTTCTTGGTCGCGGCGGGGAGTTTACTCATTTGCACATCCGGCGTTAGTGACGGCGTCCAGAAGGAAGGAAGTGTCGGTTTAGCAGCCTGTAGATGAGCAACAATGATTAGTATGTGCATAATTTTGCAAATGGCTTGATGGGGTAAGAAAGGGTAAGAAAACGAACCCTTTCGTCGTCGATGGCTTTTCTTGCCTTCGCCTTGTCTTGCCGTGTGATGCGATCAAGCTCATCTTCGTCAAGCTCAAACTTCCTCTTGGCTCCTGTGCTAACTGACGTGTCTCCTGGGTCACCTGTAGCTGGCGGTAGTTTTGTAGCCCCCTTTCTCGCACGTTCTAGACCAACTTGGGTCAATTCGAAGTCCTTGACGGCTCGTTCCTGGTCTTCCTGGTCCTCCAGCGCCTTGGTCCTTGCGGCCTCGCCTTCGGCATGTTGCCGGGCTTTGTCGGCGCGCTTGATGTCCTTTTTCTGGGCCAGAAGGTTCGAGAGTGCGCACTCGTGACAGAAAATATCGCCGCGCGCACAGGAGACGGGGTCGCGAGCGATCCCGAGGCAGAGGCCGCAGGAGCCGAAGGGGAGAAAGGAGTCGCGGTTAAGACGGGCTGAGTTGGAGCTCCAGTTGGATTTGGCAACAGCTCGCTCGTGGGAGGTGAAGACGGCTCGGGAAGTGTTTCGTTTGCCTGGTGTGGGGGATTTGAGGTTAGCTCGCTGGGTCTCAATGGAAGCTTAGAGCACGAAGGACGAAGCACAAAGCACGAAGAGCAAGAATCTGGGAATTAGGTGAGGGTGAAGTGAGGGTGACGAACTGTGCGCCATCTTGCGACCAAAGCGAGGAGGTTTGCGTGATGGAAGGGATGAATTATACAGATGTTCCCATTCGAACCAAATGCTCTCTAGTGCAGTAGGTAACAAGCTTGATTGGTTTGTTGAGCTGCGGTTTTGTTGACTGATGTTGGAGACAAACTTGCGAATGGAGGAAGAGAGGTGGCTGGCTTGCTGCTGCTACGTTACGAAGTAATTTTGGCTCCAGGGTAGCCAAATCGGAACAAGTTTGAGTGGGTCCCGATGAACCGACGGCGCTCCTCAGCGCGCGCCTCGCCGTTCTGCCGCGCAAATTAATTAATCAAGTCGAAAATATCACCGTCTGGCTTCTCGTCGGGCGGTTGAACAAATGGGCCAATTCTCTCTCTTTCACTCGAGTTGTTGAGCCCGCGCTTACACACCATGTCCGGGCCGCCCTCTCCTACGCGGCCCAGCATGCCTTGGCGGCTGGCGTCGATGGCCGTCATGGGCTCCGTGGGCGTTGCCTCGCGAGCCTTTATGTACGGCCTCAATGACTTCGAGGTCCGCGGCTTGGATCGTCTCCTCGGCGTGCTCGACCGCCGGAAAGCGCAGGGCCGGGAACGAGGACTCCTCACCGTCTGCAACCACATTGCTGTGTATGGTATCCTTGTCGGCTCTTTGCGTTTGGCGCCGTCGTGCTGACTGCTCCCGTTTGCGCATCTAGACTTGATGATCCTCTCATCTGGGGAATACTGCCTCTGCGCTACTGCTTCGACCCCGACAACTTACGTTGGGGCTTGGGCGCTCATGATATTTGCTTCAAAAACAAGTATGTCCCGAGATGGGCACTACTGCCCAAGTTATCATGACGCGCGTTAGATTTCTGACTAGGTACACAGGGCTACTTCGACCTTCTTCAGCCTCGGCCAGATCCTCCCAACTCATCGTCTATGGCATTCACCCCATGGCGGCCTGTTCCAACCAACAATGACACAGGCTGTTAAGCTCCTATCCGGGCCTTCTTACTCCTCCTCACTCTCACCGCCGGCGTGGGTGCCAAGCTCTGTCCCGAATGCGACTCCCGCCACGTCTTCACCCTTGCCCCCGGTAGAGTCTGAACCGCTCTCCTTCTCAACCAACGGGACTGACAACTTCCGAGCGCCGGCATCCTACGCGGCCAATCGCAATGCCTGGCTTCACGTCTTCCCCGAGGCTTGCTGCCACCAAAGCTCCGACAGCGGGCTCCGGTACTTCAAGTGGGGAGTGTCTCGGCTCATCCTAGAGAGTGATCCGGCCCCCGAATTCATCCCCATGTTTGTTCATGGCACTCAGAATATTATGCCCGAGGACAGAAAGTGGCCCAAGTGGGCGCCGCGCATTGGAACCCAGGTGAGGGTCGTAATAGGCCAACCAACCGACGTGGACCAGCTCTTTGGGACTCATCGTGCTGCCTGGCGGAAGCTGGTTGAGAAGGGAGACCCCAAGCTGCTCAAACATAGCCCCGAGGCCGTCGAACTCAGGGTCGCCGTGGCCAGGAAGGTAAGAGACGAAGTTGAGAAGCTGAGGGAGACCATGGGCTTCCCTGCTGAAGAGGATAAGTCCACAGCCCTGGCAGAGACGTGGGCAGAGGAGCCGCACACGAAAAAATTCAAGAGTCCAGTGGATGGCAGTCCTGTGAATAGACATTGAATGACCCGGGAAATAGAAAGGACGGGGAAACAAATAGATATGAATCGCCGAGATACAAGGCCGAACCCGCTTTCAGCCATCTGTAGACTATTAGTTGCGGCCTGTAGTTGGGCGGCGGCGGTTTATACCAACGCAGAAGACAATTAACACAACGTCCAGGCGGCGACATCTCATGATCCAACTACTTGCTCGTCCCCAGTTTAATTCTGCTGACCCCCAAACTCCGTGATACTGCCGGTCCGAGAAACACTACCATCTCGAGTCCCGCCGAGATGCTGCAGCCTTGATATATCACCTCCAGCCATGGCTCATTCCTCACGGTCGATATGCACTTGGGCCAGCCACTAGTAAGTGTCGAAGCCTTGGCTTGGCACAGCCTGCGAGTAAGCACGAGACTGGGCCTGCAAGTTTTGTTGCTGCTGCTGCTGCTGCTGCTGCTGTTGATGCATCACCAGGTCGTTGAACCAAGGATGCTGCAAAGCGTCGTGGGCGCTGACCCTCAGCTCAGGACGGAGCTGGAGCATGCGCTGGAGCAAGTCGATACCGGTCGGGTCGATTGCGGGGAGGATGTTGCGGAGGTCCTGGGTGGCATACATTTGGAACGTCGGCTTGTACTCGGGGTACTGGGTGATGCCGGGCCAGGAACGCTCCGTCGGTGTGCCCATGATGCGGAATATCCTCACGATCTGATCCTCGTTTGTGGTCCCGGGGAAGAGAGGTCGGCCAGTGAACATCTCAGCCATGATGCAACCGGCGGACCAAATATCGATGCTGGTGTTGTAGGTCCTGCTGCCGAGTAACACGTCGGGGGCGCGGTACCAAAGTGTAACGACCTCGTTGGAAAAAGTGTTGACCGGGATACCAAAGGCGCGAGCGAGACCAAAATCGCCCAGCTTCAGCAAGCCTTTGCTGTTGATGAGCAAGTTCTGGGGCTTGAGGTCTCGGTGAAGGACGCGGTTCTGGTGACAGAAGTCGATTCCCTTAAGCAACTGGTACATGAATGACTTGATGGTTGCTGGCTTGAGGGCACCCCGCTCGCCATTGGTGTCCATGTATCTCTTTAGGTCGCCGTCCATGAATTCGAACACTAGCATAAGTTTGTTCTCCGTGTGAATGACGTCGTGTAGGGCGACAATGTTCTCGTGCTTGAGCTCCTTCATGAGCGAAATCTCGCGGATAGCAGTCGACGGGGTTCCCTCCTCCGAGTCGAGATGGATCTCCTTGAGTGCGACGAGCTCGCCGGTCTGGCGGTTACGGCCTTTGAAGACCTATGGCAGAACATGGACATGTCAGCGATGGACTTTGTAATAGGAAGTAGCTGGTTTGCAAGCTGGGAGGAAGGGCATATCGGCAGAAAACGGTGATAGGTGGGTGAGTGAGCAAGCAAGCAAGCAAGCAAGCAAGCAAAGCGCCCCCGGGTCAAGAATACAGCAACGGACTCACCGTGGCATATGTACCCTCGCCCAGCTTCTCCAGCTGCTGGAACGAGCTGGGATGACGTTTGCCGTCCATAATGATGGCGTAAAGACTTGGACAAACGGCGGGAGCGTGTTTGCGGGAAGAAGTAGGAATTAATCGGTATGGCGTGTCCCGGGCTGGAGCGGGCTGCGGGAGAGAGAAGTTGCGTCGGGCTTGGGCTGCAGTGGTGTTGTAGGTTGGTAGACTTGTACGGAGTAGTGCTGTGTGTTCCTACTTACGGCGCTTCCTTTTTCCTTATCCCTCCCTGGCTTGCCTGGTGTTGGCGCCTGTTGGCCTTGCAGCTGCAGGTAGCCTGGGTCTTGACTCGCCCTGGAGTTGCCCCTCACTGTCACTCCTTCCACTGACCGACCGACAGTTGGGTGGCACTGCAGGGAGGAATGAGGAGGTGTGTACTCAAGGAGGGGGGTCCGGTACATCAGTATCCGAGTCACTTAGGTACCCGACCACTAGTTATTGCCGTGTTTCAGTCGCAGTCAGGTACCAAGGGAGATCTAGACTGGCAGTCACTCACCACAGGCCCAGCTGTACCCCCCCACCATTATCCTCAAGGGTCACCGCTCGGTAAACGAATGTTGCGGGGCCAGGATATCGTTCTAGGCGCTCTCACTAGCCACTCAAACCATTTAAGCCCCACCCCTCACCTCCCTGGCCTGATCATCAGCTGCCAGTCAACCACTATAGCGAATCGAGCCATCGTCATCGTACTGCGCGCCTATCGTCCGTGTTGTCGCAACCCGAATATAACCCCGAATTCAAACTCCATTTTCAACAAACCCAACTCGCCGCTACCGTCCTCTATTGTTCTCTCTCTCCTGTGGCTAAGGTCCTATATAAATCCGTTGTCTGCGTTGGAACGCCTCGTCCTCGTACCGTCGTCTCGTACCGTCGTCTCGTACCGTCGTCTCGTACCGTCGTCTCGTACCGTCTCCTCCCACCCAAGCCGCTTTCGTCGGCGGTCCTTCCCCGCCATGAGACCTGTTCCGTCAGGGAATCGCCCCCTCAATATCCAACCGCCAGGACGATCCGATAGCCTGGCGTGCGGCTCCTCGGCCGCGCCCGTGGCTTGCTTCATCACCAACGAGGCAAGCATCGAGGCCGGCCGAAGTCGGTCTCCTCCGAGACTCCGACAGCAACCCGACCCTCGTAAACTGCACCACGGTTCCCGCCACCCGTCCCTTCGTGATCAGCAACCATCGTCAGCTCCTCTGGCCGGAAGCATCTCATCCTCGTCTGGCGATGACCAGTACCTTTTGCCCTATCCCTCAGATCCCGGTACCCCATTTATGCTTGGTTTATCGGGCCCGGAATCGGCATTGAGCGGCACGTCATCAAGAACGAGTTCACTTGCGGGACCATCTGTCGAAAGTCAGAGTGATCCCGTCGAAAACGGTTCCGTTCTACTAGGGCCTGCCATGTCAGACACCAGGGATGAGAATGGGCATGCCGTCAACGACTGTTCCGTGCCTCAACTCATCATGCCAAGCTTGACGGTGCCGCCTCGCCGACCGTTCTCGCACGTTGGCAAGTCCCTAGGCAAACTCAAGATCATGGTAGCAGGCCGACCAGGTACGCTATTCTAGAACCCATGCCAGTTCATCATTCGACCCGTGAAGAAATGCTCATAGGTACTCTAGGTATCGGCAAGACCTCCCTCATTAGGTCCTTGGCACAGCGCTGTGAACATATTGTACACACAGACCAGATAGGCCCGACTGAGACAACACATGTTGCCGAGATCTACGCCAGTTCTAGGCCACATCCTTGGTGGAAGGCCGACACGCAGCAAATGCCCAGCGCGAGACGGAGATCCTCTGCGAGCGGTGAAATACTGGACCGAAATGTTTGCTTTGTCGAGGGCCCCAGGCATCTACATGGCTCATCGGTATGGCCACCATACTCTTGCTTTAAAGGATGTTCCTCATTGACAACATGCGTAGGGACGATGGCACGACCTTCAATACGTACAATCTCACCTGGCTGCGCTCTTGAGTAAGCCCATGGACGATTCGGATCTCTTTGCTCTCATAAACGCCGGGGGCGAACCAATCGTTGACGTAGTCCTATACTTGATATCGCACAAAGGTACTTTCATCGCTGAATCTTCGCGTTGATGTCCACACTAACACACCCCAGGCCTTGGAGCTGAGGATGTTGAATACATCAAGAATGCCCAAGTCATGACTAACGTCATTCCCGTGTTAGCACGGGTTGATGAGCTTGGTAGTGACCAAGTTGAGGTAGTCAAACAGAGGCTCCTGCAGGGCTTAGTCGAGAAGGATCTGAAGTGCTTTTCCTTCGCCGGCCCTGAGCCACATGCGGAGACCTCCCAAGTTTATGCCGTATCCACTGAAACGCGACCCGACTATGAAAATATGGACGCGAGTGTCTTAATGAATTCTGAGTATATCCCGCCTTTAGTCCCCACCGACTTACACAGGCTCGTGGATCATGTCTTCTCACTGGACGGAAGTGCACAGCTACGACACTCTGCCGCAGCCAAATGTGTCAGTTGGCGTCGGGATCATGGTCATGGCGTGCTACAGAATGCATTGGTCAACCGCAGCACGATCACTCCTGGCAGGGCTGCTTATTTTGTTCCTGGCAGGGCTTTGAGGCTGGGCTCCACTCGCCATGCCCAGTGTTGGGAACGACTGGAGTTGTATGACTGGGCACATAACCTACGGCAGAGTCTTTACTCCGAGCGACTGCATAATTTCCTTAGTCAAAGGTCGCATCGTGCACCCGCGCCTGAGTCTCGACTGGTACGTATCATTTCAAGCGAAGACGATCAACCTAACTTCGAGGTTCGGCGGGAAACACTGCGTCGTCACCAGGACCCACTCGGAATCTTGGAGATAGGAGGGCAACTGAAGCAAAAAAGCATCCTTGTTATAGAGGTGGTGAGCAGCATCGGATTGGTTGCGTACATGATGACTCAGCTCATACAGCCTGGATGGGCTGAGGAAACACGTTCGGTGGCCTTTTCTAGGACGAGGATCGGGGTGGATGTGTTCGGGCTTGGCACGTTATTACTCTGGTAAGGGCAGGCAAGATTTGCCTATGGATCTGTTTGAAAAAAAGAAAGAACAAAAAAAATTGAGAAGAACCCCCTCCCCCACGACGTGTCAGACGCTCTCTTGTGCCGCAGTTGGTCTTCTCTCATACAGCTGGGAATGTTGGATCTTTTAGCTACCTATATACAAACCCGAGATACCTTTACAAGAATGGATGCTACCGGAAAGTCAACTTTAAGATATTCCAATAGCTCAGATAGGGTGCCCTCGGACCAAGAGAGGTAAGGGCCGTGACGGTGTGAGTAAAAGCCCAAAGGCTCCTGGGAGGCAAAGTCTCTTCTTCCCTCGCTTGCCCAAAGCACACCAACGGCTACTCTATCAATTTCGGTACAGTTCAGTACAGTTCGGTACAGTTGTTTGTCATCATTGTTCTTAACTGTCAGCCATGGTACGTTTCAATATCAACATCCGGACGACGACAACATCAGTAGTCAGATGTGTTCTGTTCCAAACTTAAGTGAAGGTCCGCCGCAAATCGCACAACACAAAGGAGACCACGCTGTCTTGATTGGGAGAATGTAGCAAGGTCAACATCGACATCAAGATCAGGAGTTCCTCTCATGTAGACTGTTCATATGCCAATAACCTAGGTCCATGCGCCGGGCACGTCGGCGGGCTGGACGCTGAGAGCTTTCACAGCTGCTTTGAGGTCGGGTATGTCATCTGCAGTGCGGGCAACGTGAGCCCAGCGTATGGAGCCATCGCGGTCTACGGCAAAGGCACCACTCGTCTGCCATCGCGAGCCACTAGTGGTATTGCGGTTCCAGATGTCTTCGTCCTTGGCCAGCTTCACGACCGACCACAGGGTAACGGGGTTGGCGACATGCCAGGTGTTGGAGATGCCTAGGCCCCATATGGCATAAAGGTCGCGCTCTTCGTCGATGATGACGTCCACCAGCCAAGAGCCGCCGACCAGGGGTATCCAGGCGTCAGTCGCGGTGGCAGATGAGTGAGAGACGGCGACGCAGTGGACATTTGTGTACTCATCCGACAATGCGGCCAGAGTCTTGAACGTCTTCTCGGCAACTAAGGATGGACGATGAGCTTCAGGCAGATCACTCTCGGGGCATCGAGGCGACAAGGCAAGAGCAGGGGTGTCATACAAGGACAGCCACAGTGGCGGAGGAAGACGACAAGAGTTGGCCGACCATCTGGCAGCGGGAGCTGGGCGGAAGGAGGCGCCTTGAATCCGGCCTTGAGGGTCGGCCCGACATCCTTAGGCTTGGGTGACTTCCAGGACTCGAATCCCTGGAAGAAGCCGCCAGTGCTGGCCGAGGCCTTGGTGTTCTCCTGCGCCATTGGCTGCTTCTTCTCGGTGTCGCTTGTGAATCCGGTCCTCTGTGCGGTGATGCGAGGCGGGTAGCTGTTACTTGGGCGATGTTGCAGCAGCCAATACGATAACGAGGCGGAGTTGGTGGTGAGGTTATAGAGGAAGGCCTGAGACGTGAGTTGAGGATGCCTTGGCGAGGGAGATGTCGTGATGTTTTTCTGTGTGTGGGTGTGGACAGTGCACACGTTGCAATGGCCGACGGAATGACGTACGGATTACAACCCTACCTGAGCAGCTCGCGGAGGGGGCCCTGGTCCCTTAATTCCGAGGTACAGGTACTTGTAGCAAGGCGCCTCGGAGAGAATCTCTCTCTTCCCTGCCGCTAATAAATGTCATTTTCCAACTGTTTTGCGCGGCGCACTGCTTCCAATTCACATCGTAGCTTCGCGGGGGTAACACCAGTCAACATCAATCAGCAGTATGCTCTTGTGGTGGTTTAAATTACCGCGCGTGCTATAAGAAATACTTGTCAGATTAGATAAGCCGGCGAATCCAGTATCGAAGCTAGATACCTAGGGTAGGTATCTATGGGTATATTGGTCGTTTTTCAACACCGGCAGGTTCGCTCAACATAACTCCGGATGGTTAAAAATAGGTAACCCGATTTTAAAGAGCCCCTATCCTTTCGAAGACGTTTTGGTGGTTCGAGAGGCATGTGGAGCGAGTTCGTTAATGTTGAAAAAACACCCATCACCCGCGTAGAGTACCTACCAACCTACTACTTACCTAGACTAGTAGTCTACCTACTAAGGTATCTCATCTTGGCCTCGTTCTGTTTCGCCTCGGATTTGCCAGCTGAGCTCCTTCGTGCTCCTTCCCTCTTCCACTATTCCGAAAATCACCACCGGGGAAGAAACCCTTGCTCACGATGCGTGAAATCATCACGCTTCAGCTTGGACAGCTGAGCAACTACACGGGCACACACTTCTGGAACACACAGGTCAAATAGCCATCCCACCACTTCTTCGCACCACGGCAGATGCAGCTGCTGACCTGTTCACAGGAATCTTACTTCACATACGGTGCCGACGAGCAATCTCCCGTGGATCACAATATTCACTGGCGCGCTGGCGAAGGCGCCGACGGCTCAGAGACGTTTCTGCCCCGAACTGTCATTTACGACCTGAAGGGCGGCTTTGGCTCCCTGCGTAAGATCAATGCCCTCTACGAAGCCGAGTCTGATGCAACGCCCTCCGCCCTCTGGTGAGTTTCCCGGTGCTCCGTTGGCCATCACCCCGAAGCCTAACGCCCTCTCCGCCAGGTCTGGGCCATCTGTTGTCCACAAGCAACAGCCGCTCGAGGTCAACGCCTATCAGCAAAGTCTGGATACCGGCTCTAGCCCTCCTGCGCTGACGACATCTACGGTGCGTTACTGGTCCGACTTCTCTCGCGTCTTCTATCATCCGCGGTCCCTGGTACAGCTCTACGACTTTGAGCTCAACTCCACCACCATGCCGTTCGAGCGCTTCGGCATGGGATCGGAGCTCTTTGGCGTGCTCGAAAGGGAGCATGAGCTCGTGGACCGTGACTGGCGCCCCTTCGCCGAGGAGTGCGACCAGATGCAGGGGATCCAAGTCTTCACGTCCATCGACGACGCCTGGGGCGGGTTTGCCTCCTCGTACATTGAGGCTCTGCGTGACGAGTATCCCAAGACGTGCATCTGGGTCTGGGGTCTCCAGAGCCCCATGCTCGACATCACTAGATCCAAGCGCCAGCTTCGTCTTGCCAACACTGCTCAAAGCATCGAGCAACTCTGCACTCAAGCCTCGACGCTTGTCCCGCTCGCCTTGCCCGAGGCTGACCTGCCCGCAGGCATATCAATGGACAGCCGCTCGCCGTGGCATACATCTGCTGCGATGGCGACTGCCATCGAGACTGCCACCCTGCAGTCACGTTTGCTACAGGATGGCGATGGCCAGCCAGCCTCGCTGGGGTATCTCGCTGAATCGCTGAATCCGGCTGGGAACCAGCCCCTTGCGAGTCTCGGAATGTCCCTTACACCAGCCACAGACTCCTCGGATGACAGCCGTGTCGACGTCGACTTCTTCCAAATTGGCCGTGGCCTTGGTCGTGGCCGTGGCCGTGAGCGACCGCGTGATCGCGAAACGCGAATCTTCGGGCAGGTCCTCTCGTGTCGTGCTCTTGGCCCCAAGGGCGAGGAGCAACAAGACCTGTTGGGCCGTCAGAGTCGCCCGGTCATAGGGAACCCCGTCATCCGCAAGTAAGCTAACCCGTCAGACATGGTCGTTGTATCAGGTGTGCTGTAAAACCTGCGACTAACCCTCCCTAGATTCGAGTCATCTCTCAAATTCCCCCAGCTAGACAGCTTCCCTCGGATCTACTCTTACGCTGCGGGCCAGCGTGACATTGCAGTTCAGACAAATCTGTCAAGCAATACCTCCATGGCACCACGCATCAAAGCCTTGCGAACCGAAAGCACCAGGCTCGTCGGGCTTGAGGAACGCGAGGCACTTAGCAACGGGCTGGCTGAGCTTGCTGAGGCTTACCGCGAGGATTGGTCCAGCGGCAGTGACGAAGACGATGATGACATGTGAATCGAACTAGTCCAGGGAGGTAGGTATCCCGCATTGCGAGAATCACGAACAGTTGGGTGAGGGGTACCGAGAAACGTAGTTTCGTCAACGCACCCCATCTCTCTCGCACTCCCACTCACTCACGTGCCCGCGATTACCGGGTTCCATCTGTTGGCGGTACGGACAAATCGTGTTTGGCGAGGCTTGTTTGCCCCCGAATGTGTTTTGTATTGATCTAGCAAAGCCAATTTCCTAATTACAGACGAAATAGGGTTGTGGTAAATCTAGGAGATGCGCCCAAGGAGTCGTCCGCCGCTGGTGTGCTAGCTGAGACGCCTGTATCATGTCGTCAAGGACGCGAGGTTGAATTGCGCAGCCAACCTTCTTCACGCAGCCAAGGTGCGTTTGCTGCTTTATTAAAATATGTTCAATGAATCCATGGTCCATTGCGAGCTAGCGGACATAACCGACATCTGCAAATATGGTTGCATATGCCCTGTCGCGAGCTCACGCACTGGTCGGGCCATTCTGGAAAAACTTTGTGCATGTCAGTCAGTAAATATCAGCCCGGGGAGGTCCTCTCAGTCGAGGCTTGCCCAAGCTGGAGATCGCTACGGAGCCCAACTAGATGAGCCAGTTTCGTTTTTTGGGGGTCAAAACATCTTTCTTTCTAAGTGATGTCTTGGAAATGGTAGGTAGAGAAATACTCAGCCAGCGGCGGCGACCGAGGTCTGTTGGCGTTTCGCGGGGGGTGGGTTTTCCTGCTCATCGATCAGTTTGCCCAGTCTCCTCAATATATCACCTGACGGAGGCGGTGCATCATTGCTACTCAGGTAGAGGTGCGGATGTGAATCAAATACCTCTGTAGGGCCGCGTTTCTTGCCGTTTGCGCCAGTCCTCTTCTGAGGTTTCTTCTCACCAGCAGCAAACACGTCGTCTGGGAGGTTGAAGCTTCCATGTCGTTAGCTAGACTCAATGGTCGAGGCTTCGACCAAGTGACTCACTTTCGAACATGCTGGACGCCAATTGAAACGAAGTCCTTCAAATCATCCTTGTACCTCGGCCACTGAGTGCACAAGGCCTTGAACTCATCTACCTGATATGAGAGATCAAGGGATTTGGCATCTATCAAATTAGCACTGTTCGCCGAACGTCCGAAACTCGAAGGATTAGGGCAGGGTATACACCAATCTCGCCAAGCATCCCGGACTCAGTGCTTGAACTCACCATTAGCGAGCTCGAGGCCAATGTAATGTGTCGTGGTAAAGACGGTTGTTGTTGATGACGAGGCAGTCTCCGAGGGGCTTCCATCCGCACCTGATTCGCGCTTGACGCTAGGGTGCTCTTCGGTCTCACTCTTGATGCCAGGGTGTTCTTCGACCTCGCTCTTGATGCCAAGTTGTTCTTCGACTTCGTTCTTGATGCTGATGCTTGGTTGGCCCTCGGGTTTAGGGTTGAGGTCTGGTTGTTCCTCAGAATCTTCAGTGACGAGGAACTCGAGGCTTCCATCTTGTACTTGCTCGATTTCACTGTCGTTGCTGCATCGATGCCGGCGGTCGTATCCCTTGTTGAACGCATGCGCAATTGCTATTGATGGATGCTGTTCTAGTTTCTGGACAAGCATTCGAACCTTGGACTCGACATAACCAGACCAGATCTTGTGGAACTCCTTGGTCTTACTGGCGGAGATGACTGAGATGTAGTATTTGTAGCCAGCGGTGAAGAACGTGTGCTTGACGAAGAGATCGCTCCAGGGCCGCTTGCCTACCATGATGTTCTCTGATAGCTCGAGTCCTCGTTGGAGCTCTCGCTTGATGACAGTCATGGATGAGCGTGTGATGTTGAATGTGGCGCACATGGATGGATATGCTGGCGTGATGACCGGCATCAGGTGGAATGCATCTCCTTTGTAAACCTAACAGAATCGCATCAGTCGGAAGCTTAGAAGTAACTGAAGCCGACATACCTTTGGGTTCCACACACGAACGGGCAGAGGCCCACTTTCGATAGGTTTGAGGAGAACAGGCGTTGGCCATCGCCACTGACTCACGACGAGAAAAAACTTGTTCACTATCACAGACGTTGCAGCCTTGGGGTAGAGCTGGCACACGCGGGCAACGAGCATCGCCCAAGCTACGCCACCGGGGAAGCCCATAATGTTGGCGTAGACAGCACGCCGCTGTGCCCACAGCTTAATGGCCCGCAACGCAAGCTTGAAGGTACTCTGCTCTGGGACCAGTGCTAGAATCTCGTCTGTGACTCGAGTTCCGTTGAGAGATCGTAGCTCGGGTTCGTCCAGGCCTCGGAGCAGGCCTGAGTCCTTGAGACTGTCGAAGTCAGGGGCAAGCTGCTTCTGGATGATCCTAGAGAAAATCAAGTCAATGCTGATGCCGGAGTATTCAAACTTGATAATGGGTACGAATGCATCAGTCACCACGGTTAGGTCGGTGATGGAGCCCTTAGGGGCCAAGTCAACTAGTAAGCCAGGAAAGTGCTCAAAATAGTCGTCGCGGGTAACGTATTTCGGAGCAACGACGAGAGTATCAATATCGGAGCCAGGACCAAAGACGCCTAGACGGAAACTACCGTAGGTGAAGATTTTGCCTCGCGCATTTCGAATGAGCACTTCATTGCCGGGTTCCTTCAGCTTGGCGACGCGGCGAACGAATTCGTCGCAGATGATCTGCAGCGACCTGAGGACATCGTGTCTAAAGGCGGAGGGGGGTCAGCTTCAAGACGAGGGCTGGGATGGAGGCAGCTGAACTTGCCTTTTCTCGGTGTCGGCCGGGCTCTCGAACGTCTTTTGCACTTTTAGCTCCTCAATGAGAGTATCGCTTGTACGTTTCTCCGACTCGGTGGGTAGTGCGGTCGAGATGGGCGGCGTGACGCCGAAAGCTTGGTCACCAGCCATGGCCTTAGTCTAACCCACTGCGAATGTAGTTTCGATGAGGTTGGCTGGAGTTGAGCGTAGGGAGGCCCAGGCTGACAGGCGGCGGAATAAAGGGGCCAAATCGATGCGGCGTCAGAGGCGTCGTCAGGGCGCTTGATCGCAGGCTAGGATGATGGATGATTGCGAGGGACACTGTAGATCGGGTCGACAAGGAGACAAGGGAGGTCTGGTATGGATGGGAATGGTATAGATGGCAGGTGCAAGAAGGTGAGGTATGGTCGATCAAGAACGTGGTGGGTTGGGATGCGGAGGAACAATGCAACTTTGGCTTGATCTCGTTTGTGGCTGTATCTGATCTTCAGGTTCGTTGGTGAGAGTTGGCGAGGCTGGAAGGCTGGCCAGGCGCGTTGCAAAATGTTGAGTTAAGTGGGGAGCCTCAGGCAGCAGGAACTCGACCCTTTCGGGACACCTGGAATATGAATAGAAACCAATACAAACACGGAGGCGGGCGTTGTGGGGTGTTTGCTGCAAATGCAATTGTCGTTGATGAAGCACGATTTTCGTCCTGGTCTTGGTGACGCGACGAGACGAGACGGGAGACATTGAACATTTGGCCCGGTCTGACTAAGGTAAGGAATTAACGGGGGTATATTACGGTAGGACTTTGGGGGCAGTACCCTACTAGTAGTGACAGCTAAAAGGAACATGGATGCAGCCAGCGCCTTGAAATTAGAAGTTAGCGTGGCCACCCGCCCGGCCCCTGTGCTATATCCGTACCTTGTGAGCTTGTACAGTAGGGATACAGCCCTGGCAGTATCAGCTTTGACACGGTCTTAGGTAGTCATATAATGTATCTTAACTAGCTAAGACAAGAGGGTAGCTAAATTCTCGCCATGGTTGGGATGCTCTGCTCTGCGTCAAGCGGGCCAATGTCGCGGTTGTGGCATATGCACAAATCGGGGCTCCATGCCCGTCCACGCTCATCCCACAAACCAAAGCCCAGCCCCAGCCCACTGCCCTGCCACTTAACTAAATGACACTAGGTCAAACGCGAACGCGGTACAAACCTTAGATACAAGGGCCCATTTACTCGCCTCGAGTCCAACCACCACCACCCACCAACACCATCAACTCAACGACACATCCCCACGCATATAACAGCTTTGGACGGCTAGCCTCGTTAGCCTGCGCCTGGTCTGTTTGTGCAACCTGCAAGCGCCTTTCTTCTCTCGCCTGGCCGCGTCTCTACCTGGCGTTGCACGATGCCGCCCTCCGCAAAACGAGCCCCAAGGGCCCGTCGCGATCCGCGCAAGGGTGCGGCTACCGCGCCCGCCGACCTCGAAGACTCGTCCCCGAGTCGCCCGGCGAAGCGTCGCAAGAAGGTACGTTTAAGACCACGAGCGCTGCTGACCTCACCTAACTCGGCCTCGCTGACATCATCTCTCTTGGTGCAGGTTCACAGTGACGGTGACGGCGACGACTCGCCTTCGACCACCGATGACGATCAACTGGTGTCGCAAATCACCCAACACCTACGGAACCAGCCTGTTCAAGCCAGCAAAGACCATGCCAATGCCATCCACGAGGCCAACGGAGATGGCGTCAAGGCGTACGCAAAGGTCGCTGCCCAGGACTGGACCTTCTACATCACCAAGCTTACTGTCAACATCGGCCGCGCCCCCGAGATATCGCACGCTGGCAGCGGCGAGAATGAAGAGGAAGACCAGGTCCATATCGACCTGGGCCCTAGCAAGATGGTATCGCGTGAACACGCCGCCATTAGCTTCGACTCCAAGGATGAGAAATGGTTTCTTCGTGTCAAGGGCCGCAACGGTGCCAAGGTCGATGGCCAACCCCTCAAGGTTGGCCTCGCGCACCCTCTCACCAGCGGCGAAGTTATCGAGATTGGGAACGTCGAAATGATCTTTGTGCTTCCGTCCGAGATCAGTCCTTTGCACGTCCACAACACGTTCTTGAAGCGATGTGGACTCGGTACCGAAACACCTGAGGCTCGATCCTCTCGCCGGCAACCCCTCATCGCTCCAGCACCTCCGGAGTACAAGCAACCAGGCACGCCGCCGTCTGCCCAGAGCCTGCGCACATCTCATACAAAGTCGCCCGCTGCCAGTACCCCGGCAGTTATGGTGGGCGCCAACGGCGTGGATCTCAGCCAGGATGAAAACCAGCACATCAAACCACAATACAGCTACGCTCAGATGATCACTCAGGCCATCCTGAATGCCCCCGACGGCAAGCTGAACTTGAACGGAATCTATACCTTCATCATGAGTAGCTACTCGTACTATCGCCACCAACAAGCTGCAGGCTGGCAGGTGAGTTTCCCCAGATACCTGCGGGTAGTGGTATGTGGTTGCTAACGGTGGCTAGAACTCGATCCGACACAATCTGTCATTGAACAAGGCGTTTGACAAGATTGCTCGATCAACTGATGAGCCAGGAAAGGGTATGAAGTGGCAGATTGTACCTGAGGCCCGGGAGGAAATGGTGCGGAATGCGTACCGAATCGGTCGTGGAGGCCACCGAGGATCGTCGGCTCCGTCTTCACCAAGCCAGCTCAGCTACATCACACATGGGCCAAGAGACATGGCCTCTAGAGAGCCCACGTCTGCTCGAAAACGCCGAGGTTCGCCTTTGGCATCGCCGCCCCCAAGGCCATCTCTCCTTATCGCCCAATCAACCCCTGACCGGTCATCAAACCGATCCCTAGGGAGGAGTGCAATGCTCACCGCCGATGGTAGTCCGCTCCCACGCCCCAGAAAGACGGCGGCAGCAGATTCATCCTTCTCGACCTACCATCCCCAGTCGCCCACCCTCACCTCCTCATATCTCCAAGATGATGGATCGTCCTTTGTGACACCAGCGCCCCCGAGGGTTCACCCCAAGTTGGCTCCTCCGAGCACAGCGCAGCGGCCCAGCCAGCACATGCCAACGAGCTCCCCCGCGCCATTCTGGAAGTATGCCGAAATTGGCAGCACTCCGTTGAAGCTGCTGGGCACATACGAAATGAGCCCGTCCAAACCAGGACTCGGATTGCCACCCCAGAGTAGCAGCCCTCCCCGTGGAAACAAATCTCCTCCCAGCAGTCCGTCGCGACCGCAAAAGTCTAGTCCGCAACCACTCGCAGATCCTAGTGAGGCGGAAGAAGAGGAAGGATTTGATTTGACCAAGTACGTTGAGACCTATTGCCGATGTCGTCGTCGACGATGTGCTAACGCTTTGTCGCCTAGGGGATTCCAGAGTATCGGATCCTACCACGCTCCGGTAGGAAGAGGTGCTGCCATTGCGAGCGCCCTCAAAGGCCGCACTTGACGCTGAGATGACAATGACGACGACGATGATAGGAAGGGTGTTTTGCCTGTATACCAACGAGTATACTACTTAGCTTTTTGTGACATTTATCAACAAGCTGGCTTTAACCACTATCTTCCCCTCCCACAGATGAGGCATAACAACCCCGATTTATCCGTCCGCAATTTGTAGTGGTCTGAACTTGGCTCGTAGCTGTTCTCCCATTGAGCCTTCATCAGTTGATGGTCAGCGGATCGCCTCCAGGCTCGTTGCATCGAACCTGGCGTTCCGTGGGATGCTTCTGGAACGATTGGGCAACGAGCTACTGATCTGATCACGCGCTTGCTGGAGTCGTGGTTTCTCGTAGTTAACCAATTGTTGGTATTGGAGTGAAGATATTCCTCGGTCTGATGGGTCTATAACCTTTTCTAGTCCCCCATGCAATATGTGAACGCGCATATGTAGATGTAGATGCAAATGTATGACCGATCCCCATCCGCCCACCATCCCAAGACCTACGCCAGGGGCCGTCTCCATTTAGACCCATTCGTCGCGTTATACATGTACATTTCCTGCTTTTACACAGTAGTGTGCAAATCCTGATCGCACAACAGCCATTGCGGTTTCAACGTACGAAGCAGCATAGTGATGGGCTTATCGTGCCGCCTGGCCTCTCCTCTTTGGGTTTCCACGACTGGGTCGCTTCTTGGACGTCTTGGTCTTTTGGTCGCCGCCCTCGATGAACTTGAGCAATTCATCGATGCTGCGAGAATCGATCTGTGAACCCTCACCGCTGCCCTGAGGCGCGGCAGAGGCTGCTTGGGCCGGGGAAGCTCTCGTGTTGAATTGGATTCCAGATCGAATTCGTCGGGCCTGGACATCCTTGGCGTGCTTTGCGATGGAGACGGCATTCTGCGTCAGTTGTTCCAACCAGCTCTCCGCTTCCTTGGTATTCTTGTCCTCCGCTCCAAGTTCAGCTAGGAAAACGTTGTACGACTCACGCATGCGGCCGACTGCTCCCTTAGAATCGTGGTCGAGAGCCAGTGCTTGGGCAAGCTGGAACAGCAGAGTAGCCGAGTTGACTGACTGCTTGCCAAAGACCGACTCGCACACGCGCAGCGACTCCTCGAACCAGAGTCGAGACTCGTGGTAGGCCTTGAGATGCTGCAACATCACCGCGGCATTATTAATCGTAGTGATCGAGTCGGGATGACCAGGTCCGTAGATGATCTTCCACATTTTCAGAGCGTGTTTAGAGTAGACCAGGGCACCCTTACTGTCGCCCACTTGGTGCAAGAATAGGCTCAGGTTAAGGTAGTTGAGAAGGGTCTCAGCCGAGTCCACACCAACGGTCCTTTCGGCAACGACAATAGCCTTCCTAGCAAGCTCTACGGCAGCCTCCTTATCATCAAGCTGGTAGTACAGCATCGAGAGACTGTTGTAGACCCTGGCAACCTCAGGGTGCAGGATCCCGTAAATCTGCTCATGCAGAGACAAGGATTCCAACAGCAGCTCTTGACCAAGCTTCTTCTGGTTCTGCATAATAGAAATGCGACCAGCTTCAAGGGCTTCCTCAGCGAGTGCGCTTCTGGGGCATGAGTCTTTGAGTAGAGGCACCAGGTCGACAATATCGTCAGCACTAAAGGTATGGACGTTGGCCGGAGCGGCAATAGCTGGGGAAGGCGATTCACGGCCCTTCTTCTTCTTCTTCTTGGACTCGCCGTTAGCCTGACCGTTGGAAACGGGCTGGGCCGGCTTAATGGGGATGTTTGCATCCGAGTCATCGGCCGAAAACAAATAATCCCGGGCTTGGACTTGGATACCAATTCTTAAGCACACCTCACGGAGAAGCTGGGTAGGCCGAGCCAGTGGCGACCACTGCTGGTCCAACTTGTGCCTGAAACGCTTGAGAATTTGCTCCTCGATGCTCGCGCGAAGAGTCTCGGGTGTGGCCTTCTCAAAGGACCAATCCGCATCAGTATAGAGGGCACGCAGCTCTGAGTCGATCTCGGCAACAGGCCTTGAGTTGTATGAGTGGCCGAGAAGGCAGTTGAGTAGGTGCGAGACACAGGCGGGGATGGCCGGGACAGGCAAATGACGGAGGTATACTGCAGCCACATGCTTGAAGGACCGAGTAACCATGTCCTGAACACAAAGCTCCCGCAAGCATTGTAATCTCCTGCTGTCGCTCAGCTCAGCGACCTTGCCCAGGTACCGCACGTTGATTCCGCGCTTGTGCAGAAGCCGGCTAAGCGACTGGCCATCCATGGGAAAGCTGATATCGGATTCAGAGAGGTCGCGCAACAAGCCAGGGATAACTTGCTCACGTAAGTAAGCGCCTGCTGCCTTGACTTCGCTCTCATCTGTGGCGAATTCAGCCTTCTCGGCGTCCGTTTGTGGGACCTGTCCACTGAAGGCATCTGGGTTGAGCGCGAATCGGAAGTCGGAGAGGTCAGGCTGGGATTTCTCCTCTTTCGCCGCCTTCTTGCTTGAGGTCTTCTTCGCAGGCTTCTCCTTCTCCGCGTCACTATCTTCGTCGCTGTCTTCGTCGCTGTCTTCGTCACTGTCTTCATCGCTGTCTTCATCGCTCGACTCTTCCTTGCCAGGCTTCGCTGCCTCGTTTCGGCGGGCAAGTTCCTTGTCCACCCACTCCTTCATTCTATATCGCCCAAAAGAGTCGACGAGCTCTGGTCGCAGGACAGTCATCCGGTGGGGATACTCTGCCACACCCGCAGCGTCTCCAGTTTCCTCTAGCCAGGCGATATCCAAGGGAGTGATTCTGTAGAGATCTAGAACGTACTTGCGTCCATCAGTCCCTATCAATCCCTTGGTTTCGACGCTGGCTTCTAAGTCGAATCGCTTTCCATCCTTGTCCCAGACGGGATGCTTCTTGACCTTGAGTGCCTTGGACAGCTGGGCGAACCCTGCGGCAAACCGCTCGTCCGCAGCTACGATATCCTTTCCATCGACAGCGCCATAGTCAATCTGGTTCTCGCCGGGCTCACGCTGCTTGAAGATTCCAGGCACAATGCTCTGGCCAACAATTCGCTTTCCGAGATAATCGACGACAGCAGTTGCCGGAGTAAAGAGACCCTCGATGTCGAGTTGGTTCACCAGTTTCACACCAGCCACATCCTTGCCGGTAGCGACTCTGGCAGCCTCATCGCCGCCCTCGGAAGTGAAAGTGCCAACACCATCGGCACCGAACGAGAAGAAGATATTGTTGTAAACAAATATTTGTGCATCTCTGCACTCCGTAGGGTTCAACGGGGCAATCTCGCCACGAGCAACCATGACGGCGCCCTTGGTAGCCGCATCGTTGTAGTCGGCAAACAGCTTGGACACTAGACGCTCCCGGAAAACCCGGTCTTGAACGGTCTCCCGGGGAAGCTCCTTGGCCGACTGGAACTCTTCATTCCAGTCCCGCAGTGTGTCTGTGTTGTCAACTCCAGCGAGCAGGTAGGTCTCCTGGGATCGTGTGGCGTCGGGGAGATGCGTGCAAAGAGAGGATGCCGGAGATGGCACAGCCCAGGGTGCAGCAGGAACAGCGTTGGTAATCTGGAAAGTCGCGAGGGGATCTCTCTGGTTGTTGTACTCCTGGAGCTGTGTGAAGGATTCGGCAAAGGAGGGCGAGACGAGCTCGACTAGACTGAGCAGAGAGTGCGATGCTTGACCCTTGGGCGCCGGCCTGGGGAAGGGGTCAAACTTTGCATTGGACGACCTGTTGATAAAGAAGCCTGAGACGTGGGATGTAACTTGAAATTGCTCGCCCTCAGTTGTCGTGACGATGAGGTATAGCAGGTGCCCACGCTGCCTTAGGTGGGGAGGAGGAGGGTTCCAAGGTGACAAGGCGATGGACTTGACTGTCTTAGGCGCCGGGCCAGTCTCCTTGGGAATGAGACTGGTTAGAGGGGGAATAGCTTGGAAGTCGTAGTCCTTGATGGGCAGCTCAGCAGTAGCGTCGTCGTTGCTGTCGTGGGCTTCGGTGGCAACAGTCTCGAAGAGTGACAGACCAGGTAGGACGCCCTGGGAGGTCTCGGTACGGTCCCCGGCGGCGCCAATGAGCTCTCGGATGCGGATGAGATGAATGCGAGCTTCCTTCTCGGTGTAGGGGTCTTGGACGAGGTGAAACTCGGGGTTCGGGCCGAGGTCAGGGATCTCGGCGAGGGGAATGAAGTCGTTGATCTTTTCGCCATTGTACTCGAGGTGGAAGCACGTGTACTGGAACGCCGCGGGCTGGTCGATGACAGACTGGCGAACCTCGTGGACCTGCTCTTGAGACGATACCTGCTGTTGCGTGAGCATGACGGCATACAAGGCGGGACGGGGCGGTATTAACTGACCATGATTTGCATCTTCTCAGACTTTGCATCGGGCAGGACAATGGTGAGGTTGAGAAGAGCTAGCCATGGATTGCATTAGAAGCCGGTCAAGACGATGACCAAGGTAGCAGAAATCACCTTCAGCTCCGGCATCGACATCGGGAGCAGGCATGGTGTTCTCCAACTCCTCGCTGGCGGCGGCTGTAGCAGAACCAGTCAGCCCATGGTCGACGGTAGTGACTGCATCGACTGCAGTGACTGGGGTCCATGATATTGAACCGTGGTGGACGCTCGGGTTTATAGTCTACGTACCTGGCGCAGCAGCTGGAGGGGTAGGGTCGGAAGCCATGATTGTGGGCAATTAGAACGGGAGATGCCAGACGGAAAAGGAGACAAGGTGACACAGGATAGGAATGAAACCAGGCATGGGATATGCACTGGCGATGGCAATCAACAATTGAACTGTCAAAATGCCAAAAGACGGAGAGCGGTGGGCGGAAAAGAGTGAAAAATTCATTGCCGTCGACAAGCACCTGGACGTTAGCCCGCTTAGCCTAGGTAGCCGGCAGCTGGGGTTAGCCGGTAGCTGGTGGGGGGAGGGGTTTCCTGGACAGCAGGAATACCTCTGGTGGCTGCGAGTCTCGCAGGTGGCGTGGGTACAGATCCGGTATCACCGTAAGCCGCATTCCCGCCGAACCGGCTCCCCACAGCTTCGAGAATACGCTAGTCCGAGAGCGGAAGAAAGTAAACAGCTAGACCTAGGTCTAAACATTGAACCACATGTAGATAAATACCACTCACTTAGTCAATCCTCACAGACTCGCGAATACATCATCAATCATCACTCGGCATACCTATCTTACTGTGCTACAGGCTCTACCCCTCACCTCGTGCTTCTCACTGATATTTCTTGCTCATCGCGCTAAGAACAACAACACAGGAGTAGTCTATACCTGTATCTAGCATTTTCAATGATCGAGGCGAGATGCCCCTTTCCCTCGCCATCGGCACACCGCTCGCTGGGGGACAGAAGCCTCCCTAATATCAAGGACGACCTTCAGCCGTGGACCGCCGCTCGGTGCCACCGGATTCTTCGACAACTGCAATGCCGCCTTGGGACTCTACGAAAGCTGGTTCAGGAGGCTCAACAACCCACGAGGGGCACATCCAAGCGAGCTGGCTCCCAGGCGGAACAGACGAGGCCACCGAAGCGCACCCGCTTCACATATGCACCACGCCGATCGACCTCCTCTAGCACCAAGACTGCAGCTGCGGCTTCGACGACACCCACGCGGTCCATCCGTACCCTTGGCACGATGAACTTGGGCCGCTGCTCGCCCGCCTCCGAGCGGGTTGACTTTTCTACACCTATACTTCGCAGAATTTGTGCCCAGTCTAGCCCATCGAATTGCTCTCCAAGAAGAGACGACAATCCATTTTCGATCCCCTCGTCACTAGTTGCGGAACTGCACTCGCTCCGGAGATTGGCACCCGAGGGTCACTATCGCATATACGAAGCCATTTTTGGTTGGCTAAGCGGCTTGCTACGGTCAGTGGAGGTCATTACACCCGCAACACACCCGAAGAGCCTGCTTGGCATGTGCCTTCGCAAGGTCCCTGCAGCTCTGGCCGAAATCGAAACATGGGACCGCCAAGTTGCGGATCAGAACGGAACCAAATCCGTCTTGAACGAATCCAACGCCTCTGTCGAGCTTTATGGACAACTCGAAGCCTTTGGATCACCCGGGATGGGATGGAAGCCGCTGAGACTGGTCGTCCGCGCACATGCATTATCGATCCTCGCCGAGGCCGTGTCCGAAGGCCTATTCCAGTCTGAATTCGTGCGCCTGCTAGCTGAGCTTTACCTCAGCTTCAAGTGCGCTCAAGACGCAGCTACGATTGTGTCAAGTCTTCAATCCCAGCTCGCAGAACCCAAAAATTCATCGAGCACGCTTGACGAATCTAGCAAGCTGCAGCCGCTGGCTGTCGTTGTCAGATCTTTGCAAGCAAAGAACAGAGCAGGAGCAGCATTCGAATGCTTGACAACATTCGTCGAAAGCGGCCAGCTGCCGTTAGCGTGGCTATACACCAAAGGGTTTAAGGGAGTATGGGCAACAACCCTGGAAGCAATGGCTACGAGCAAGCCGCAGCCCTCAGCCATTGAATTCGTATGCACGGCGATGGAACAGCTTATGATACACAAGGGGATGGAGGAGCCGTCGAAACAGGACACGAAGAAGCTGGCCTTGGTCAACGTGGTTGCCGGATTGGCTGCGACCGCACTTACGTTAGGAAGCCGGCCGAGCATCGGCATGAACCAACCTAGAAGGCAGGCCGCTCGGCGGTTGATGCATGTCCTAGATCGTTGCATCAGCGATTTGCAACGCAAGTGCAGAGGACGTAGCGACGGAGGTCTTTTCATCCTCGCCATGGCCCGACACATCGCCGTGGCTAAGAGCAGATGTGTTGACGCGGCCGTACGAAACCAGGTGGAGAAGGAATGCAGACAACTGGTCGTTGGCAAGGACGTTTCCTCATCGCAAACACAATATCGTCAGGCGCTGTTTCTGACATGTTCCATCGCGCAGTGCCGGGGGCGGGCATGCAGCATAGCGTGTCATGAGGTTCTATCAGAGATCTGCACTATGCTAGACGGTCTTGGACTCCCTGATTGGTTCCGCCACGGATTGAAAGTGGACGGGGCTTTTCTTTTGGCACAGAAGACCAAGGACCTCAGGGACCTTGCTTTCGCAGAGAAGCTTCCTGCAGCTGCTGATAGGGGAGTTGCAGGAACTGACACAGTCTTCTTGGGGTGGAGATGGGAGGAGGGCATCAGCGAATGGGTACTTTTGAGCCCAACGCCCAAGACCCGAGGCGGCGGCACTAGCAGAGGAGGTGGAGGTTGTGACAGTGCGGGCGGAACGGGAGGAAGCCCGAGCCCGAGTCGGCACGGGGGGGAGCGGGGCCGAGGCTGGGCCCGGGGAATGGTGGGGGGTGACCGGAGACGCGCCGGAAGTAGTAGAGTTTGGGAAGGAAAACACAGCAGCATTGATAGCGGCATCGACGGCGACAGCGACGGCGACGGCGACGGCCAAGGCACAAGCGAAGGTCTAAACGAGGATGACAGTGGGGATGAGCTCAGTGGCGAGTGGGAGGAGGATGATTCCGGCATTTGTGGGTTAGGCCTGGGGAATGCTACTAGGGCCAGCATTGTTAGCAGTGGTGGTGACCCAGCAGGGCGGGATTCTGGTACAAACAGTCGAAGCGGTATCAGGAGCAAAGGGATTAGGACTGGGAACGGGATCGAGAAGGGGAAAGGGAACGAGATCGCGGGCCAAGATTGCCCTACAGAGATGAGCAGCAGCAGTGGCAGCCTGGGGGTATCCTCGTCATTTGCTGCGTCGTCAGCATCGAGACCATCGCCGGCGCTCTCACAGTTGAAGTCGCAGTCGCGGTCGCAGGCTTGGACGGGAATTAGAGGACAGCCAACCAGGAGCAGTAAGCGCGCGCGCACATCACCGACGCGGACATGGACCCAAACAGGGACCAGGGCGGGGAGGGCTCAGGGGAGTGTCGCAGGGCAAAGGTGGCGGCAATGAGACGGCGGCGGAGGAGGAGAACGATGGTGATCTGGCCTAGGGAGTTTAGGAGTCTACGAATCGTCGAATTGGGAGTCCAGGGAGCCTAGATATGTATGTACATAGGGAGGAGTTTCTAGCGGGGGCGTCAAGGGATGGGGCATCGAAAGTCCAGTGAGGCCCCAAGGCCCCAAGGCAGCATCTGTCACAGTGGGGCACCAGCCACTTGAAACCGCCGTCGCCCCGTGTGGCTCCGTGAGGCCCCGCGTGGTTCCGTGTGGCACGCGAATCAATCTGCGAGGACTGCCATGTCTGATGAAGGCGCCGGGGGAATGCCATGTTTCACAGGCTCACGGGCCCCGGCTGGCGTCTACTGGCGTTGGTGCCCGGCTGCTTTCCTACTAACAGTTGATCAATCAACATCCCAGCCATCGCGGTGCAACATTCTCAATCTGGGCCCCCGAAACACGCGTCTTGTCGGGGGACCAACGAAAACATCAATACGTAATGCAGTGACAGTCCGCCCGCATGTGCATTGCTTGTGCTGGCTGGCGTTTCCAAACGAATACCACCCTGGGGAGATCGTATCGTATCCAAGGATCCGTACCACTGTGTTTTGCTGCTGTACCATCTCAGCAGGGTGTGACCAATCTCAGAATTCTTCCGACGGCCGTCGTTTTCCTTCGTACGTAGTGTTGATATATAAACAAGTGCCAATGCTCTCTGCGGGCCCATCCCCATCCCCGTCACCGTTTTTGTTCTTTTCCCAGCGGTGTTGTTACGGCTGCTAGACTGCACGCCCCTTTCCACTCTCTCTCCTTCTCCCTCCCTCCCTCTCTATCTGTGTCTCCCTTGATCTTCTAGTGCCTCGTTTCTTCGCTTCTTCGTTTCTTCGTTTCCGGCTGTTTGCCTATTGATTTATCGGGACACCATTCCTCGTGGTGCCCATCAATCTTCCTTCTCTTCTCCCCTTTTTGCCCTAAACTCACATTCCCTTCTTACTTTCTTCTCCCTACCGTTTAACGTTGTCAAAATGGGTGGTTCTTCGGATGCTGGTCCTCCGACCCCCGAACAGCAGCATGCGGAAGCGGTTGGAGCGGCTGGCGAGCTCATCAACGTTGACTTGTCCAACTATCTCTTCATCATTTGCGGTGCGGTTGCTCTCGCTGTTGTCTTCTGGAGGGTCGCCGACAAGGTCAACAAGCTCACTCGCCATATCTCCGGGCTCAACAACGATCGTCAGCGATACTTCGCCATCCCGTCGGCGAACCTGGCTTCGCTCAAGCGCCATGTCCTCTATGCTCCCGTCTTCCGCAAGAGGCACAACCGCGAGATTCAGCTCAGCTCCGCCATCAATGTCGGCACTCTGCCCACCCGGTTCCAGCTGCTCTTCCTCACCACCTACTTCGCCATCAATGTTGCCTTTTGTGTCATGGACATCCCTTACGCGGAAACGGTTGACATCGCTGCAGCTGCCCTGCGCAACCGCTCCGGTATCCTGGCCGTCATGAACATGGTACGTCCTCTTGTGGGATATGTTGAATATCTCCGGTCTTGTTCGTGTTGCCGCTGTTCCTGTTGCTGACTTGGCATAGATACCGCTTTTCCTTCTCGCTGGACGAAACAACCCTCTCATTTCCCTTCTAGGCATTTCTTTCGATACCTACAACTTGATCCACCGCTGGTTCGGCCGCATCGTTGTCCTCGAGGCCCTAACCCACACCCTCGCCCACTATGGGAAGAACGCCTGGGCGCCCGAAGCCTTCAGTAGCACATTTACGGTGCCTTTCCTTCTCTGGGGCTTCATTGCAACCGCTGCCTTTGTCGGCCTCGCCCTGCAGGCGTTCAGCCCGATCCGACACGCCTTTTACGAGACCTTCAAGATGATCCATATCGCCCTTGCCATTCTCGCTGTCTACGGGTTGTGGATCCACCTCGCTCAGTACAAGCAACTCCAGTGGCTGAAGGCCGCCGCAGCACTCTGGGCCGCCGACCGAGGGGCCCGTATTCTCCGAATGCTCTGGTACAACGTCGGTGGGTCGGGCTCGAGGACGGTGGTCGAGGCGCTACCCGGCAACGCGGTGCGGTTGACTACGACCCTCGCCCGCCCTTGGAGCGCCCGTCCGGGGCAGCACGCCTATCTGTATCTACCCGGCCTCAGCCTCTGGCAGTCTCACCCTTTCTCGATCGCATGGGTTGACGGCGTCGAGGACCTAACATCGGAGAGGCTCGCAAGCACGCGCCAGGACCTTCTGAGCTCTCAGCAGATGCGTGTCTCTTACATTGTCCGCGCCAGAACTGGCTTCACTGATAAGCTCTACAAAAAGGCTTTGGCGGCACCTGGCGGCAGGCTGGAAACGACTTGCTACTCCGAGGGTCCATATGGCGGCCATCACTGCCTGGACTCCTACGGCACGGCGGTGCTCTTTGCCGGAGGTGTAGGAATCACGCATCAGGTCCCCTATGTTCAGCATCTGGTATCTGGATTTAGCGAGGGCACGGTCGCGACGCGCAAGGTCTTGCTTGTCTGGACTATCCAGAACCCCGAGCATCTCGAGTGGATCCGCCCGTGGATGACTGAGATTCTGGCCATGGATAAGCGACGGGACGTGTTGCGAATCATGCTCTTCGTCAGCCAGCCTCGGTCAACGAAGGAAATCCACAGCCCGTCGTCGACAGTGCAAATGTTCCCGGGTCGCCCTAACATTGAAACACTGCTGTCCATGGAGCAGGAGCATCAAGTCGGAGCCATGGTGGTCTCCGTGTGTGGCCCAGGCGCTCTGGGCGATGAGGTTCGCCGGGCTGTGCGAACCCGACAGGATCGCAGCAGCATCGACTTCATCGAGGAGGCATTCACGTGGTAGTGCTGTGGCAACACGCCTCACCTGCTTCGCCTGCGCACTCTCGGCAGACCCTGCCCTTGTTAGGCGGCCGAGTCTACCATCTTGGTTCGATTATCCTGTATTTTAGCTCTTACCTATACCTACATTCCTTTCGCAGCCTCGGGCAAAACCCTACCAATCCAGATGGTCTTGGCAGTTACAAACTAGTACAGTCAGAGAAGAGACATGAACTCGAGTTTTCCCGAGCCCTATTTTGTGACCTTGCGACAGCCCTGTGATCTACCCCAAAGCGTGCTTGCTTGTTTTTGCTTGCAGCAACGACCTTCGTCCTTGGTGTCACAGATACGAAGCCTGCCTAGAGGGCACGAGCGACCAGGGTTTTAGAATACTACCGTACCAACTTACAGAACATCTATATCTCATTGCTTCCCGTATTGTATCTCGCATTAGCATGCTGTTAGAAAACGTTTTCCTATCTTCGTAGGGCGGATAAAATCATTTTGGCTTTTCTCGATTGCAGACCACAGAGGCACAAACAGATAGGCCTACGTGTTCTCGTGTTTGGAATTGGTCAGAGGTCCGAGTTATGCAAGCAACAAAACGGGCATCGTTTCTCGTAGCCGCCAGATCCCCCGCAACGGCCGGCACCTGATCAAATAGCAGACTAATCCTGAAGCCGAGATCCCACGAGTCAGAAGGGTTTAATGCACAAGGGCTGCAGCAGGGTACGGGACGATCGTGTCCCAGGCCTGCATAGCAAGTACCTATAGGTACTAACTTAAGGGGGAGAGAAACGATGAACCCAAACGAGGAAATGACTTCCATCCCCTTAAGTTAGTTAGCCGAATCGCATCTCCGCCTTGCTACTGAGTATGTATGTTTAAGTCGGCTACAGCCCTTAGGTAATCCAATCCTACTATGTGTGATTTGGGCTGATATCATCCCCGCCCCCAGCCCCCGCAAAACCGTACTTAGTTATCTAAGCTTTCCCAAACTGTATGTATGTCAATAACTCCTTAGGTACCTCTCTATAGAAGATACCTGCTTAGGTACCTATATAGTTGTTAGTCTAGTACCAACTAGGTAGGTAGGTAGGTACTCGTAGATAGTAGGATAGACTAGGCCTAGTAACTTATGTACGTCCCTACATATGTACGGGATTGTCCGTGCATGCTGAGAGTGGGGCGCCGTCATTGGTCCAACAAGGTCGCGAGGCACTCCCCCGTGACGACATGCCTGTCCGCTCCATAGCCTCATGCTCGTGCCCTTTGTCTGTGTAGACTTCATCTCTTCCATCTTGCATTGTTAGCATCATTAACCGCAGCGCTTTGGTGCCAGCTATCACAATGGCGTCTCCAAGCCTTATTCCGTTTCTTGTAGCCATGATGCTTCTGACAGGTGTTTGCAATACCCTGTTGACCAAGTATCAGGTATGACGACAGATGAGCCCGCCACAAGTAGCTTCCACTGAGTCTGATGACTGACTTGCATCAGGACAACCAATGCGTCCGGAACTGCGACCCCGACGACGATGCGAGCCAGCGAGCCTTCTTTAACCAGCCCGTTCTCCAAACGGCACAGATGTTTATCGGGGAGATGGGCTGTTGGCTCGTCGTCGGCCTGATGGCTGCCTGGCGTCGAGGCAAAGGGTCTGGTTCCCCAATCGATCAAGGCTACGAGGCCGTCAACGCTACCGAGACCTCGGAACCGATCGGCGAGGAGAATAATGATAGAACCAAGCTTCTACGCTCGTCTCACGGTACACTCCTGAAGGGATATCGAGTCCTACTCCTCGCCCTGCCAGCAGTCTGTGACATTTGTGGCACAACTCTGATGAATTGCGGCCTCCTCATGGTTGCTGCTTCAATTTACCAGATGACCAGAGGTGCACTGGTACTATTTGTTGGCTTATTCAGTGTCATTTTCCTTGGCCGGCATCTGTTCTTGTTTCAGTGGATTTCTCTGGCTGGTGTAGTCGTTGGCGTCGCCGTCGTTGGCCTTGCCGGCGCTATTTGGCCCGATGAGAAGCCAGAGGCCTCACTTGATGTGCTCCGCAGAGGATTGGTCACTTCAGATGGTCTCACAGATGCCTCGAGGGTTGTCGTCGGTGTTCTCCTGATCGCGGGCGCCCAGATCTTCACGGCCACCCAATTCGTTCTCGAAGAATGGATCTTGGAGAACTCCCCCATCGAGCCCATCATAGTAGTCGGCTGGGAAGGCATTTTTGGGTTCACCGTCACCCTTCTAGGCATGGTGGTTATGCACTTTTCAGTTGGAGTAACTGATGCTGGAAGATACGGCTACTTCGACATCGCCGAGGGGTGGCGCCAGATGACCCAGAACAAGCAGATCTTGTTGTCAAGTGTTCTCATCATGATCAGCATTGGGTAAGACCTACTCCGCACCCATGTGCCAGTCTATATCGCTCTCCAACATCAGCTAATCGCCTCCTTCACAGTGGTTTCAACTTCTTTGGCCTATCAGTTACCAGGAGTGTCAGTGCCACGTCCAGGTCTACCATTGACACCTGCAGAACTCTCTTCATCTGGGTTGTGTCGCTCGGTCTGGGCTGGGAGACATTCAAGTGGCTTCAAATTGTCGGCTTCGGCCTGCTGGTTTACTTCACCTTTCTTTTCAACGGCATTGTGCAGCCGCCTCTCAAGTCCTTGAGGATTGACGAGGAAATCGAGGAGCTTTTGCCCGAGGACCCTATTGAGCATCGTTGAAGGACACAGCCATACTTGATGTTGGATTTGGCATTGCTTTTTGAAGGATGGCTGGTGAGGTAGAGGAGCTGGCGTGGCAACTTGTAAATTTATTACTGGGATTTATGTAGATTGGAATAAGTAATCCAGCCTAGAAACTGAGGACGCAACATATCAAATGTGAAAGCAAAGCCAATAACACCTTCGCCGTAAACAATGCTCGCAGCCGACCCGAGGCTCAGTAATAGACCAACTCTTCCCACAAACGCCAGAAATAGAACGTCGAGCTCAAACTTGATCTTGCCACACTCACTGCCCACTAGCGTGCTAGCCTGCCCTAGTTCTCCTAGTACTCAGGTGACGTTGCATAGAAGCTCAGCCTCGAGAATAAACTTGCCCTCCTTGTACTTCTCGGATGGCTCGTAAGCCTTGTCATACTTCCAGCCGACGGTCTCCTTGCACTGGCGGCAGGCAATGTCGCGGACCACGTGGCGGCCGGTGGTCATGTTGCGCTCGTTGGGGGCACCCGTGTCGATATTGACGACGCTGTGGAAAAGATAGGCCTTACCGTGCTGGCCACGAAAGTTCTGAAGGGATCATTAGCGTTATAGGCCTGGAAGGCAGAGGTATAGACAAAGACAGAGGCGAGCGTCGGAGGGAACGACGGGAGAGTGAGTGCGCACACGGCTAATTATATCTTCATGGTTGGCGAGGTGAGCCTTGCATGTCTTGCAGCCGTAGATCTTGCTGCTGTTGAGATAAGTGTTGTATGCCAGCCCCATGATGCCGGGGCTGCGATCGGGCAGTGGGGTCGTGGCAGCGGGGCGGGCCCTTCGAGTCTCCGGTGCGAAGAAGACGTTGGGGATGGTAGACACGAGATGCGGAAGGCGAGGCGCGAGAGGCTAGGCGCGTGTTGGGAAGGGAGGCTTGGGTGAAGCTGTTGAGGCCGGTGAGTTAAGGATGACGGTGGATGAAGGCCCGGGTAGGTCGTCATGAGGTCCGAGGACGTCAGGCGGAGGCGGAGCAGGCGGGGGCCACATAGTGGGGGTCAGCGGCCTAGGTACTTACCTTAGGTAGTTGTGTACCCTTTAGATACTAATTACAAAGTAATTACTTATTAGTACAGTAGTCCCACGTACCGACTTCGTCTACATACCTAAGCGGTCTGAAAAAAACACCACACACTAAAATCGACTCACACTCTCCTTAGCGTCTATAACCACCTGATTTTACAGCTAATTTATAAGTGTAAGGGTACAGCTCGCTGAGAGCTCCCTTATAATCTGTTGTGCGGCACGATTGAGTGACGCAGCTTACTCGAATCGTTTGATCTTTTTAGCCTTACGGCTAGGACTTTCTATTGAAGGTTAGGCATGCCGCCCTAACTCTTACAATTATTCGAGTACGCGTTGGGTTTAGTGCTGTGCGGAAGGTTGTGCGTTTGAGTCCCAGTGCGGGCCCGACCACGGAAAAAAGATCCTTGTGACCGCGATAGGCGCTAGGCTCACAAGGATGAGCGTGTGCAGTTGCCTGCTGCGACTGAAGCCTTAGGGGTTGACAGCAGTGGTTATCTTAGGCCTGGGAGCCGGGCTACCCTCTAACACACACGTATGTACGGGTGCGATAGGGTTGCTGTGTTCCTGACCTTATAGGGGCTGACCCTCTATAATGGTGCAGAAGAGGCTGCCTGCGCCTAGAGCAGAAGAGGCTGCGCTACGCCTACTGATAAGCTAGCAGCCCGAGACGTGCTGTTAAGAGGGGGGGATAATTGTAAGGGTACAGCTCGCTGAGAGCTCCCTTATAATCTGTTGTGCGGCACGATTGAGTGACGCAGCTTACTCGAATCGTTTGATCTTTTTAGCCTTACGGCTAGGACTTTCTATTGAAGGTTAGGTATGCTGCCCTAACTCTTACAATAAGTAATTAAGACAGATTAAAAAATACTACTAACTAGTTATTTTACTGCCTAATTTTATAATATGCTATAGCCTTTTTAGTATTAATTTCACCTAGTGATTAATAGTCTCTAGCTTAAGCTAATCTTAGCTAACCTTTATAAGTTACTTAACTATATTAATATCCTAATAAGTATAACAATTAATATATTACTTTAGTACTAACTAGTAGTTCTTAATAGGGCTTAAATCTAAGCTCTTAAGATAATTAAAGAAGTACTAAAAGTTATACTTTTCCTTCTAAGCTCTAACTCTATTACTCTTACTAAGACTATAACTACTATTATTATCTTCCTCTAAGATAAAACTATAGCTCTTATTAATTAAGGTCTTAATATAAGCTTTTAGGATTATAGTCTTATAGATAGCTTATATTATCTTTCTATTAGTATTTGTAAGAATATTATACTAAATTAATAGACTCTTAAAGTTATAGCTAATACCTGCCTAGTAGTATACCTTCTTTTTCTCCTCTTTCTTAGGCTTCTTCTGCTCTTAAAGATTATCAGGATCAGTCTGTATGCCTAGCTTCCTAGCTATCCTAGCTTAGCCCTTATCTATATAGCCAAAGTGGGATTTATCAGAGAAAATAATATTATACTAATCTTCTAGCTGGGGCCGCTTAATAAGAGCTTCCTCTGCGTATTTAACCTAAAGAGCGTAGTCTTCTGCGCTCTTAAATTTAACATCCTGAGCAAGCCGCTTATAGAGATCACAGGTGCTAAGCGCAGTTACAATCATCTGATTAGTAGTATTAGTCTCTACCCTAGCTTCTAGGGTAGCGCTTAACCAAGGGAGTCGCTTTGCTTCAAATCCCTCCTTCTCATACAAATCTTCTATATAATCAAGGTCTCGTTCAGAAAGCTTCCTCTTATGGCCGTGGGTTTCGGGGAGGGTAGGGTGGTTATAACGCGTGCGATCAGTATCGCTGCGAATAATCTCGTAGCCGGACCGCTGGGAGACTCCAAAGAAAGAGAAAAGATCGGTCTTATAATGCGATAAGCCCTTGGCTTCCAGGAATTCATTTGCGCCTCGAATACGGGCTTTTTTGGGTGTGTCATGCTTCGGGGCGCCCATTTTGCTGATGTAAAGGGGTGAGATTTGGTGGTGTGGGGAGATTTGGTGTGCGGTGTTTTTTTCAGACCGCTTGATACCTTAAAGGTAGTAGGTAGGTACTTCCCTCAAAGAATACAGACTAATTAGATTAGTAGGCGCATGCACTTCGTAGTCTGAGTTTAGAGGTTCAGAGTAGCTATGCTTACGAGGGAGGAAGTAGGCCTAAGCTAATCACGACTGGGTATTTTGGTCGTTTAAGACGCGATAATTATCATACGACGTACGCCAGCTTCCCACTTGCGACTGTTCACGTAGAAGATTAACGCGCAAAGTAAGCTGTGCAATACAAACAAAATAGTATTAATCAAGTCAGTTTGCCATGTATCATGCTTGCTTGCTATACGAATTATGAGTTCCTAATAATCGCGAACGCCTTGTCCCGAAAAGATCTGCGTTCGAATTCTCCGTTACCGGCCGATGTCATTGTTTTGTCTTTTTTCTCTCCTTTTCCTCCAGGTCCTTGTCTTTTAAGTTGTTGTAGTGCCAAATGCCCTGCTCCCTGTCCGCCTGCAGTTGCTGCTCATCCTCGGGACTGATAGGCACGCCTTCGATGCCCTTAACCTTCTTGCCCTCATTGAACATAATGAATCCTCCTACAGCAGCCACGATACAGGCGAGCGCGACAAACAGGCCCGTTGACCAACTCGGTCGGTCGATTCGGTTCAGCGCCCACATGAATCCAGACAGGCAGCATTGCAGAAACGTGTTCCAGACCATGAGCCAAATGACCAGGTCCATCTTCCACAACGGAGTTTCCGGGGCTCGTTGGCCGGTGAGAGGAGCATCGGAAATCTTCGCCTCGGGATAGGGTATCGCGCTGAGCGGAGCTGAAGCAAGAGCATCTGCCACATTTTGCGGTCCAAGGTCCGGAGACAGAGCAGCCGATCCCGGAAGTCGAAACCACCCACGATGTATACCACCAAGGCGTCGCAGTGCGATTTCGTTGCCCCTTGTACGGTATTGCAGCAGGTAGTATAGGTCGCGAAAACGCCAGGGGGCGAGGCCGAATCCTGTGACGCAAAACAGGGCATTGAGAATCTGGGAATCCCATTCGATCCATTTCCGTCTCGGTGAGTTAATGTTATTGCATGTCGGGTGGCACATGGCAGGAGACGCGTTACTGCTAAATGTCAGCATGCATACATATTCAGGATCGTTGGGGAGCATATTCACCAGAGTAATAGGAAGAGCATTCCGCCCCAAGCAACGACGTTGAGTCCATAGATGACGACGCAGAAACCCAAGGGGGTCAAGAAGTAGCGCCACGATGCGCGGAGTCCCCGTGCCGTAGACTGAGCAAACGAATAACTCGGGGGGAAGTGATAACCATTCGGAAACGGTGCAGCGGCGGCTGGCTCGCCGGTAAGGCTCTTGTTCATACCAGGCGCCGGGCTCGAGCCGTTTGCCTCAGCGGGTGACGTTTCCTCAATGACGGCCGGCACAGTACTGCGCCTCCGGGGTCCGGAGGTCGCTGCGGACGGCTGCGTTGTTAGATCTACCGAGTTCTTTCTGGAAGAAGGTGCAGTCGGACGTGTGAGGACGGAGGCAGCGATCGATCCAGCCGCGGCGAAGAAGCCCTCAGGCAACTCGGACTGCTCGAAGCTTTCAGAGACGCGGCGAAGACGACCGCTTAGTGACGACGAGGCAGCGGGGCGATTCGCGACGAGAGAGGGAGGATCGGAATTGCCTGCGCGAGGCGACGACTGGCCGGGGGAGGTAGAGAGTTCGATGGCGGGAAAGGGCTCTGTATCGCTGTTGGAAGAAGGCTGCATTGTTGATGAGCGCAGCGACTCCTTGATAAAGGGAGGCGGTTGGTTTTATGACCGTGAGTCGTCTAAATGCGACTAAGATTAGGTATGAGGCGAGACCCAACCGATGCAAAATGGCAGCTGCTAGGGAAACATGGATGGCGCAGCAGGCATCAAGGGCCTAGCCGCCTTTAAGAACCAAATGTCCACAGCGTACCGGTTCTCGAAGGGCTGATAGCGCATCAGAACACCCGCTGGAACTCAAGAAGGAAAAGCCGGGCTGTACGACACTCAACACCTTAATGGAACTCCCCCTGACAACCGGAAGCTGGCATGGAACTTCAAACCAGGCAGTAGCCTAAAGTATGTACTGAGTGGCGACTCCATCTAGTACTAGTACTTATTAGTACTAGTAGTACTCTCGGGTGTAAGCACCACGCGGTACATAGAGGCGGGTACTTTCGCAGCCTTGCTTTCACACAAAGTTACCAGGTCGAAGAGTACCTCGTGTCACCCCAAACCTTCCAAGTTCCATGAGGCCAGGGCCCTCTCCCAATTAAGCTAGCTCTCTCCTCAATTTGCTTGAAGCTTTTTCTCATCAAACCCTGAGAATCAAATCATCCCAAGTGTTTTTACGTACATACCTAGGTACTTATCTAGTAGTAGGTATGTACGTATGTGTCTCTGCTCTGCGAGTCTAAACCCACGCCTCCTCATATTTTTTCTCCTTCTCCTCCTCATACCTACGCCTCCACGTCCGTCCTTATTAGACCTTGGACGCCTTGGGCCATTACGCCGTGCAATAATCACACTCGAAGCGGTTCTTCCCTTGCTCAGCATGGGTCCTCCACATAGCCCTGTTGCCGACGTCGCCCTATCCGTTCAACGCAACCTCCAGGATCAGCACGATTGGACTGCGGTCCAGATTCACCACACGGCCAGTCGCCGCCCATTAATCAGTGGCGTGCCTCCCCGACGGCTCTACACGCATCCCGACGATCAGATTGCCGCTCTGGCCCACGAGCAAGCTACCGGCGAGCCCGTGCCCCTAGACCCAGAGCAGGAATGGGTGTTGGCAGTGCATCCCGAGGAGAAGTGGACTCTCAGCGGCTTCGCTGCTGTTTTTGACACTATTGAGCATTCTGGCCCGAGGGCCAAGAGGATTCTTCTGGCCACTGTTCATAACGATTCCACCGTCGTCTACTATCTTATGCATGAGGGCATGGTCAAACCCCGACAGAACTAGGAGGGCTACTTCAGACCTTCCTACTTCAGACTCTCCTCCTTAGCAACGCATATTTCTCGTATGGCTCATGTCTCAAAAACCACCTTCTGCGTCTTTCTCTGCTCAAAGAGGGCGTATCCCTCCGGTGCCGAAGAGATCGGCATTACCTTGTCAAACATGAACCTGCGGCTAGGGTTAGTGCTGGGACTATGCAACACATCTCCTCGACGAGTGTGTGAGTTTACGAACCCGACAAGGTGCTGCTTCTGCTCAAGCAATTCAAGGGCTTCTTGAAAGACGCTTCGGACAGGGCACCGGCCCATCTGAAGTCGCAGGTTCTTCCTGTACATTGCCGAGTCAGAATCATCTTGTTCATCCTAAAGCCATACTTCCCGATGCACTTACGTGTACATATCGTCTCCCGACCATGGAATCTGCAAAGATAAGTCCTGCACGGATCATATAGCATGGTGAAATTTTGGCATACCTCGGTGTTGTGAACCCCTATGCTGCTGATGGCCCCAAAAGGCCGCACCAGATCAAACGCTGTCTTGAGGGCTGAGGCTTGGCCTACCACCTCTACGACCATGTCAGCGCCTCGGCCATCCGTCACTTCCTTGATGCGTGATTCCATCCCTTCTCTGTTGGTTTGGAAGTTGAGCGGCTCGGCACCAAGCTTCTGGGCTAGTTCCAGGCGGCTGTCTACGCTGTCAATAGCAAAGAGATGGCGGGGCCGTCGATGGGCGGCGGCCAATATGGCACAGAGCCCGACTGGCCCGCACCCAACGACAACCATAGTGGACTCGCTGATGTCCTGAGAAGGACACATGGCAATTGCGCTCTTGACGCCGAAGTACCCGGTGGGGAAGATGTCGGCCATGAGAAGGAGAGCCTGATCCGAAATGGTCTCTGGAGCCTTGACTACGGTCCCGTCTGCCAGGGGAACCCTCACAAACTCAGCCTGTCCGCCATCGAGATCTTCACAGCCGAACAGCTGGGTCTCGACACAGCGAGCGGTGTACCCGTTGAGGCAATAAAAGCAAACACCGCTAGTGGTATTAACAGATCCTGCGGGCAAGCAAAGGAGGTTGACGGGGGACATACCAAGATGCTGTGAACGGCGATACAACCTTGTCGCCAACCTGGACGGATTTGACGGCAGAACCAACCTCAACAACAGTGCCAGTGAACTCATGGCCCATGATAAACCCAGTATCTGACGTTTGATGCCCGCGGTAAATGTGCAATTCACTGGGCCAATAGTCAGTGCTGATGGCGCAGGGGGAGAGCAAACAAGAGGACTGACGATCCACACAGACCGGCAGCATGGACCTTCAATATGACATCCCGGTCGTCGCGCACTGGATGGTATCATCGGTGCTGTCAGTGTTGGTATCAAGGTTGTGTGGGTGACAATGCCAGCGTCGAGGACGTCGACGATGGCATGGGCAAAGACGGCATACGTTGAGGGACTGGCCGGTCCTGCACGGAAACCTTGTATAGGCCGTCAAAGACAACAGCCTTCATAGTGTCTGGCAAAGTCATGTCGATGCGTGAAGCTTAACAGTAGTCGTCGATGCTTCTAAGATGAGACGGCAAATGCCGGCGTATTGGTTCGCTAAAAGTGCGAGGTGCGAGGAAATAAAGGGGTGTCAAAGGCTGACTACAGGCGGTTGCAGTGGTTGCAGTGGTTGCAGTGATCGAACTATACACTAGACATGGCCGTTGAAACCACTAGACAATGCCCGACGATGTACAAAGTACTACTGCGGAGGCGCAAGAGAGAAGGAGAATAGATGAGATGACAATTCAACTTGGTATGGGCTGGTGCCAACGGCCGTCATCGGCACGAGCAAGGGCACTCTCGGCATTGGTTGTGGAGACGGTTGAGCAACGTGGATACCTTGAAGCCTTTAGCTAGCCAAATTTGATGAAGTCATCTGTAGAGGGGCTTGTGCTCAATCATGAAGTTCACGCCCCGTCAATTCCACTGGATGTTATCCAAGGCCGCACTAGTGTTGACGGTGGTCTAAAGCGGCTAAAATAGAGTATGCAACGGCCGAATTCGACGACTCAAATACACTCCAACAGTGTGCCAGCCAGAGAACTGCCAAACATGCATGCTTGAGGTGGGGGAGATTTAGACAAGCCACATAAATGGGGCACCAAGGCAGCGGGATTTAATACACAGTTGCATGTACAGTCGAACATCCAATCTATCTATCGCCATGGTTACTCCGTAAGGACGGGAGGGACGCTGGAATATGCCGCTGCGGCTTCCGTTGCCGCCGCCGCCCCCACCCAAACCTACATAGTATGACTCCGCTTGCCTCGCCAGCCCAGTCTGGGGTTTAGCGTGAGGGGCTGCGGCTCACGAGAGGCTCAAGGCCCATCCAATAGGTGGTTGTGTTTTTAGTTGGCGTTGCGGCGAAACAGACAGGGAGTCCCTGGAGAACGTGCAACGTGCTGTCTCGGGAAAGGAGGGGTGAAAATGAGACGGCAGCAGACCGGAACCAAGTCCAAGGCTCTACGAAGCGCGCATAACTGTGCTTAACCCGATACAAATTGCAGCGGGCGTATTGGTAGATTCCGCCGGGTTGTGGGATGGGATGATTGACACAGCACAAGGGGATGGGGTTGCGGACTGTGGGCGCCGGGAAAGTCGCGGGCAGGCAACGGCGGGGCCGGGGGCCGATGCTTCTGGCTTCTGGCTTCTGGCCTCCTCGCCTTCCCGCTCCTACCCTCTCCGCATCCGGGGGCACACGAGGTCATATGTATGTGCCCTTCCTCGCAACCTCGGCCTGAGGTCGCCGTTTTAGCCAAGGGCAGAGAACCAGCGAAGAATCGCCGAGATACACAGGGCACGAAAACGAAGTAACCCCACTGTCCTAAGCCAGGTACCTAGGTACTTACCTTGGGCAGAGTACGAAGCAGGTACCTCGATGGAAAGGTCGGTAGCATCGCCGGGCAGCATCGCCAGTATGATCCATTGTCCAGTACTGGGTACGAAGCAGCAGTACCCACTTCCCCTCGTCCAGCAGCCCTTCAGGCCCACCTTGCGGCTGGAGGACATGGCATTTGGTGGAGACGGCTCTGTCCCTGGGTGACCCTATCCTTGGGCTACTTGGCTACCCACCTGGGGACGACCGGCCCCTCCTCTCGATGAAGACTGGTGGTGGTGCTATAGGCCAGGAGAACAGCGGGAGTTAGGCACGGAGCAATGACGATAGAAGGAGGCTTTTACCTACCTAGGTAAGGTAGATTAGGTAGGTAAATATCTGGGCTTGGGTGCTCAACTAAAAAGGTGAATCCTAGAGGGAGGAGCATCGCAGAGCATCACATAGCCTCGTCCGGATGAAGTACACCGATGCGCTGTTGGGGAGAATGGCGGTCCTCATCAGTATAGTACCTCACATTGCACGCACTCGCATCACACAAAACATGGGCAATTTGGTCATGGTCGTTAAAGGGTTTTATGAGGAGGCTTAGACAGCGACCCCGACCGCTAATAGTGGGGGACTCGCACAGTCGGTAGCAGGTGCCCTCGCTATCATGCATTCTAGCATCCAAGCATCGAATGCTCCATGCTTCTCCTCTGCTCCTCTGCTCCTCCTCCTCTGCTCCTCTGCTCCTCTGCTCCTTTTACTCCACCACCTATTATCAACCTCCGATCACCCATCCACTCACCCATACCCATACACAGTTCTATACGTTCCGTCCATGCTCTTCCCCACAGCTTCATGGAGGAAGGCATCTCAAATCTCAGAACTCAGAGATCCAGGATAAAGGACCAGAACGGTTCTGCCTTTCCACCTCCTTCTCGAGTACCCAAGCAGTCACGTCCACCCAGATTTATTGGGTACTAGGCCGGACTACGTTCGTCTTGACGTTAGGATGCCGAGACTAATGACTTCGACTAGTTCTTCGCTAAGGAGCACTAACAAAAGTCAAGGTGGCAAGGTAGGTGAGAAAGAACGGCAGAGTCAGGCACGGTACCTCCTCTGACCAACAAAAGACTCTGGAGTACGGTGATTACACGACCTAGTCGCATGTGTGTGTGATGTACATACCGAGTTTGGCGCGCTCCATCCTTTCTTCCCCGGGCTGTTGGCAGTTGGGTTAGGTCGCAGAGCCCCATCTCCTTCCCCCATACTATTAGGTACCTACCATCCTCAATGTGACGATGCCCCATGGGCCATTCCCGCCCATCCCCGTCCCCATCCTCTATCCCCATCCTCTAACCCCCAGCCCCCGGCCCAGCCCCGGTCCAGTCCCACGCCGCCTTTCCAGCTTCTCAACTTTCTATTTCCTGGCCCCAGTCCACCCCAAGCCAGTCAGTGTGAGCCTCCTCCCCTCACCTCACCTCAGCTTTGCGTATCAAACCGCTCGCGCTTCGTCTCCACACTGGGGCGCTGAGGTAGGTACTGAGGCCCTAAGGCCTAAGGCCACACTGGTCTTGGGCCTCTGAGGCTCGTACGGAGGCAATGGGGGTTTACCGGTACTGCCCAGCCAAAGTACTGCCCAGCCAAAGTACTGCCTACCTACTAGTACCTAAAGGTGCCCGTTATACCTTCCCGCGTTACATGATCTTACCTTTATCCTCTCTCTCTCAACACTCCAGCCTCAATGTCCCTCCCCCCCCCTCCCCTCCTCCTCCTCCTCTCTTCTCCTCCACACACATCCGTCCTAGCAAATAACAACAGCCGCCGCTATTCGTACAATACTACTACAACAACCACAGCATTACAACACCACCATTGCCCAAGCTTACACTGCGTCGACTCAGTTGTCCTCGGGGTGTCACTCGGAATCACCCTACACCGCAATCCCGCCTGCCACTTGCTCGTCGCCTCATTGCCTCTCTCTACCACCAGCCGCGCCTCACATCACTGCGCCTCGCCTACCTCTTCACTTCTAAACGCCGCCAGACGCCTCTAGATTGACGGCCGACCACTGCGCGCTCCGACCCTGCTGGTGCCGTTGCCTCATCCTGCCCGTCTCGTTCTGGTCTGCCCTGTCACGCGCGCACAACCCTCTCTGCTTCCTAGCCGCACCTCGAGCCCGACCCTGCGCCGATCGCTCGACCCTCTGTCGCTGTCGCCGTCGCTGTCGCCGTTCTTCTCGCCGCCTCCCGAGTTTCCTGCCATCAGGAGGCTCGGCTCGCAAGCCAACGTCCAACACGACACAGAGTCGGGCGCCCCCATCCGAGGGTCATGGCGAGCTGAGCTTTAGACGCCGACGCGACAACTATGACCACGGCCGCTCCACACCAGCAACCCGAACAATCGCAATCGCAGCGCGGCTTTCCCGTCGCCGACACCTATGATCCTGATGAGGTGTTCCCTCGCGACAGCCCCCTCATGACTCCGCTCCGTCCTAGGCTCGCACCCACTCCGAGTCCCCCCCCAGATATTCCTCCAGCCAAAGTCAGTCTGAGCCCTGCCTCTCCCGACGATCGCGACAAGTCTAATCGCCACAAGGTCCGTCCCAACTCCGGGGATGCTATACTCGTCGCTTATCTCGACAACGGACGCGACCCCGAGATCGCTCGTCACGCCGGTCGTCAGCCCCTACCCTGCGACGACGACTCCCCAGATGACGAGTCTAGTCCCGATGGACCACCCGACGAAGTTGTCATGACCGTTCCCTCACTGCAACACCTCGCCGCAGATGCCCTACAAGCCGCCGCCTTCGCCGGAAGGCCCGCCCATCTCCCGAGCTTGGCTTCTATGCCGGCCTTGGCTCTCAAGGCTAGCCCCGATATCTCCGTCTCAACCCGGCACTTGTCTCTACGCGATGATCACCCCGCAGCTCCCTATCCGTTCCCGGCAACCGACATCAAGCCAGGTACCAAATCTCCTCCGGTATCTGCTCTCACACCTGCCAGTGGAGAGCTTCCCCCACTTCAGATGGACTCTCCCAGGTCCGATTCCAACGGCCCAATACTTCCTTCGATCCGCTTGACCCTCGGTGATATTGACCGCTTACCCCCCGAACCGATCGCTCCAGCGGAGAAGGAACTCGCTTCTCGTCACGGGCATAGCCCAGGCTTTCCCGGCTCTCCACCTACCGGCATCCCCCGATTTTCTCCCATCAATACTAACCATGCCTCACCTCCCACGTCACCTAACGAGGGCTTCCCACGAACTCTCCCATCCCCGCGCTCTTTGCCAGCTACGAGCCCTTATTACTATGGCCCAAACGGAATTCATCAGCGCCCCAATGCTGAGTATAGTAGTAGTGGTACGGGCGAAACCCCTAGCACAGATCATTCCGGCTCAACGCCAGCCACATCAATCTCTGTTGCCGACCGGATGAGCATCGACGGCATCACAAATCCCCAGGTGGGCGCCTTCGTTTGTAATTTCACTGGTTGCAATGCTCCTGCCTTCCAAACGCAGTATCTCCTCAACTCTCATGCCAATGTGCATTCATCAGCTCGTCCGCATTACTGTTCTGTGCGAGGTTGTCCCCGAAGCGAAGGTGGGAAGGGTTTCAAACGCAAGAACGAGATGATCAGGCATGGCCTCGTTCATGACTCGCCAGGATATGTCTGTCCATTTTGTCCTGATAGGGAACACAAATATCCCCGTCCAGACAATCTTCAGAGGTACGATAGTAACCGCCCGACCCACTACACCATCTATCCTCAATCATTATGTTGCACGGTACATGCTCCGCAGCAAACTGACAAAACACCCCTTGACAGACATGTCCGCGTACATCATGTAGACAAGGACAAAGATGACCCGCTCCTAAGAGATGTGCTCGCCCAACGGCCAGACGGGCCAAACCGCGGTCGACGACGAAGGGGTCCACCGTCATAGATTGGCGACAAGCCTTACACCTTGCCTCGGCTTCAGTCTGGAACCTGCTGTGGCCTTTTTCGGCTATTCGGCGCACCTCCAGCAACCGTCACGTGGATGTAGTTATTGCTAGACTTGCACTTTGAAGGCTTTACGTCTTCCTTGTGTGGCTTTTCCTGCTGGGTATGCGTGTATGGCTACCAATCGAGCCTGTTGGTTCGGTATGGGTTTGTTTTGTTTTGACGCATTTCTTCCGTTTCAGTTCTTTTTTTTTTTGGGCCGTGTGCAGCCTGTTGAATTTGCATTGATGAATCACGCACAGATCATGGCGTTGGGGGTTTATATACCAGGTCGGTTCAACTTACATGCCTTTGATAGTGGGAATATGCGGGCGTTGGTGTGGGGGCGTTGTACGTCGAGCGTACACGTACACTTGTATTTATCTTGGAATAAGTATCCATACACTAGCTTCCTTCTCGACTTTTTCGAGCGAACGTAGCCTCTGCCTCCGTAACCCTATCTCGACTCCGGCCTGAGGACTAGTTAAGGGTGCTCCAGGTGAGATCCAACTACATCAATTCCCAGGGCCCAACGTGGACGGGGGCATCGCTATGAAGCTCTATCTCGATGTTCTCGGCAACATTGTGCGTTCCCATGCTTTCTACGATAAGCCACATTCCCTCGCGGAGTATACGCCCGGGTTCCATATCGAATTCGGGTGTGCGGACACCGGCCTTCGGTTCTTGGAACTCGCCGTCGCCGGAAATGGCGACGAGACTCCGCTCGGGAGCCCAGCCGTGAACAACGGAGAGGCGTGTCGCCAACGTAGATGATGATCGGCCACGAGAATCCGTGCCTGGTTGGGCCACACTCCGTGCCTTCACGCTCACCCGCGTGAGCCAAGACGCGGAGAGGGGCGCGCGTCGGACTTCCTCACCTTCGAACAAGGTGAACGGCGGCAAGGTTGATTGCAACCGCCCAGCAGCATCCGCAGGGATAGGTTCTAGCGTCACGGGTATCATGGATGTTACTCTGAGAGCAAATTCGGCCATTTGGCCTGCGTCAAAAGTCGAGCAGACAATTGTATAGACGCCAGCATCGACCCTTGGTATGTTTGCCGCGCTGCACCCCCGTCGGTATTCACCAGATGATCCCACCAAGTCTCGGACCTTAAGTGTAGTAACTCGTTTCCCTTGAGCCCAGACCAGGTCAACATGGACGTGGACGTCGAGATCGTCTGTGGAAAGCAGGACAGAAATTGCGCTTGCGTGGGCAAGAGTCAACTTGAACTGAGGGTTCAGAAAGTATGTCGGACAGGCAGCATTGCCACCAGCAGTACGGCTGCTCCAAGTTCCGGTGGTCTCCTTGTAGTGCGCCATCGCATCCCTAGCCGCCTTCACGTTCAGGGGCTCCTGGGAGAAAACAGAAAGCGTGAGTGTGTAGTCAGGAAGCGGAAATTCATGCTGATCAATAACAATGGTATATGGTCTCCTCGGGCTCGTCTGGAGACGCGCCAGTGTTTGGGGGGAGTCCACGTAAGGCCCACGGTAGACTTCGCCATCGCTTATTTGGACTCGGTGGCCACCATTGTCAAAAACAAGAATGCTCATGAATCCAAGTTGTCGTGAAACCGCAGCCATAGAGTCGGTTCTCGTCCGGGCTATCTGAAGTTCAGCATCTCTGAAATGCCGGCTGGCAAGGATCCAGACCGGTCCCCCGCTAGGGCATTCGAGTGAATATTGCGGGTTGCGCACCAGTGACGACGCAAGTTTGGCAGGAGGGATTTGCCAGGTAAAGTGATGGTCCTGACGATGGGCGAACAGAGTAGGATTCCAGTTGAGGTACATGGACTCAAAATGCTGCACTACATCCTCGAGTGGCATCCAGAACGAGCCAGCAGATGGCGATTCACGGCCAGCCTTCTCCTTCGATTGAGATGAATGGGAATTCTCACTCATGGGCGGCGGTAGCGAAGGGTTTGAGGTGGCGCCTTTCCAAACTGGTCCGTTGCACCACGGGTTCTTGACCAAAAGCCTTCGGATATCTCCGGACACGTCGAGGGCCATTACCGCGTAGTCATGCTCACCAATCAGGCCGAATATGTCCTCCTCCTCGGTAGATATGCGCCCTGTTCCTAGAGTTACAACTACATCTTCCAAATCGTGGGCAGTCTTGATCCTTTTCCAGACCACATCAATATCGAGGTCCTCCCTGTCAAGCGAGGTATAAGTAATGCGGACATAGAGCCTCAAGAAGCCGACCAGGACGCCCTCAAAGCATGCTGGACATGGGGGTAAGTAACTACCTTTGAAGAAAGAGTTGCTCAGGGATCCATCCGGTGAGGACCCACAGGTCAGTCCCCGAGTTGCTTCCGGGAAAATCGTACCCGCCTCGCACTTTTAGGTAGGCCTTTTCCAGGAGTGCAGGCCAGATAAGCTGAGGATTTTTCCGGTCGACAACATAGAGAGTCCGATCGGTCAAGGAGGCAGGGAGCCTGTCATCAATGACAACGCGTCGAAAGCAACCGTTGAAGTGTAAACGGAGGACATACTTGCCCGAGGCAGAAAATTCTGGGGTGCCTCTCGTCCGATCGAAGGGGTGGAAAATGGAAGCCAGCACCTAATAAGCACACGGTTAAAAATCCCATCCCATGAAATAAAGGCAGGAAGAGTCCGGCATCATGGGGAGCAAGCTGCAGTTACCTACCGAGTTTTGACCCGTCAGGATTCGCATGGCTGCACAGAGACTAGCAACGACAGAGCAGTCTGTGGTCAAGTCCTGCACTAGATCACACCCGTCACCGGAATTCATGAAGGCCTCGACGTTGGCATCTTCCCCCATCCCGTAGAGTTCTCGCGGCCTCCTCCAGCCGTCGAAGGTTGCTGCTTGCCTTGGTGAGAGAGTAAGGGCTGTATCGTCGCTGATGAGACGTCAGCGGCGAGGCTTGTCCGGCAGGGAGATGGACACAACATACGTGAAGGGCATAACCCCCGGGAGAAGATGGAAATCCAGATCGGCCGGGGCCGTTCTCCACGGAGGAAAGTAATTGCCATGAAGACGAGATGTCTGCTCCAGTATGCTTGGCTGCTGCACTGGCGCGGTATTTGTGGTGTTTCTCTGCGAGGCTTTGAGTCGCTCAGCCACCGTGATCAGTTGCTGGCATTTCCGTCGCAAACGAGTTGCTTCTGGTTTGCTTGCTGCTTCAACAGCCGCACGCATGTACAAATCGGCGGCTTGGATGGCATGATCGAGGGCCGCTTGGCCGCTCGATCTCGCAACAAGAGACTCGGCGGCCTAAGTATTTGGAGTGGTCAGTATTCATTGTTTGATCGTTGACGCCACGTCGTCGCACCGTTCGCTCCGTTCGCTCCGGCCGTTGCGGTTGGCCGTTGCGGTTGGCCGCCTGTAGCTGAAGCTGAAGCTACAACTGAGACGGCTCTAGCTCCAGCAGACTTGCGTGGGTATGCACTCACCTCAGCTCTACTCTCCATGGCCTCTTACTGAATCATGGCGCCAGATGCCCACATCACAGCGCGTCATTCGAGGTTGAACATCCCTGCGGTGGGGCAAGTTGCGAGAGATCAGATAACCTCTTGTCCCCACTCTGCCACTCTCACTTCGTACGTATGTATGTGTCTCCGTGCACACCTGCCGCTTCGCAGAACCCCAAGTGGGCCTATGACCTACCTAAATGCTCCTGGACAAGCATTGCGTTATGCAATGCCACCCAAAGCCAAACAAACAAGCCTTGAAACTTATGTTCTATCTGCATCTCATGCTTGTGCGTAATCAGCAAGACAACGTAGTCTGAATCACGTCGCCCTTCACGCAAGCTTACATTAATCAGTCTACTTTCTACCCTGGCAACTCTCTCTTTCTTTACCACCATTCCCTCAGCCATGCTAGGCTTACTACGTAGATAGGTATGTAACAGCCCCATGCTCATCCAGCACGCCCCCCTTAAGTCACTAACCGAGGTCAGAAAAGCGGGCCAATCACGGGCGGGGCGCCCTCTCGGATTTGCCGAAACCGGTACAGGGCCGAGGTTCAGAATACCCACGGCAGCGGGCCGACCTTGGTGCTTTGATATCTATGTCAACATGACAATGCCAGGGCCCGGGCTTTCGTCTGGCTTCACGATTTAGCCTACGTCAACTGTGCCTTGTCGCTATCGTACGCGCCCTCCCTTTGTGTCATCGACGACTTGTTTGACCATAGACCGACCGTCGACCACCGAGAGACCGCCATGGCCGCGCAATCCAAGCCTACCATTTCGCCTTGGGGTGGCGCTGTAGCAGGAGCGACAGGTGCAGTTCTCGCCAATGCCTTGGTCTACCCTCTTGACATGTAAGTCGGTCTCTAGCCAAGACACTCCGACTTCCATTGACTTGTGTCGCCTTGCAGTGTCAAGACCCGACTTCAGGTCCAGGTCCGACCCAATGCAGCTGATGGCTCCCCGGCCGCCGACGACGACGAACCGCATTACGCCTCAACCTGGGATGCGCTCTCGCGGATTGTAACCGATGACGGCGTTCAAGGACTCTACGCAGGTATCAACGGCTCCTTGATTGGGGTCGCATCAACAAACTTCGCCTACTTCTACTGGTATAGCATTGTTCGCACTCTCTACGTCAAGTCGGCCAAGGGCGGTGCGGCTCCCTCGACCGTCGTGGAGCTCGCCTTGGGCGCTGTCGCCGGCGCTGTCGCTCAGCTGTGCACCATCCCCGTCGCTGTAGTGACCACACGTCAGCAGACTGCCAAGAAGGACGAGCGCAAGGGCATGTTCGCGACGGCACGTGAAGTCGTTGACGGACCGGATGGTGTTTCAGGCTTGTGGAGGGGTCTGAAGGCGAGCCTCGTACTCGTCGTGAACCCGGCAATCACGTATGGGGCATACGAGCGACTCAAGGAAGTGTTCTTCCCCGGAAAAGCCAGCTTGAAGCCATTGGAGGCGTTCTGTGAGTGCTCCAAAAACGCCTTTGTCTCTTTCAGCTGTCTAACCGTTTGACAGTCCTAGGAGCAATGTCAAAGACGTTAGCAACGATTGCCACTCAACCACTCATTGTAGCCAAGGTTGGACTTCAGTCCAGGCCGCCCCCAGTCAGGAATGGCAAGCCCTTCGGCAGTTTTATTGAGGTGATGAAATTCATCATCGAGCATGAAGGCTTGTCGGGTCTCTTCAAGGGCATCGCGCCCCAGATCTTCAAGGGTCTCCTCGTCCAGGGTATCTTGATGATGACAAAAGAGAGGTAGGCAGGCACCACCCCCTAAGGATTGACCCAATTGCTGACCACATGTTAGGGTCGAGCTCCTTTTCATCCTCTTCCTGCGGTATCTCAAAACCGTTCGCCTTCAGCAACTGCGCTCGGCTGCCCAGTTGACAGCTTCGTCAACGGCCGAGAGTATGCAAAGTGTTGTAGCCAAGCCAATCATGTCGTCGACTTGAAGGTCTTCATTGGAACGTGCCGGTGTTCGGGAGCAATTACTCATAGATGGATATGGACGCTTTTGTACTTGCCGGGGTGGTTACAGAATGAGAAGCATATTACATGAGTGCTTGTGGGATGGTCAACCTAGTTTCAAATGTTCTGCCCAAAGCTTCTGTCCCTCCCCTTGGTACGCGCGCACACGTTTAGGTGGCTGTACCTAGGTACTGAAGGTACACCTGATCCCCGTTGTGCATCTCCCATAGGTGCCTCTCATTAGGGATGAATTCTTTAGTAAGCTTACCTTGATTGCTATACGAATCAGCCCCGGATGATTGATGATACGTAGTAAGAACTGTATGCCGGAGGGTAGACTAGATGTGGCTGGTGGCCCGTAGCGCCACATTTTGTCTTCCTCAAGTAAGCTGCGGGCTGGGTGAGGCGGTACGTGTAGGTAAGGTAGGTAGGGCAGCGCTAGGGAAATTCGCATGGTTATGTCAGCATGACCCCACTCCTTCAATCGGCTAGGGCTTGTTCGTCGAGTCCTCGCACACAATCTCAGCATCCTCTTTGCAACTTCGCGACCCTTCACCGTCGACACAGCGTTCCCAACAGCAGCAATGGCGAGTATGTGATAATCTGCCTAGGCCATTCACATCCAAGAAGCGCGTTACTGACACTCCTCAGAGTCAAAAAACTCCTCTCAGCACAACCAGGCGCGCAAGGCGCACCGAAACGGGTATGCTCCATTCATGGCATCTTGATGACCCGGTAGCTTACTCTTTGATTAGCATCAAGAAGCCCAAGACTTCACGATACCCGTCTCTCAACGGTACCGACCCCAAGTTCCGACGCAACCACCGACATGCTCTCCACGGCAACATGAAGGCTCTGGTACGACCCCCCACCGAGGAAACGGATATGCAACCGTATAATACAAGCAGCTAACACGTTGGACAGAAGGAACTTAAGGAGGGCAAGCGTGAGTCGGCTTGAGGAGGTCTGCGGCAGGAAAGGCAAATGTTGAAAAATTGGAGCAAGCACTCTGCCTGGCCAAGGGACCAATACAGCAGACCGCAGAAATAGGCGAAGGGAAATGCCACGCGGTTTCGTCTATTGAGGAGGGTGGTTATCCGAATCCGCCCTGGTGTATCGGCATCGTGATTGCTCCGAGTCGACATGTTGTGCATTACCTTCAAGGCTCTAGGAAAAAAGAAGCTGTTACTTCCACATCCGCTGCTTTGTGACTGGCGTGAGGCGCCGAAGAAAACGTGGGTTTCTGTCCTTGCCCTAGTGAATGAAAGACAGCATGGATCACCAGACATGGAATGATGCGTTGCCGGGTTTAGTGATCTATGTATGTATGTAGTGGGTGACTGACAACAGGTCCCGCAGGTCATTTGTTCCAGGGACGACCTTGTTGCAACCGATACCAATCAGCCCTTGGTGATCGTCTGTTCTGCACAGGCTACGAAGTACCTGGTATATATCCAAGTCCCAACAACCCATCCAGCTTTCGAGCTACCTGGGGCTCGGAATTGGGGTTGAACAACTGCAACTAGGCATACTCGAATGCTTTGTATGGTAGGCATCTACATAGCAGGTGGCTTACAGGGCAGGCGGTAATTTAAGGTACTGCCGTACGGAGTCTGACAGGCGTAAGAATTGGGAGTCACCGGATTCCCAAACCGTCCCCACCAAACATAGCAAGGGCTCGGTGTCTGTTGCAGCCGATGATGGGTGTCATGCCTCAGGCATAAACAAGTATATGTTTGGCGGGGCATCAACGGGGCCTCGTAGACGGATGTCTTAGGTAAGCACAGGGGCTGAGGCATGGGGATTAAACAAAGAGTGCCAGCAGCCTCTGCTCAAACCTCCATCCACGTACCCACGACTCAAAGTATTGCTAGAGGACGTTGGTCCGCAGTTACAGCGGCGGGATCTAATCCAGAAATTCATTGGCCTGCCTGGAAGCAGACATCGTCCCTTCATTGCCCTCCTATATATTTTTGCGCGGTACGGGTTCCCAGCTCCTCTCCTGTCTCCTCCCGACCACCTGTTCTAAGACGTACCAGACGAGGCTTTCCAACAGGTGGCCCTTCGCTGGACCTGTCTGCTAACTTTTCCACAGCGCCATCCTTCTTCACTAAGCAGAACATGCGATAATTTGCCTGCTCTGCTTCTTGTCCAAACTCCTTTGAGGTCAGCCGGTCACTGCAGGAGTCGAGATACGATTCTTGTACCATCCTTCCTATCTTACCGCTGTCTCAACTACGCTTGCGCAGAACAGCCACATCTCCTACAACCCTCCGTCTTCGAAACAATCTTCTCTAAACGAACATTCGACCCCCTCAATAATGCTCAACATGTCGGGAAACCACGTCATAGGAAACCGCAATAGCACGCCGGAAGCCAACACGGCGTCCTCGTTGCGACCTCCCTCGTCAAGGGTTATTGGGTCTGGGCATTCTCTTCGTGCCTCCGCCGACTTGGCTGCTCTCTCAGGGCCTTTGCCGTCCAGCCGTATCCGGCCTTCGTCCGATTTCTATGGCCAGACTCAACAGAATCTAGGCCCCGGCAACTCGGAGCCAGACTCCCAGGATAAGATCGCCCAGCAGTGGATTGCCGATATTGACCAGTACGAGACGACACTTGAAGAAATGGCTGCTGCGACGCTGGACCAGGATTTCAAGGATGAACTGAGTGCCATCGAACAATGGTTCCGAGTCTTGAGTGAAGCCGAGCGCACTGCTGCTCTGTACGCTCTTCTACAGCAGACAACCCAAGTGCAAATTCGATTCTTCATCCAAGTCCTCCAACAGATGGGCAAGAATCACCCCATGTCAGGCGTCCTGTCTCCTGCCAGCTTTGATAAAGGTATACTCATGCGTCCATCACGGCAACAACTGTGTCGAACAAATCTAACCTGTTTGCAGATCCCATGTCCAACCGGCTCAGCGATGCGATGAATAAGCTCAACGTGGACTCCGCTCGAAATTCCATGTCCAGAAACTCCGCCATTTCATCGACGAAGCGTCACTCGGGCCTTGATCCGTCAACTATAAATGCTATGTTCCCAGACGCCGCTGCCGCCATTGCAACTGAGAAAGCCAAGTTCACTCAGCAGACGGGCAATCCGCCGTCGTCGAATCGCAACAGTACTGTTATGGATCCACGCTCTTCCATGACTACTCCCGCCATTGCCGGTCCACAAGATTCTCGGGATGGGGGACCTGCCAACCCTTCTTCCCCCTGGGCCAGTGGCTCAGGAGACCAATCTGGCACAAAGGGTAACAGTGCACCACCCCCTATGGGCCAGTTTGTGCAGCCAACCCCGACGAGCGGACTTCGGTCTCCACGCCCCCAGTTGGCAAACAATTCCGCTATTCAGAGCACAACGCTCAATGCACCAGACAGCAATCCAGCGGATTTGCCTCTTCTTTCTCCGTACAATGCTGGCAGTGGAAACTGGGCGTCCATGGTGAACACTCCCATGGCCTCTAGTTTCAACGCCGCCAACACTGGCGGCACTCAAGCCGACATGGTTGCCAATGCTACCGCTATGAAGCTTGCAGCGCTCTCCACTGTTAACAATCGATTCGCCTTAGACGATGTTCGAAAATATCGTCGAGCGAGGTCCAATGATGCCTCGGGCAATGGGCAAATGCCAATGTCCCCTGGACCTCAAGGAATTAACCTTCCGGGCACTAACGTGGTGATGATCAATGAGCATGGGCAGGTGCTTAGCCGTGAACAGCTCATGGCAATCCAGGCCCAGCAAAACTTGGGTCTAGGCGGCCAGCGCTCGAGGCCCAGTTCTCCCGGGCTTGCCATGCAGCCTGGGATGGCTCACATGGCACCATTCACATCACCTCAAAACAACGGATTCCTCAGCGCCTACGACGGTACCTCGCCACTGATGGGCAGTGGTATTCCTTCTGTAAACCTAGGTCAAATGGGGATGGGCGGCCACGAAGGCTACCTATCTGATCACTCGGACATGGTGCGTGGCCGGTCGCCCCGGGGGCGAAGAGGCAGCTCGAAGCCCCCGGAAGATCCAACCGACCCAACGCTCCTTCAGGATATCCCTAGTTGGCTCCGCAGTCTTCGACTTCACAAGTACACTGATAATTTGAAGGACATGAAGTGGACGGAACTGGTCGAGCTAGACGACAAGGCACTTGAGGACCGCGGTGTGAACGCTCTTGGGGCGCGTAGAAAGATGCTCAAGGTCTTTGATCAAGTCAAAGGTAGGTTTTCGATATCTTTTGACGCGCCATGAAGCTCACATTTCATGCAGATGCCAAAGCCGAAGGGAAGCTCAATTAAGAAACACTGAGATCGAATGTGTAGAGATGTGAGGACTAGATCAAGCACCGGGGGTCTAGCACTAGCGGTCTTCTTTCGCCACGTTCCTTGAGACAGCGGGTGATGTGACGGATTTCGTAGTAACATATGCGAACAGCGGCGCGTCAAGCCAGTGCAAGAACATAAGCACTTTGTATTGGATTCCATTAAATATAAAAAACCTCGAATACACATACACGGGGATATTGGTCAGTGAGAAAAAGACTTTTCTAACCTGGACTAAGCAGTGCGGCTGCTCACGTGCCAATCCAAGCAACCCAAAGTTCCACTGATCAATGAGTGATCTCAAGGTGTCCACACCCTAATGTACTCAGGCACGGTTCCCTCCCTCCCTCCTACTTTGTATGCCTCCACCATTCACTCAAATCTTTCATGCTCACGCCCACCCACGTGGTGACGCACTATTAAGTCATGAGTTTGTCAACAGGCGGGAATGACGTCGAAAGGTGACCGCGGTAGTCTCGCTACGAAGGATTCGCATTGACAAAAAACAGGAACGATGGTGAAGCATCGGACGCAGACTCGGACTTGGAGGAGCTGCTGGGCGACATCGCCAAATTTGATGAATCCGTTCGGGAATTGGCCTCGCAACGAGATGAGGCCGGCCAGCCGCGCGAGCTCCGTGGTGCTCCCCGCGGAAGAGGGACTCGTGGACCTCGTAAAGCAGCCAAGCCTCGAGGAGATATCACAGCCCGCCTGGCCAAGGTGAACCAAGCTTTCCTAGGCGGGGATTACCCTCTGGCCTTGGACTTGGTATTTGAAGTCATTAGGATCAACGCCGAAACTCATCAAGCTTGGACCACACTGTCTTCCATCTTCCGAGAACAGGGTGATTTGAGCAAGGCGCTGTCAGCCATGGTGTACGCTGCGCATCTCCGCCCCAAAGACGTCGGTGGGTGGCTACGATCTGCATCCTTCGCTTTGGACACTATGGAAGATGACGAGGCCGAGAATCTTCACACGGCTAGGCTGTGTTATTCGGCTGCATTGCGGGCCGATCACACCAACATCGATGCCAGACTCGGCAAAGCAATGGTGTGCCACAAACAGGGCCATCTCTCTGCTGCGATCGCCGAATACAATATTGTATTGAAGCACCGTCCTTTCGACCTTGAAATTGTTCGAAAACTCGCCGAAGCCTGCGTTGACAACAAACATGCCGAAACCGCTGTCCCAGCCGCCATTGCTGCGTATGAGCGATTCTTTGAGCACGAGAGAGTGATTGTCGCCCGTGACCTGAACCATGCCCCATGGCATGATGTTGGGATCTACGTCGAGCTCTTTGCGTCTACCGGCCGGTACCTGGATGCTATTGGGCAGTTGAAGTCACTGTCCCGCTGGTTCTTGGGCCGAGGTGCCGAAGCCTACTGGGATAGCTGGCAAGCAGATGACCGTGAGTGGGATGCAGACGACGAGAGGCGTGCAATTGTTTCGGAATTTAGCTTTGGAACCTATGGCTCTGCCGTTTATGGCCAGGGACTACCACATGACCTGCGAGCCCGGCTGGCCATATACAGATTTCGGATCGGAGACGACATCGAGGCAATGGTTAGTCGTACCTCGACCCCCCGCCGTTACGTCCATGAAACTCCATGCTCATGATTTTCAATAGAGACACCTGTGGTGGTTTGATCCTTTGGCGGAACCCACGAGAGATTTTGCCGCTGATTTCCCATTTCTTGCCTTCGATGTCGCGGAAGAACTGGCCCATCGAGGGGAAACCGCCTTAGCCATCAAATACTACGAGATTCTTCGGGACCTTCCCGGAGACGTGGATGCTGCAGTACTGCTACAGTTGGGACGATGCCATTTCGCCACGGGCGAACACGCCACTGCTGAAGAATACTTTTTAGCTGCGATCGACGCTGATGAGGACAGCATAGATGCTCGCATTGAGCTTGCCAACATGTACGAAAAGGCTCGAGAAGATGAGGAGGCCCTAATCTTGGCGGCCGAGGCGATGGCTCTACGAGAAGCTCGAGATCAGGACCAAGATCAAGGCCTAGACTTGGGAGGTCCTTCCATTCCTTACTCTTCTTCTCGGACAGAGAACCGAGTCCCACGTCGCGGAGGGATTGCCACACGGGGCATAGATCATCCTTCCGGGAAGAGAGTCCTCCTTCGACGATACAGGCCTAAACGACTCGCCGGTCCAGACAAACGTCGACAAGACGAGCAATCCCGCGCCTTGAAACTGTCACAGCAGTATGAAATTGTTCGAAATCTACGACAGCAAATAAAAGACGGCCGCGACGATCTTGTTTCCACTTGGATGGCATCTTCGAAGGAATTGGTCGATGACTTTAGGTCGCTGAAGAAGTTCTACACGTGGGAAAAGTATCTCAACTTTATTGGTTCCAAGAACTCACTAGACGACCCAAATCCCAATCAGCCAAAGACCGAGTTATCACAAATGTACGAGAGGTTGGCGCGGAGTAAGTCGTTCTACAAAGCTCGTCCTCTGTGCTGCACGTCAGGCTGACACTTTTTCTGATAGCCATTGCTCCCCATACTGGGCCCGATGGTCTAGGGCAAGGGACAACTGAACTAGACAACCACCAAGGTATCTCTTTTGACAACTGGCTGGACTTGTTCTTGGATTATGCAATCGGTTTGGCCATGGCGCATCGTCGGGACGAAGCGTATCAAGTCTGTGAGGCGGCGAGAGATTCCATTGCTTTCCAAGCACCAGAACACGGCTTCATAATACATGTTGCTTGGACCGGTAAGGGCTTCTCTCCTTTGCAAGCTTTCTCTTCCTAACTGTGCAGTGTGCGCCATTTACATGAGTGATGAGGAGAGATGCGTGGCCACGGCTCGACAGTTGATGAGAGATGGATCCATGTCTGATTCGTACAGAATGTTCGCATTGCTGTCGAGTCTCTGCCAGTCTCCGGTTTCATGGTACACATCAGGCCCGGCCCAAAAGTACATTCTCCGCCAAATCAAAGCCACAGATGATGCCCATGAAGCCAGCAGGGCGAATGGGGATACTACTGACCCCATTGAGGCTTCAGCTGAACCAACTCTGGACGCATGCTTGCTCATGCTTTACGGTCACATTCTCTTCACCTCGACGAGCTACACATATGCGCTAGGTATGCAAATATAGATTGACGCTCCCAGTGGCTAGTTGATTCTAAACTTACTACAGGTTATTTCCTACGGTCACGAGCACTAGACCCAAACAACCCCATGGTCAACTTGAGCCTAGGTCTGGCTTATGTTCACTACGGCCTAAAGCGGCAATCCACAAATCGACAATACCTACTCCTTCAGGGGCAGTCGTTTCTGTCCAAGTATGCAGAGCTTGGCAATACTTGCCAGGGCCAGCTAAGTCCCTGCTCCAAAGCTGAGGCGTACTATAACCTCGGTCGCCTGTTTCAATTGCTTGGTATTAACTACAATGCTTTAGAGTACTACTTGAAAGCAGAGAGAGCGCGAGCAAGTAAAGAGAGTAGTGACGAACTTGATATAATGATTTCATATAACAAGTTTTTACTACTTTTAAATAATAAGAGTAGTAACAAGGCTATAGCTTTACTAAAGTGTAAAATTATAATATAAAATAATAGCTATTAATTATACTACTAATAAGACTAAGCCCTTAAGCAACCCTCTTTCCGCAAAATCTCTCTGCCGGCCAGCCTTGCATTGTCCACTTCTCTTGCACAACGTCCCCCCCCATAATCAGGGTGTGCTCCAGCAGGCAGCTATCGTTTCTCATCGTCGCACCGCTTAGGAGCCTGCTACCTGATCGAAGCACACATCTATCGCCAATTTCCAACGTATTCAAGTCAAACTTTCCTCTGGTGTTGATATGTCCAACGACACTAGCGTCGTCGATAACAACTCGGTCTCCCAGCCTTATCAGGTCGGGCTCAGTAAACATCAGACTGGGCATGCCGTTGGCGAACAGAGCACAGTCCCTACCGATTTTGGCGCCCATGGCGCGGAAGTAGGATACGATCCAGCTTGTCCCGGTGAGGAGACCTAGCACACCATGACCTTGGTAGCATTGCCGGCGGATTTTCTCGACGGCGAGGAACACCTGCCAACGCTGACAATATGGCGACTTATCCCAGTCATAGTTTCCTGGCTTCCGACGACCGAGCAACGCCCACTTGACTCCAATAACCATGGATAGTGCTAGCACAGCTTGAACTGTGGTAAAGACAGCAATGGCCACGAACGAGAGCGAGAAGAGAGTTAGGATGTCATACCAGACACTGATTCCGGATGGAAGGAACCGCTTGATGATGACATCGACCACTTGAACTGACGAGATACTCGCAACGTTCCAGTACACTGACGTGAAGACAGTCAGAAAGGACGAGTAACAGAAGATGGCGAACGGGCCTAGGACGTGATACGGGGCGATTTTCAAGTAGAAGGCCCTGCCGAATGGCGAAAGTTCGCTGGCTGAAGTATCCTCATCGGTATTCCCATCTGCCTCGCTATCGGATGTCATGAAGGGATCGGCCGTGGCGTGGTAACGTCGTCGTTCAGAGGCATTCTCCCTGTCCGCGAGGGTATCTGCGCTACTCATATGATGGAGATGCGTGCGCGCAGAAGTCTTCTTCTGTGAGGTTCCGTTTGCTGTCAGGGTATCGTCACTGCTCATATGCTGAACCTTGGTCGACCTAGATGTCGCCTTTTCCTGCGGTTGGCGACCGGTCGACAGACACACGGCGTCTCCCCCTTTGGAGCCCACATAGGTCCCCCCTGCTGGATACTGCTTGCCCCTTTGCGTCAATGCTCCCGATCCCATAGTGACACGCTCTCCAATCTCGACTCCAGGAAGAAGACAGACACGGTCAGCAACCATGGCTCGGTTTCCGATGGTGATGGCCTCAGAGCTCGTACCGTCTGAGGTGACGAGATGAGCGCGTGAGCCGAAGACAACGTCATTTCCAACGTTGAGCAAGTGGTAATCGCCAACGCTGGGACCCGTTCCTGGCCAGTACACACGCTTGCCGACTCTGGCACCCAGCATGCGAAAGGCAACCGACGTCGCCTCGTAATGCTGCCCAAACATGCTGGTGACGTCGTGGAGACGAGGGACCGGACAAAGCGTCTTGATGAGGTTTGCTCTCCAGGTGGCAATGGCACCTCGGCCACGCCCTGTGTCCTGGCTAAGGTCTCCGAGGGTTGCGTCGAGAATCGCTTTGATCAGCACCGTGAAGCCGAACAAGAAGAATGGACTGAAGAGACATTTCAGGACAAGTGCCAGGTAGTGATATCCCACCCGCTCTGCCTCTGTGAACCAGGCCACGATGCCTCGAACGGGCGAGGAACTGGCGGTTGGCCTATCCATGACCATGCCGACGAGACCAGCCATCCAAGGGAGAAGCGAAAGAAACCAAGCCACCAGGCCGAGTGGCAATGTCACCAAACACAGCAGCAGCCAGTGAGGCTTTGCCGCCTGGCTGGGCGAGAGAGATCGGTACGCCTCGTCTGCATCCTCCATCTCCCAGCTGGACGAGTTGAGGCCCATGCAAGTGTTGGGGGGCATGGTCGTTCCGGGCGCAACGATGGAGGCTGTGCCCACAGAGCACTTTTCTCCAATAACGATCCGCCCAAGATACATGGTTGTGTTTCCTTCTGCGGCGAAGGGCCGACACGTGCATCGGCCAAGGACAGCATCATCTCTGATGTCAAGGAGGTCCCACTCCCCGAGCGCCGCTCCTGCGAGCTTCACATTCTTCCCAATGCGGGCTCCCATGAGACGATAGTAGAGGCGTCGAGTCGTGTCGTTCATGCTGAAGATGCCTTTTCCGCAAATAACGGTGATCTTTTGGACCATCCACCACCGCGTGTGATAGAATCCCCACATGGGATAGAGGCCCTCACGATACCGTCCGATGATGAGCCACTTGCAGAGTATGCCAACGAACGGAGCGATGCAACGGACAACAATGCGTGATATCATGATTGAACAGATCAGGTTGAGAAGTCTGCCAGGGATCGAGTCGTTGGTGGGCAGCGCTTGGCTGTATGCAAGGGCCACCATGAAGACAGTCCATTGAAACGCCCGTCTCAGTGGGTAGACCACAGCAAGTGGAATCAGCTGCGCCAACATCAGGACCGGGTTCGTCGAGCTGTGTGTGTCGGTGCATTCAGCGACGCTGTCTTCTCCGTCGTCAAGAGGACGGGCCTCGGCCATCTTATCGATGTGAGATGCCAGGGCAGTGACCGTTCCGTCATTGAAGACCAAACTGATTGGGAGGTTCACGTTGAACTGAGAGCGCAGCACTGACATGAGCTTCCCGGCACGCAGTGAGTCGCCGCCGAGGCTGAAGAAGTCTACATGATGGGGAATGTCATCGAGTGGGCGTGATAGCGTATCTGAGAAAGCCTTCGTCACCAACCCTTCGGTAGACGTCCCCAGCTTCTCCAGAGCCACGCACATGAGATTATCGAGTTCTTGCTGTAGCTGGTACTCGTCGACGGTTCCAGAACTGACCCGAGGAAACGGGCTGGGCATGGCGTGGATCTGGCCTGGCACCATGAAGTTGTCCACCAACTGCCCCAGCTGCAAGCGAAGATCGTCTATAGCATGGGGCTCCAACATTGCATCGCCGAAGTTTCTCGGAGCCAGGAAGCTTTCGACTCCGCCGTCTCGGGGACTCCGTCGACAGTAAACCTGGATGGTCTCCGGGACGAGGGTTTGCATTTGCGAAACTATGGTCGCGTAGTCAACCAGGCAAACGGACGCCTTGATTGGGACGGAGAGAGCCGTGTCCGGCGGTGGGCACATGGCCTCCCAATGCCGATCTAGGTAGAGTGTGTTGTCTGTCAGGTCTGGAAGTCCGAGGCGCTGCCCCAGCCTGATGCGCAAGACCTTGTTGTTCTTCTTCGGAAGATCGTCCATGTAAGTAATCAAGACCGGCCACTTTGCTTGCTGCAAAGACGACCGCAAAGCGCCGTGGAGAGTCTTGAGGTCCACGCGCGGCTTCGTGGGCGGCGAGACCAGCGCCACTGCTACTACTTCCTGCAGGACGTCGTGAGAAGCTGAGAAAGCTAGGGCTTGGCTGATCCGCCCACTGATTGGAGAATCAGTGGACAAGGACGCCGAAACGATGGCATTTTCAACCTCAAAAGGAGAGATGAGTTCTCCTCCGCGGTTGATGACCTCCTTGCTCCGGCCTGTCAAGAAGAGAAAGCCATCGGTATCCATATAACCAAGGTCACCAGTGTCGAACCACCCATCTTTGTTGAAGGGAGAAGTGTCATAGGTTCCGTCTGGCTTTAGGTACCCTGGAAAGACGGGTTCGCCGCGCACGCATATTCGGCCAACTGTCCCAGGAGATGCTGTGGCCTCTGAACAATCCAGAATAGCAAGCTCCGGTCCGGTACTGATGCCCGAGGTACCCTCCCGGTCGAGGCGGTAGTCCAGCGGCGGCGTAGAAATCGGCATACACCTACCTCAAAGATTAGCTAACGTGCATGAGAGCTTATTGAGCTGACTTACTCGGTCATGCCGTAGCTAGGGAGAACAACGCAGTTGAAGGTGTCTCGAAGTTGGCATGCTAAAGACGGTAGGAGGCCTCCAGCAGCATTGCATGCCAACCTGATTCGGCTGTTCTTCAAAGCTCCGGGACGAGAAGCAGCTTCGGCAAGGATTACGGAGTGCATCGACGGCGAGGCGTAGTACCAGGTTGGCTGAATGTCTTCGACGACGTCCCAGAAGAGGTTCGGGTCAAAGGCCGAACAACATACTGTCGAGCCACCCGAAAAAATGGGGGCAAATATGTTTCTCACGAGGCCACCGCTGCACAGGGTTAGGCCATTGAAAGTATGTCGCTCATCTTATCCAACTTACACGTGATACAGAGGCATCATATTGAGGCAGACATCACTCGAGGTGAGGCCCCAAGAATCCATGACAAATACAATGCCAGCGATGATCGAGTGTGTGGTCAATGGGACAACCTTTTTCGTCCCGGATGTACCGCTGGTAAACAGAATCATCCCAACATCATCGCCCGTGTTAGGGTCTGTCCTCGTGTTGGGATCCGGAAGTGGTTCCCCCGACAGGCTCCGAATGCTGATGTCGTTGCCCTGAGTCCAATCCACAATGAAGACCTCAATCTTTTGCTCTGCAACCCACGAGGCATCGAGGCATAACCGTTTGTAGTCGTCAGCCGTGGTAAGAATGAAACGCGCCCCGGCTTGGATGGCGTCGGCCTGAAACTGCTCTGGGCCTGTAGCTTGATTGATAGGAGCTGCTACGTAGTAGCAAGTGACTGCGACACAGGCGGCTGCTAGGAGAGGGCCGTTGGGGATAGCGATGCCCACAACTGGTTTCCTTCGACCAGGACTGATGGGTAGTTGAAAGCTGGTTACAAACTGGTGAAGCTCACGATGTGTGATGTAGTTGCCATGACTAGTTGCTCGCAGCGCGGGGGTGTCGCCGCTGCCGATAAACTGAGAGAAGGGGCCACAAGACTGTTTTACTAGCCTCGCGGCTCCGTCAGTGAGCCAAGCCCATTCAGTATTGCGATGCGCTTTGACATCTTCTGGAAGAAGATTGCAAAGGCGTGAATGGCACTTGATGAGGTCGAAAGCCGGCCATTCGCCAGGATCCTCCGTCAAAAGGACGTACAGCAAGTGGAGTGGCCGAGGTGAGGGTTCCGAAGTCGCCGGGATCGAGGCCAAAAGCTGTGCCTTGTCCAAGTCAGCCTTCAGCAGAGTCAGAAGTTGTCGACTGCCCTGGATTTGTGGCAGTGGAAGGTTGTAGAGTTGGTGCAGGAGAGCCGATGTGCCCTGGATTGAGGATTCCTGATTCATGTTGATAACTGTAGCTTGCTGTGTTTCTTTATCGTGGTTTGACTGCCCAGTGTACTTGAGAATCCTCCGTAGCATATGTGTAAGTAGGGAGATTTAATGAAGCAGGTGGGTAACATGATTGGGAGTATATATATGCATCTCGTAAGGCACTTACACGCGAACATTACGGACTTCACAGAGGATGGAAGCGATCAGCGGACGACATAGTGCGGGTCGCGTCAACGCAGCACATGCCAGTCCTAGATAAGATATATTATGCGAAAATAGTCTATGATGCTTTACATGTCGAAGAGAGGGAATGTAGATGCTGAATTACACACCAACCACGTCGTTTGTTCACTGACGACGCCGATCCTGATTCCCACACTACTGTCCGAAATACAAGGCTTGCTCGCACTTCCGAGCACGGGTTGTACTATACTGACGACGTGGCGCAAGAGAAATCGATGGCAACCAGGACATGTCTTGGTTCAAGCTAACGACCTACGACTCAAGCTTCCGAGACTGGTGAGTCGGTGCCGGATTCTTGTTAACAGCCAGCCTCATACTGGCCTCTTGACCCACCTCCCTACTTGGAGCAGAAAAAGGTCGGGTAGAACATGGTAAACGGCAGATTCAGACAGAAAATCATCAAGCTTTGAAGCTGAACTTTGTAGGCGAGTGATCTCGTCACGTTGCGAATAGCTCCAGGAGTATCGCGAACATTCGGATGGCAGGTCATATGGGCACTGTCGGGGTCCAAGCTGGAACCCAAAGAGTCGTTACGAAAGCATCATTCTTAAGACTTTCTATTATCCAGAATTCCATGTCTTCCAGGAAAGAAGTATCAACCAAAACTAGCACCGGGTTCCTGGGATTTGTCGACCCGCGGACTCGGCGGTTGAGCGGAACGTTACCCCACAAAATGTCCGGCTACTAGCTGCACCACCGGTTTAGGAATGAGAACAGGCCGGCTTTCGCCAGAGAAGCGCCGGCCCTGCGTGGTTAATCGACATCAAGATTCGTGATTTTGTGGCTATTTGTATGCGAATAGGGCTTCAAATGATGATCCATGCCAGCACACAGCCCGTTGAGGCAATACCGATGCGCGTTTCCACGAACCTCTTATCATTTAACAACTAAAGTACATGCGATCGACAATTCGGGTTAAGTCAGAGACAGGTAGGAAGCTCTAGATGCCGGTCAAGCGAGATCTTTCGGACGAAAGCTCCGGCGGATGCCTCCGTGCCCTTCTTCAGATGGCAGGTCAGGTACAGATATCTCACCAGGGTGACGGGAGCTCCATAGTCTTCTTCCTGAAGACCGTTCAGCCGATGGGGGCGAGATGAGGATTTAGACTCTGCGTTGACACTGGGACCTAAACAACGCCAGTGGTTACTGATCGCGCCTTTAAACGAGTTGATGACTGGCCAAGGCCGGTTAGCTGACCAGGGCTCCAATCGGAGTCCTGTGTCGTCACTCTCCACAACTGACTGATGATCCTATCAGCGAATAGTCGCTCCGATGCATATCGACTACTTGAGGAGAGTCAGTTCCTTGCGATCTCTAGGCTCGCTTGTCTCAGGCTGTGGATCGGCTTCTTCTCTCAAGGATCGATAGGCAGAGAATAGCCGATGAGCGAGTCGTGGGCGCGGGGTGTTTGCCTTTGTCCCAGCTCCGGTCTTAACGCGGAGAAACAGCTTGCATGACATCACCTGCTACCACATGTGAGGTTCCAAGTCTTCGCATGAATGGGCATTATGCTCATGTAAGTAGGCCTTGGCTTAGACACGCCATCACCCGATGGCGTTGACTCGGCATGACTCAAGCATGTGTGTCAGGTGTGAGTTTCCACATAGAATAAATAGAAGAAATATGCTTATCAAGCGGGTACTTATCACAACGGCAAGGCGTGCGTGCACCAGCACTTCCAATTGTTGTCTGCTCCTCAACGCTGGTTCGCACTGAGTTATCGTTCGGGAAGTGGTCAGTACATATTTATGGTTAAACGCATAATTAACAACGAAACTCGTCTGAGCGCATAACTATGCAGGAGATACATGCATGCACGGGCCGATTGCTCCACTGGCCGCTGAGCCCGATGCGGCAAAGTTGTTTCCAGTCTGCCTGCTCGTCGAGTATGCTAGACTTTCTCCATATACAAAGAACATCTGTCGGACGTCACAACCAACACTCATCACCTGTACCTACCAAGATGGCTTCAGGACCGCCCATCTCCACGTGCGTGTCATTGCACACCCGACACGTCGCGTGAAGATTATAGGCTGACGTTTCCTCTAGTGTCTACGTCCAAAACTTGGAAGAGCGCGTCAAGCTCGAGACGATTACGGAAGTTTTAAGGACCATCTTCTCCGAGTTTGGCAATGTTGTCGACGTCATTGCGAAGAAGAACCTCAAGGCCAAGGGCCAGGCCTTTGTCGTCTTTGATAACCCGGACTGCGCTCGGGCTGCCATCGAGGACGTCCAGGGCTTCGAGCTCTTTGATAAGCCCATGAGGTTGGCAATGGCTCGTACCAGGAGCGACAAGACCGTGGCGGCGAATGTCAGCGAAGAGGAATTCGAGACGCACAAGCGACACAGACAGGCAGAGAAAGGTGGGCGACAATCCCCAGCGTTCGTAACTTCCACTGACCAGTCATTCAGACAAGCGCAAGGCCCTCGAAGCCGCCGAGGAACAGAGGCAGCTCAAGAGAGGTCCGGGTTCCGCGCCAGACAGCAGACCGGCCAAGGCCGCAAGGCCTTTGGGACTGAAATCAACCAGCGCCACTACCTCCGCCGTTGTCCCCGACGAGTATCTACCGCCCAACAAGATTCTCTTTGTCCAGAATCTTCCCGACGATTACGATATCGATTCGCTATCTGGCGTATTTGGACGCTTTGACGGGTTCAAGGAGATCAGATTGGTACCAGGGCGACGGGGCATTGCATTTGTGGAATATGAGGCGGAGCAGGGCGCCATCACGGCCAAGGAAAACACCGCTGGAATGAGCCTAGGTGAAAAGCCCATCAAAGTCACATACCAACGACAGTAATGATGGTAATTTAAACAAACGGACCATAGACTGTAATCATGCTTGCTGCCTTCACCCTATCGACCTCGTCTCTCCTGACACCAACGGTGTATGGCTAATAATTACTAGGGTGAGATCCCATGTTTGCTCTGCGCGCTTGACCCTGTTGAGTAGTAGCACTTTGAATCTGTCCTTCTATTCACTAGTCTTAGCCTCTGGCATCTAAAAGATGACATCCTCCTCGTCCTGCGCAGAGAGAATATCTCCAGGTCCAGAGTCCTCGTTTTGAGGTTTGTTCCCTTCGGCTGCCCGTGCCTCTCGTTTGGCTTTCATCTCCGCGTCGGAGGCGGCAGTATCGCGCTGCTTCTTGTTTGCAACCTGAGCTGGTTAGCTATAGGATACGAGGCGACAAGCATAGTCAAGACTTGCCTTCTTCAGTCTGTAAAACTCCTCGCGATCCAGCTCATCTAGTTCCGAATTGATGTACTTGATAGTGTTCTCTGTTCGTGGGATGATGACGTGCTCGATGGCGTTGACTTTCAACCAAGTAAGAATCTAGGTCATGTGAATGCTCGGGCTAGACACTTACCTCGTCGATTGACGACCTTGATAACCTCGTCAAGGATCACAAAAGCAGTCTGCAAACTCGCCAGCTCAACTAGAGCTTCCACGGCACGTGCATACGTCTCCCTGCATCGCTGAACCTGCTGACCTCCCTTGCCTAGGCCCGTCAGCCCGAAGTCGTTGTTGCCCTCTGTAAGGTAGCTCTCGAACGCCGGTAAAAGGACGCCGGAAACGTTGTCCTGTTTGGTGCGGATTCGGAATCGGGCGGACTTGGCCGACTCCTGGACTTGGTATCCGATGTCGCCACCAACGGCATATGTGACCTCAGCTAGCGAGAAAGCAGCAATCTGCATTACACGACCCATCTTGCGCTTGGCTTCGTCGATCCGTCTGGTAATCTCTGGCGCAGGTACTGTCAGCATAGGAGCACGTGTCGGTATCATTCATCGCGAGGTAACACACCACGAAATCGCCTGTACGAAGAGGGATTAGTATCCAGGGGCATGACACAAGGTCGGGAGAACATACTTGGTCAAAGCCTCGCTTTTCCTCTTTAGCAAGCTGTGTCCAGTCTCTGCTCCCTTGAGCTTCGCCTTCATGAGGCCCAGCGACTGCCGGGTGGGGAAGACGGCCTCGCGGTCCTGTGCTTGTGATCAGCTCGTTTCCTGTGCCTGCTCTAGCGATAGGGAGAAACAGTACTGCAGCGCCCGACATCTTGACAGTTGAAGCACGCGTTGACTGGAGTTGTATCCTGTCCCAGGTATCAAGCGGATGATGGGATTAGGACAGCTTCAGATAATTAGTGCCTTATCGTCACATGGCCAAGCGCTAAGGTAGGTAGGTAATTAGGTACCTCGCAGCTATGTAATCAATATTGCTGTAAGGGGGCGCTCTGTTTAGCCCGCCGCATGCAGGTGCAGTGGAGCTCGGGCGCTGCTGGGCCATCTCGGTTGCTGTCCAGCGTGAAACAAATTGAGAGGAAAAATAAAGCGCCCGAAACTTCTAACTCAACTGCTACGTAGCCTGCCCACGTACTCGACATTCCCAACTGCGGCAGCGACGGTGACGACACCCATAGCGACAATAACGGCGACGGGCACGAAGTCGACAAACAAGACAGCATACGGCGAACGGCGACGGCAACGCCAGCAAAGCCGAGGGGCGCCGACTCGCGTCTGACCCAGGTCACAACGATGCGCTATTCAGCCTGACCTGGAACCTCTGCCGCCGCTCCCTCGCTGGAGGCGAATGCCGAACTCGCCTGTTTGAACAATCACGACCATCATGGCACCCATCGCCCCAGCCCTGAACGGGGTGCGAAGACAGCCCCAACTCCATCTTGTCGTGAGTTTCTTGTCGGCGCGTGTTTCGTGTGCAATTAGTCGTTAACATGCGTGTCTAGTCTAACGAGGACTCCGTTTACGAACAAGACATTCTCCGCGATCCCGGCAGCGTCAAGCCATGGCTGGCGTACATCGACTTCAAGCTGCGGCATGGCAGTGTGGTCGAGCAAGCATTCGTCATGGAGCGCGCCTGCGCGCAGCTGCCTCGATCCTACAAGCTGTGGAAGCTGGTTTGTTCTACCCTGTTTGTCCTGGCCCTATGGACCTCGCTAATGGCATGTAGTACCTAGTATTCCGAGTGAAGCATCTGGCCAAGCTGAACCCCGCTGATTTCGCCGCCGAGTACCGCAAGGTCAATGCCCTCTTCGAACGGGCTTTGATTCTGCTGAACAAAATGCCCCGGATATGGGAGATGTATCTTAAATTCCTCTCGCAACAGCCGCTCGTCACTCTCACCCGCCGAACCTTCGACCGCGCCTTACGAGCCCTTCCCATTTCTCAACACAATCGAATATGGGCTGTCTATCGCCCGTTCGCCAACTCCGCTGCCGGTGAGACTGCCGTAAAGATTTGGAGACGATATATGCAGGTTCACCCAGAGGATGCTGAAGACTTCATTGAACTTCTTGTCCAGACCGGTCTCTTCACAGAAGCAGCACTGAAGTTCATCGATATTCTGAACAACACTCGCTTTATCAGCAAGCATGGGAAGGGCCACTTCGAACTTTGGAGCGAGATGGTCGACATGCTCGTTGAGCATGCAGCCGAGATCGAAACAGGATACGAGACGGGAGTCGACGCAGAGCGCATAATAAGAAGCGGCATTGCCCGATTCGCCGATCAAAGAGGAAAGCTTTGGGCTGGTCTTGCTACCTACTGGATCCGGAGAGGCAGTTTCGAACGCGCCCGAGACGTTTTCGAAGAGGGTATCACTACCGTCATGACCGTTCGGGACTTTACCTTAATTTTCGAGTCCTACACTGAGTTTGAAGAGTCGATTATTGGCGCTCTCATGGAGGTTGCGTCTGTCCGAGCCGAGAAAGGCCTGGAAGATGAGGAGGCTGATTTTGAGCTGGATATTAGGATGATGCGCTTCGAGCAGCTCATGGATCGACGACCTTTTCTTCTTAATGATGTCCTATTGCGACAGAACCCAAACAGTGTTCCGGAGTGGGAGAAGAGGGTGGCGCTCTGGGGCGGGAACAAGCGAGAGGTTGCTCAGACGTATACGGACGCGATCGCTTCTATTCAGCCCAAACGTGCCGTTGGCGCGTTCCACCAGCTCTGGGCCAGTTACGCCAAGTTTTACGAGCAGGGAGGCGACTTGCGGAATGCCCGAATTATCATGGAAAAGGCCGTCAAGGTTCCCTTCAAGTCTGTTGCAGAATTGGCAGACATGTGGATTGAGTGGGCAGAGATGGAGCTGCGCAATGAGAACTTCGACGATGCCGTCCGAATTATGGCAAAGGCTGTTCAAGCCCCCAAGCGATCTACCGTGGACTACTTCGATGAGACTCTTTCGCCGCAACAAAGAGTCCACAAGAGCTGGAAGCTGTGGAGCTTTTACGTTGACCTTGTAGAGAGCGTCTCGACATTGGAAGAGACGAAGAAGGTTTACGAGCGCATATTTGAGCTCCGCATCGCGACCCCTCAAACCGTTGTCAACTACGCAAATCTCTTGGAGGAGCATAGATACTACGAGGAGTCGTTCAAAATTTATGAACGCGGTTTGGACCTCTTCAGCTACCCGGTGGCCTTTGAGCTGTGGAACCTATACTTGACCAAGGCTGTTGACCGCAAGATTGGGATCGAACGACTGCGTGATCTTTTTGAGCAGGCTGTGGAGGATTGCCCTCCCAAGTTCGCCAAGACCATCTACTTGATGTATGGTAACCTGGAAGAGGAGCGCGGCTTAGCACGGCATGCAATGCGAATCTACGAGCGAGCAACGCGGGCGGTAGCGGATGAGGACCGAGCCGATATGTTTAACCTATACATTACTAAGTCAGCCTCCAATTTCGGCCTACCTTCGACCCGGCCGATCTATGAGAGGGCCATAGCCGCCCTGCCGGATAGCGAAGCCAAGGACATGTGTCTGAAGTTTGCAGACATGGAGAAGAGGCTCGGTGAGATCGACCGGGCGCGTGCCATCTATGGACATGCGTCCCAATTTTGCGACCCACGGACGAACCCTGAGTTCTGGACAAAGTGGGAACAGTTTGAAGTCCAGCATGGTAATGAAGATACCTTCAAGGAGATGCTGCGGATCAAGCGGAGCGTCCAGGCGCAGTACAACACCGATGTCAACTTCATAGCGTCGCAGGCTTTAGCCCGCAGCCAACGTCGGCCCGGAGGGGACGACGCCGAGGTGACGGACGCCATGGCAGCACTAGAGAGACAATCCCGGGCACCGCAGGGATTTGTCGCGGCAAGTACTGGACATGACGGGGGAGCTACAGCGCCGGCAACCGTCGTCACGTCAAACCCTGATGCAATTGATATCGACGGTCTTGATGATTGATGCTGTGCACACAAAGAGGGTCGGTTGGGTAGGTTGTCGGGCTTCAATAGTACAGGTTTATTTCTTATGTTTTAGGGGGTTTAAGCTATTCGTACCAGACGTGCTCGTCTCCAACGGCCGTAACGTTCCCGTCCTCATTTCCCTCCCTTCATCTCAGCAATCTTGGCGTGGTACTTTTCTTGATAATTCTTATCCACGTGGCCATCTCGAGAGCCTGGCGTGGCGTAGATGGAGCCCTTGCGCTTCTGGAATCGACTGGGAGGGACTTTGGCCGCATCTATGTTCGGGATCAGCATTTGGTGAGGTCTTGTGGCAGACATAGAGGATGACTGCTAACCCCACTCATCGCTCATCCTCCGATCTTGCTTGAAGGTCTCGGCAACGGGAGACTCGTTCATGGTGATGGGGGTTTCAGCATTGGCCTGCTGTTGGTTGATAGGCTGTTCCATGTCTGGTGGTGAGGAAGTAGTGGATGCAGTATGATGCGGGAGACTCCGATATGAGTAGTTGAACTAGCAAGGAATGCTGCTTGGATAATATTGCAAAGGGTTGTTCGTTGGAATACCCTTGGAGAGCAGGGCACCGACAGCCTGGTATTGGACGTTATATATGTATGTATGGCTTGCAGAAGGCTCTCAGCAGCTGCACTCAAGGTTTGCCCCCGCAAAGCTTGAACGTCGCCCCATGGCCCAGGTTGGTGTCGAGGCAAGTGCAACTCGCTCGCTGGCTGATAGGGCAGTATCAACAAGCGTCGCTGGGCTAAGAAGGGCGCCGGGCCTACTATTAGATCGTCGAGGCCATTGACGTCATGATGATGGTCACGATGAGGTAGTGAGTGGCACACCTTATAGCAGATATCGGTTGAGTTACTAACCCAACCTCCCTTTATTTAGACAAGATGCCCATTTAGGGCATGTCTACTTGTTAGCAGGCGACAGATGAAAACCCCTTACATGAGGGTAGTTCAAGTAGGTAGAACATGCCAACAAGCTTGTATCGATGCTTTGCTGACAGATTTAGAGACAATGGCATTTGGCCAAGAAGCGAGTTAATGTAAATCCTGCTATCCAAAAAGGGAAGGATGCAAGTTGGGAAATGCAAACTTGCAGGAATCTCGTCACCACCCCGATTTGAAGGGGGCAACGATGACGGGCGGATGCTACGTGAGACTGTAGGATGGGTGGACAGTGAGATAAATGGGATGGGTGAACAGCCAGCAAGAGCGATCCGGCTGATCTTGAGCCGTGAGACGACGCTGGCCAGGTGCTGTCTACATACTAGCCCATTGGCAACGACGATGCGACTGGCTACTAAGCTACAAGCCAGCCTCGGTATGCAACCTTGGTATTTGGAGTTGAGGTACATGATTGGACCTTGTAAAAGTCAGGCCGCGGGATAGGTCAGGAGGTCACAGCCACAGTGGCAAGAATTGCTGTTGGGATACTCAAGGTAGGAAGGTATATATCTATGATAGATCGGCTGAGGATAGGCTGGGTGACAAAAAGACATGGAAAAATTGGGAATAAGAACTGATCCCGGGTGTAAACCGGACGCCTGTGATATGCTTGGCTTTGGAGATGTCCCGGCCGAGCTTGACAATGGCTTGATCGTAAAGACCACTTGCGAAAAGAGAGGAGCATCGTGGCCCAGAACTGACTCTTTCGTTCATTCCTGCTAGCTTTAGACTAGGTGACATCTAATCAACAACTAATGAAACAACTCGAACCAACATATATAGCTTGAATTGGTAATTAGGTGCTATTATACTGGGAATAAGGTTGCTCCTTTAAGTATATTGTCGCTGGTATTGGAGGTTTAAGCGCGAAGTCGCACAGTGCACAAGCATTTTCACAGCCCAGCCCCCATAGATAGATACCCAGGTTTTCACCGTCTTTTCATTGGCCAAATCCATCAGGTGGGTGAGAAGTTTACGTGTGATTCACACTGTGGGCTTCTGCCTCAGGGCATCAACTAGAAGTACCTAAGTACTATTAGGCAAACAGTCACACGCTGATGAGCTCCCGTTGCGGCAACACACAACAACGCCTGCGAACCGGAAGCTGAGTTTCCTCGCAGACCCCTCGGTTCATGCTCTTGCGCCTTGGTCGTCGCCCGGGCCTTGTCATGAAGAGGAAGCTCGAGCCTTTTCTCACGGACAACCCTCTCTCTACCCGGACATTCCCACCGTCCAAGCGATCAACCACCCCGTCCGCCATGGCAACGGCCTCGGTTCAGCTCAACTCTCGCGAGCAGCAGCTCCGACGGCTGCTCCTCGATGTGGCGAGCTCCATTGACGAGACCGGCCATGCTCGGGAGCCCATTGTACTGCGCTGGGCAGGCGGCTGGGTTCGTGACAAGTTGCTTAACATCGAGAGCAACGACATCGACGTTGCCATCAATGCCATGACCGGCGTCCCGTTCGCGCAGCACATGTGCGATTACTGCGAAAGGCCCGAGGCGGTTGCAAAGCATGGCATTGGGCCTCATGACATTGGCAGCCTGCACAACGTTGCCCGCAACCCAGACAAGTCCAAGCACCTGGAAACCGCCATGGTCAAGATGTTTGGTCTTGATCTTGATTTTGTTAACCTCCGTAGAGAGACATACACTGAGGATAGCCGCAACCCACAGATGGAATTTGGCACGGCTCAGGAAGACGCCCTCCGCCGCGATGCCACTGTCAACGCCCTCTTCTACAACCTTCACACCGATCAAGTCGAGGACCTTACCGGTGGTCTCCAGGACATGGCCGCTAAGATCATCAGGACACCGCTTGAACCTTTCCAGACCTTCATGGATGACCCCTTGAGGGTTCTGCGCCTGATTCGCTTCGCTAGTCGTCTTCAGTTCACTATCGATAACGCCACGCGCCAATTCATGGCTGACCCGAGCGTCCTCGAGGCACTACGCGTCAAGATTAGTCGTGAGCGAGTGGGTGTGGAGTTGGAGAAGATGCTCAAAGGTGCGGACCGTGGACTTGGATTTCTACCCGAGGACGAGTTGGACTAACGGATCATCAGGTGCTCATCCATGCGAGTCGCTCCGGCTAATTGATGAGCTGGGCTTGTATTCGGCCGTCTTTACCGACCCGGCTCGGGAGTCCGTGGCGCCTCCAGACACCTCCAGGTGGCCCATCGCCTACAAGTGCTTGGACGAACTGATCCAGCATCGAACCTCGGGTTCTATTGGAAACCTACTGATACAAAACCAGGAGGGAGTTTACAACGCCTGGAACCTGGCTGCTGTTTGTCCCTGGATGGTTGTGCATGATGCGCCAAACCCGACGAGAAAGGCAAATGCCCCGCCACCCGTGGCAGTGGCCGCTCGAGAAGGCTTCAGGGCCCCTAATAAACTCACCGATATCATCACCGCGTCTTACCGCAACCGGGAAGAGATATTGTCCTTGAAAACAGCCGTGTGCAATCAAGAGCCTTTCATTACTGAGCGGGATCGATTTGGCATGGCTATCCGGAGATGGGAGGCCCAAGCGGGCTCCTGGAGACTTCAGGTCCTAAACGCAATCCTCGTTGAGGCCATGGAGCTTCTCGAGCAATGGTCTACTGACGGAAAGGGTGAGCGGCCCCTCCATCAGCCATCCTATTTCAGCAGTGCGTACTAACGGGTTCTCAGGGCAGAAAAAGTTCCTTGCCGGGTGGCAGGTCTTCCTGAACCATCTCGCCAAGCTGGATGTTTACGAAGCTCCCACACTGAAGCGCCTCCTTGACGGACGACAGCTCGCAACGGCCCTGGGGGTCAAACCGGGTATTTGGACTGGAAAAGCACTAGAAATATGCGTCGCATGGCAATTGCGCCACCCCGAGGAGACTGATCCGGCGGGGGCGATAGATGAAGTGAGGCAGAAACGGGACGCGTTGGGGATACCATCGTCGTGAGCAACTCCGACGCTGTCAATGTCACTTAATTGCACCCGACTCTACTGCACCATTCTCCTGGTCCGATGCGGCTTAGCTATACGAGACTGAAACCGTGCTCTTCCTTGCGGAGGCGTTTTCGACCATGGTCCGAGTGGGCATTGGCTCTAACCAGTCCGCGAAGGCATTATGAAGGGTTTAGTAATGTAAAAAAGTGATCGGGAGATACAATTCCTAGGGCCTTTGGACTTTTGTCTCGTCAATAAGAGGAGTTGTTGGAATTATTTAGGAACCTGAGTACTAGCACGGTGTGTGATACAGTGTCGGGACAGCGCTATTAACACTGTCCCACCGTGCGTTCCACTTCCTCGCTCATCTCAGCCTGCCTTCCCTTCAAACAATGATAACTGATATCCCCCGACGCCCCCGTCAAAACAAACCCCCTTTCTGAAATCGGGATATTATACCTATTCTACTCTTCTCGTTGCTCTGCCCTTCGTCACGGCTACCCAACAGTCCTCACCAGCAGGCCAATAGCAGCATGTGGGAACCGCTACTGAGTGTCGCCAATCTTGACAGACTCCAGTCGATCGCAACCGGTAAGCCGCCACGACACAACAGGCAACTCGCCGTTGCATGAGCTATAGAAGGGGACCGAACTGACCCAGGCGCATCCAACCCGACAGGGCTTCCGGAGCACTGCACTCTCGACGACATAGCTTCCCGGATACGCGGCTCTGTTACCAAAACGGCATGCGCTACCCCCTAACTCAGGCAGACATATATATGGCTGCCCTCTCGCTCCCATGTCCTGTCTGTCTTCTCTTTTTCGAGATAGCTAACATGCTGTGTTTTCTTAGAGCCGCCATGATACTGCTCTCGCTGCCGTCGCGTACCTGTCTAGCTCAGATCGCAGCACGTGGGATGACGGCCAAGCCTCCAATTTGACCAAGGCCGTCAATGAGAGCCTTCTATCGCCGAACACCGGCCTAGGTAGAACCAAGCGAATCCGTTATACATCCCGAATCCTGATTGGACTCTGCAGATACAAAAACCGCTGCGCTAGTAGCGGAGGCAGGCATTGCGTGCCTGCACCTGTTATCTTTGGCACGACCATCCAGCCTGGACAACCCGACACTGCTCAGAGTTGTCGCCTACACTGACTCCCGCGATCTATGGACTACAGAAAAGGCCGCTAGCACTGCATCCGGCCTTCTCCAGGCCCAATTGGTGGACGACAAGTTGGCTGAGTTTATCATCGGTCCTGTCCTGCAAACATCTCTCAAGCCACTCTTCGCACAGTCGTCGTCAAGGGTCACTGCCTCTGGGAGACCAGCCCACTACCAGACAACGGCAAATCCCTCTCAACAGGTTCCTAAATCTTCATCTTGGAAGGACCATGCTCCATGGGCTGTGTCAACTCTGCGGTGGGCAGTAGATGCCTTCGAGGTTGGTTCTCGCGGTCTCCCCCCCCCCTGCCTCAACAAGCTGCTGACGTTGACTGCATTACAAAGTCGTCACGAATCCAAGATAATTGGCCTCTTTTTACTCCGGCCTTGCTGGCTCTCGCGGAGGACGAAGCCATAGAAGTGAAAGCGGCAGGCCTGGAAATTCTCGCCCTGTTCGTTGGGAAATGCCCAGCCCAGGTCCTCCATACCACAGGTATCGGTCTCATCTTCGAGGACGTTACATTTCCAGCCCTTCTCTATCTCCCTAGCCTTACCATTGAGGAAGAGTCGATAAAGCTCCTCGCACCGGCCTACAGAGTACTTCTCGGACTGGCAGAAACTCACCAACCACCTCAAAGCCCCCATCGTCGAAAACTATTGGACAAGGTCTTGCGAGAAGGGGTTTTCGCAGCATACTTCCATGCCTCAGAATATGCCCACCTAGTTGAATTGCTAATGGACAGTACGGTCTCGATCATTAGATGCATGGGTATATATTCAATTAAGCATCTCGAGGTAAAAACCCTGTCTCTTTCCAAAAACGACGGCTTCTACTGTTGCTAAATACGTCTGATGTAGAACCTTCTTTTCGTGATATCATCAATCATGGAGGACCCTTTTACAACAGAATATCCTCCTGCTGTGCTCGCTGCTACAAGAGCTCTAGGTGTCACAATCGCCAGCTGCTGGCCGAGGCTCCAGGGGGGCGGAAACTTTGAGCAGATCATTCGCACGCTCTCTCTGTGCTGGCTGAATCTGTGCGAGGACGACGCCGCACCAAGGCTTGGGTCGGATGACTTCAACGCTATATCCCGGGAGCTGGTTCGCACATCCGAGATGTTGCAGTCCGTTTGGAATCAGAACCACGCGAACCCGCCAGAGGGACTGAACAAGGTCCTGGAAAAGGAACCTCGCCTGGCTCAACTCTTTCCGACATTCTCAAGTCATACCTGGACAAGCGCGTCTTGACATGAGTGCTCTGTACACATGCTATTAATCGAGAGGTTGTTGCTTGAAAAACGACTTTCCACGTAGCCATTTCTGGTAGGCCTTGTATCTCTTCTTTGGCCCATCTTCCTCCGTGACAGTCAATGGGTTCTCCCCCACCTTGAGAAGCTCGGCGTAGACGTCGATTTCCTCCTCAGTGCCCTGGACAATGAGGCCTTCGTCCTGCCAGCCGCCGTTGATGTACTCCTCATACTCCGACGAGTCGACGTCTACAGGCGTGTCGCTTGAGACCACAAGAGGGAGATTCTGAGGGTGTTTGATATAGCGTTCGTAGTCATCGGCCTCTTGGTCCCTCACAGACGGATTCAACGAGTCGTGGACGGCCTTGGTAAAGGTCCAATGCGCGGCCTTGGACTTTTCTAGGGCGGTGGGTTTTGCCTTGGAGAGCGCTTCGGCTGCTTGCGACGCCTTCGCCGACTCTAGTCTGGCCGCATCTGCGCCGGCCGCAGCCCTCGTCTGGACTGGCTGCAGCCAACGTAGTGACATTCCCTTTGTCGGAATGCTGTTGGAAGCCATTGAGCCGGTGCCATCTGCCGCCAGGGCCGGCCGGGACTCCTTTGGCGTCTTCTTGTCGTTAGGGACTACGTCGCCTTCCGTGCGGACGCGGAATGGACTGAGATCGTACCGACCATCCTGGGTTGACTTGAGGGGAATGTACTTGATTGTCGAGTTCATCTTGTATGCGAACATTTTGGGGAACGACGACAACGTCGCGGGCCGGTAGTACTCAAGCCAGTAGTCATCAAAAAATTCAATGGGGTGGAAGCGAGCAATGTCCCGGCTAGGCACGTATGGGGGAACCTTCCTCTCCTTCAAATGTGCAGGCGTGTACCAGTTGATATAGTCGCGCTTCATGTTGGCAGACCAGTTCCTGGGGTTAGCGTGATGGAGATAGTAGTCGGTAGCCAGATCCCAGAGCATGGGCTGCCCTTGAGCGAAGATGTAGTTCCCCAGGAACAGGTTGTAGGCTTCCTGTCGCTGGCTGTCCAGAAAAGAGTTGTTGTAGTAGCGCTTGAAGCTCTCAATCATGTCACGGGAGTGGCTGGTCCACTGGTTGATCTTGCGATACGTCTCCATGGTGTTGACGAGCTGGGAGCCGCCGTACTGGACCGCGATGGTGTCGCCGTGGTCGTGCCACATGTGGGTAAACAGATTGACGGCATCCGTGTCGTACTCGACTGATGTGTCCTCGAGGATGCCCAGGGCGTGCAGCTGATGGCCCAACGCGCGCTTCCCGATGGCAAACTGGGCCGCATTTGTGCGATCCAGGCAGTCGATGCAGTTTGTTCGCGCCACGCCGTTTTGAGCTGTCATGGAGCTCGTGATGCCGTCGCCGTTCTGGAAAAAGCCCGTCGTGTCGAGGACCGACTTGGCAATCAGCTCAAGGTTGCCTATGACGTCGCCGCCGCGGACCTTGGACGCTCGGCTCATGTCCCAGGCCTTGTGGATGATCTTCTTGTCCGGCGGAAGAAACTGATTTAGATAGTCAATGGCACGCGTGTACTCCACTAGCAGCTTCGACTCTCTGGGCTGGCGCTCTTTGGCCTTGATTAGGTTGACAGCGTATATTGGCGCACCGTACCGCTCGAACAGGTTGTCAAAGTGCAACGCAGCGGCCCCGTAGAAGGGGTCGAAGAGGTTCAGCTCGATAGGAGGCTTGGGAGTAACGCCCGTGCTGTCCTGGGTCCAATACAGTGGGATGCTGCCTCGATGCTGGACATATGAGGTGTATTGGGGGCTACAGAAGAGCTGCGGGCCTGGAGCATGGAACGACGTGGTGAGGGACTCGGCGACAATCTGCTCCGTCTCGACGTCGTTTGCAACGTAGCCCTGAATAAACCGTGGTTAGTACAGGCCCCTGGTTAGGTGTTTGGCACAACGAACGCTGTCAGCATCAACGAGCCATAGATGTAGACGTACCAGGTCGTTCGCTCCTCGTTTCAAAAAGCGAGCGCCAGCGAAGTAGCGAGAGCGCCTGGCAATAACGGTGATGTGGGCAGTGCGCCCGTAGATGGACAGAGCTACGTCGTGTCAGCAAGCCCGACCGATTGGCTGTGGTTCGGCAACGCAACTCACCCGCCTGGTCGATGTATCCATGAATAATTGGACGACACCAATCGTACGGGTCTCGGAGGGCAGCGACAGCCGGCTCTAGTAAGTAGTTGTTCCACACAAACATGGAGTTGAAGTCGTCATCTGAGGGTGGCAGGATGCCCTGGGCGAGGGCCTCCCGCTCGCGGATGATGTTGTGCTGCAAGGTGCGGGTGACGTCGTACGAGTAGCTGTAGTAGAAGGACTTGGTCAAGTCGAGGTTGTTGAGAATGCCGAGAAAGCGCTGTTCCTCGTTGTTGCGCGAATCCGACTTGGATTTTCCGGGAGTCAGAGGGACCAGTTCGGTGCCCTCTATTTGGTAGGTGTAGTGGCCTCCAACCATGGCAACAGTGCTCTTCTTGGTGATGAGGAGCATGTAGTAGGGTCCCGTGAACTTGATGAAGCCAAGCAAACCCCAGGTGGTGCAGCGAAGCTTGATGCCGCCGGTGCCGCGGTTGCCGTCGTCTATAGTGTCTAGCAGCCGATTCATCTCCTTGAGACTGTACACAATCTTGTCGTCCGTCATGCTGAGCTCTGCGCCCTCGGTGGTTCGGTCGATCTTGAGAATGCGGTACCGCTTCTCGCTCACGTCAACGCCGACGATATAATACCTGCTGGCCGTCTCGTATAGGCTGAACTTGTGCATTTTGTAGATGAGGCGATCGGGCACACGGTCGTCGAAGGTATCCTCGGCGGTGCGAGCGGACGGGTCTGGACTGTTGGTGCGTACAAAGGGCTTGGCCACTGCGGGCTCGTCGTCATTGTCGTCTTCGCCGGCTCGGTTGGGTCCTCCTGCGGCATCAGATGACAGCGGACTTGCAGCTCCATTGTTTTGTAGTAAAGGGAAGACTGGCGCGTCGCCATTCGGGTCTGGTGTAGTCGGGACCATCACCGACGGCGCTGAACTGAGCGACTCTGGAGCACCGAACTCAGACATGCTGGCAGATGACGAGGCATGTCCTACCGCCAAGGGCGGACCGCGAGACTGCTAGGGAAAGCGCCGGTTACATCAAGGTTGGTGCAATGGGTCGCGAATGATGGTTAGGTTTGTGCATGGGAGGATGGAGGAAGCTGGCTTGGGGTCGGTAGCTGATGGTTAGCAGGTGTTCAGGTTAGTACTGAAGGTATTACCTTTGGCTCGCCCAGATTCCCGCCCGCTCGCCTGAGCTACAAGGTATCACATGCCTGGCGACCCGCATCGCAATGACGTCGCTCTGCTGTGCTGAGGCTTACATAGCATAGTGTACTACATAGTCAAAAATGCCCTGTGCGATGCACGGATCGCCTCTAGTACCGGCTCGTCACCTCGGCACCTAACTTACCTACCGCGAGTAAATAAGTTACACAACGGCACTGGACTCTGCGATTGCAGTTACAAGTCCAAAGCCAAAAACCCGCATCCAGTTGGTCTAAACGATTGCATTTGTACAGTCGACTGCCGTGTCTCTCTACTCTGATTGACGACCATGTGCCCCTGCCAGGCACCTTTCCAACCCCAGTAGCAGCCTGGATACTTGATATCATCCAGGCGCATCTGGTGTTTGCCCTGCTCGCTATAGTACAGCATCTAAGCGTCGTCCTTGACTTCTTCCTTCAATTTCGTCTTCTCGTCGTTCTCTTCGTCGTTCTCTTCTACCTCTTGATCATCATCGTCGTCGCCATCGTCGTCATCATCTTCGTCATCTTCGTCATCTTCCTCTCCAACCTCCTGCTTTTCTTCTGATACTTCTGCTACTTTCACCGTAGCTGAGTCCATTGGTTTCCCTTCACTCTGCCCATGGGTGTCCTCGGTCTTCTCGTCACTCTGGGGTTCTTCCAGAGCAAGGTCGCTGCGTAGGTCTGGTAAGAAGCGGTCAATTCTCTTCCACGTCTCGGTCCAAAGCTTCTCCTTGGATGCGTCTTTCCTCGGCGACACGAGATATCCGCTACTAGCCATGAAGAGAACGACGTTCTTCAGGTTCTCGCGAACTGCCTCCTCCTGCAAGTGGATTCGTTAGTCTTACTGGCATGGCAACTAATAACAATGGCCAATGTCCATTGACTTACCAAACTATCGCCCTGGCCACTGTTTATGAGACGATCCATGATTTCAATGATCCTGATCCAGAGGTCCAACATTCCGTCCCACTCAGAAAGGAGTACGAGGTATTGCAGGAATACTTTGCATAGCAGCGATGAAGACTGAACCCTCATTTCGCTCATCCCATCTCGGTCTGACGAAAACACCTCAGGCTTAAGGAGGCGCAGAATCAAAGGGAACAGAACTTTGCCAAAGATAGCAGTCCACTCCTTAGGGTCGCTACATGTAAGCTCCGGCGACAGCAGGGATCGTTGCAGTGCGGAGAAGGCGAGCTGCCGCACCTCCCGGCAGGGGTTTGCGCATTGATTTGTCAAAGCTTGGAAGATGGGTAACCAGTACGCTGACCAGGCTGAAGTCGATACTTTAGTAAATGCGTTTGTTTGGGTAAGAAATACTGGCCATGACGAACCTTCACTGCTCTCAAGTTGAGACTGTTGCATGAGATGAGGGATGCGAGCAGTCAAATTATACAAGATATCCACGGCCTTGGACCCCCTCACGACGGCCTCGGAATGGCTGCAATCAATTAGCTCACACGATGCGGAATTGGCGACTGAAGGAACATTTACCGCTTGCCATCTGGCTTCTTCTGCGGTGGCCTCTGTTGCCGGGAACCCGTTCTTTGTAAGGCAGATTGTTTGGGGTTTGCAGCGTTGGCAAAGTCGTTCAGCAACGAGATAGCTGCCTCATAGTTATCAGCTAAGATGGCTTGGGGGTCGCCGGTGATTCCCCTTTCCAGGATTCCAAACACCAATGCGGCCGACTCTGGTCTTCCGGCCAGAGTTCGGAGAATGGCCCAAAAGTCCGGAGACGTCATAATCTCGCGCCTCAATGGGCCGGACTCGTCGATGCAGGTGGCGAGGCCTGCTAAAGTAAGGTCCGAGGTTTTACCCAGCACATCTTGTGGTAGGCTTGAGATAGTGTGGAGGAGAAATGGTACATTGACGAAATCATGCTCCTTGCCGAGTGGGTTAGTACGGTGGTAGTTACAATTTTTAGGAGACCTTACGTAGCTGCTTTTCAAGAGCTTAAGAGCATAAAACGTGGCTCTTGAGATGGTAATGGGGTGATACTGGCTCGAGTCACGAAGAATGCCCTGCAAGGCATCAAATACCACCTTGCCCATACTCTCAATTGCTTCCGCATCTTTCGTCGCGAGCAGGGTACAAAACTCGAGAATGTACGTCACGCTGGGATCGTACTTTGGGAGACCATCAGACGGGGTTTGGCCATTTGTGGGGGATGCAGGCATATTCTCCTGCTTAACGCTGATCACCGTGGTACTGCTGTCCTCGGGAAGTTGATCAATTAGCGTTTCAACCACAGCCGTGGCGGCCGCTGCATCAAGATTGCTGCAAAATTGTCAGAGGCTAGTTTCTAGATGGGCTTTGATGACTTACGCAATGTTTTCGAAAACATCGGTCATCTTGCAAGACTTTACACAATCAATAGTGCATAGAGTGCTCTCGAGCTCCTCATCAGATGGCTCAGGGGGGTCGTCCGCAGCATAGCTCGAGATGTACGACGTGAATGCGGAGAAAAACCCTGTATCCGACGTACGGGAGACGCGATCAATGACTTGTGACGGTGTTTGAAGTGGGATAGCTGGGACGGGCAAAGAAGGAATGCTGCTTGGGGAGAAAGAAGGTATCAGCGAGTTGGTGAAAAGGTTTAGCCATATGCGTATGATCTGCGAGGATTAGCTGGGTACTGAGTTTGCGAAAACAGTTACATACATATTTCCAGCTACCATGGATCAGATTTTCGCTACCTGTGACAACGCGGAAAAGCACAAGTGTGGCAAGCTGAGCGCGGAAATCTCTTCCCAGCTTCACAGCTAGCTCACTAACCATGACACTGCCCTCACCGGCCTGGACCTCCGTGTTGAGCGAGGTGTTGAATGGAGAGTCGGTGGCGAGGGTGGACATGTGACTTAGGCAGAAGACAATATGGTCAAGTGCTTCCTTGTTTCTATACTTAGTGGCGATACGTGCGCATTCGTCAAAGCCTGTGACGATTCTAGCAAAGACTGCGTCGTCTGTTGCTGACATGAAGACATATGACAATGTTGAGATAATGGGCTTCCAGGTGGTGGCGAACATGTCAGCATCGTAAATGTTGGTATCGCAGAGGATCAGGTTCCCAGCAGACTCTGTCTTGAGGAGAAGCTCTCTCCAAGCATAGTCGAATGCGTGCTTGTTGTCATGCTCACTGGGCAAAATGATCTCGTTGGACTTGATCGAGTCGAACATCGATTGTAGGTATTCCGGGGTAAAGTTCTCCCCGTTGTTCTGGCCTCGTAGGTTTCTGGAAAAATCGTCCACGGTCATCCGTTTCACAGAGGTCAAGTTGGGGTTGTGCTGGTCCGTGTTTAGCAGAATGATTGCGTATGTAAGGATATACACAGCATCCGCGTTCTTGACCTCGTCGACCCATTCGCCAGAGCAGTATTTGTCCGCGAAACACTCCACAATCGTAGAAATCAGGGGTGACTCGCCGGGCAGTCTAAAAGACTCAAGAAGCACTCTCAGAGCTTCATCAACCCGTTTCCCGGAGAACTCAAAAAGATCTAGAAAAGCTTTCAAGATCTCCTCATTACCCCTCTTGGATATGAAGTCGCCGAGAACTTTTTTGGACACACGTGAGGTCCCATGGAGAAACTTGGCCACAGCAACAGGGTCGGTAGTGTCGGCGATAATACCCTGGGCCTCTAGGTAACCCAGGCCAGCCTTAGGCTTCTCGTTAAACTTGTTTGCTCCCTTGATGATGATTTTCTTTCTGCGTCGTTGCTCCCTGAGAGCGTCTGGTTTGGGGTAACCATCCGTGACAGGGTCCACGTCAAGTCTTTCGGCGATGAACTGAATGTACCGTAATAAAGCATCAAGACAGAGTGGGGGCACGCTAGTTGTGCTCCAAGTTGCCGAGTCCGGAAGAGCATTTCTCGACAATAGCCCAATCATGTCCTCGCAAAGATCAGCTCGGTCTGGATCACAGTCATAATTCACAAAGAGCTCAGCCATGAACGTCGGCATCCTTGAAAGCACACCAATGCTCTCTACCATGGCTTGGCGAGCATCGGGCTTCCTAGCGCCGCCCTCCATGCCCAGTTTCTGACGGTCTTTGACCGGAACTGGGGTCGAACGCCCACTGCCCGGCTGTGATGATTGCGGGGGCTTGACTAGCTTAGGTGTCTGGGGAATGCCAGCGTATAAGGCGGGCTCGATTCCAGGCTCACGAGGAATCTCTACCTTAGGGTGTAGACATGCCACTAAGTAGGATAAAAACAACTCTTGCTGCAGCTTGAGAACCCCCCGGCACGTTGCCAACAGGGTTCCGGCGACATTGAGCGATTCCTCAAGGATGGCCATGTTATCAGACCTGACAAGTTGAAACAGGTAGCTGCACAGTCGGTCCTCGGCAATGACAGCCAGAGCAGGATGTCGAGCGATGAATGGCCCCGAGACCTCGAGCGCGACATGGATAATTCGTAGAGCCATGACTCTCATGGTGTCGGTGTGGTGATGATCCTGAGGATCCAAGAAGTTGACGAGAACCCGGAAAAGCTCCCGCACGGAAGGGAGAGAGTAAGGCCTCAGATCAAGGGATTCCGCCTCCTCATTTGGGTCAGTGATTGTGATTGCTCCTGCCTCCGTATCGGTAGCAGTGTCCCTACTAGTCCGTTCTGGATCTGGAGTCTCTGCCTTGAGCACCTCGAGGGGTTTAGGCTCGGCGGATAGAGGCTCGGTATCAGTCGGGGTAGCATCCATTTTGACACTGTCCAGATCATCGTCCACTTGTTGTTCCAAGGCTTCGGCATCTTCGCCAGCCTCGAATTCGAGGTGCTTGACGTCTTCAAAAATGATTTGACACATTCGGACCATGGAGGCCTCAGCGGTTCTGCGTAGGACGGGAGAGAAGCGTGGTTGGGAGCAGATGGCAAGGCCGCGACCCATCATATCGCAAACGCTCTCGTCACTCAGGATGTCTCCTCCAGGGCCAGACATCATATCCTCCATGAGGTTCAAAATCATGAGAAGCACGACCTCTACCTGCCCCGAGTCGCTAATGTCAAACTGACAATGTGTAACAGCAGCAGAGAGCGACTGCATCGCCAAGGCAAAGCGTGGAGACTCGGGGCAAATGAAGCCGTACGCCAAGAATTTCCCTAGGGCGCCCAAGGCGAGGATCGTGATCGGAGCGGCGGTGCCTTTGGCCTGGATGACATGAAGAAAAGGTGCGAGCATTGAAGGAGCATCGAACAACCGGATGTCTAGACACAGATTAACTTCACCGCCTAATACGTTGTAGAACACAGGCACAACATGCGCACCTCTGATTCCGGCGAGTTCATGCCTTAGCTTCCCAAAGCCCGCAATCATAGGGTTGTCCTGCATGCTTTTCCCCCTCTGGCCGCGAAGCCCCCAGCGATTTGCAAGGCCAGTGTCCTGGGTGCTGTCGCCGCTCATGCTCCCGGAGGGGCTCTTACTCCTCCCTCGGAGGGCAGGGCTGGGTGGCCCCAGGTGGACAGGATTCGGGCTTCCTCCAAGGATAGCGGAGACTGACGAGTGCGGAGAGCGCGCATTCTTCTGGATAGCAGAGGTGATGGATATGCACTCCGAGATCACCAAGGAGACAGGATCGACGGCGACGGAGACGGGCCGGCTTCGATACTGCATCCTCGGAGGAATGCTGCGGTTCTCAAAGGTCGCAAGCCCGGAAGACGGTTTACTCTCCATTGCCGTGGGGAGTTGCGCATCGCTACTCATGGTCTGCGGTGTGTGGCGTGCGGCGTTGCGCTCGCGAAGATGTCAAGAGTCAAGCGGGCGACTCGCCCTTTCGCTGAGGTCGGAATCGGAGCGTTGCGCGAGAGGCGGGAGCGGATCGGATTGGAGGCCGTGATGGACCAGCCTGGCTATTAATGATGGACTTCAAGAGAGGGGCAGATACGTTGAGGCGACCTGAATACTGTGTCCTCTTGGCCGATGCCAAAATTGAATGCTGGTTGTGGTGTTGCCAGTAGGTGAGGACGTACGAACAGGGACGCGAGATAGCTACCTAGGTAAGTTAGTTGAAGCTTGGGTCTTTCTCCAAGGTGTCGTCCCAGCTACGCCCTAATTGGCCGCCTGTCATCGGATCGGCCTAGGAGCAGCCTCGCCGCTGCCCCTGCCTGGGGTCCTTGTTCGCCCCTGGATTTTGCTGCACTGTGGCACTGTGGCACTGTGCAGCCCCTCCTCAGGTAGTAGTCCGTACTTCGTAGGGGAACGTGACCTAACCTACTAGGTACTTAGACTTAGGCCTACATCGGACGGGTGCCGCCTCTACACCTTGGCCATGACGACGAACATCAAATTTGGTGTAATTGCGTCTTTTCGTCGCAGCTATATCAATAGCGCGTGGAAAGACATGCTCCTTTGACCATTCTGCGCATATGATATGTGATCTGTTTTGTCCATTTTCTGTAACCAGATTCCGTGTACAAGACGCCTTTTACACTGCGGGATTGGAAGTGGCCATTCCACCTCCCGCGAGCCAGCCTACGTTCATTAATGGCAAAGCCTGTTTCCCAAGTCTACCTCGACCTCTCCCTATGCCTGGTGTTGTACAAATCGACGCTTTAAAGGAGTAGTCAACCGTGGCAGAGATCGACTCCTCGTCGTGACCCAGCATCCCTTCAAACTGCCACCTTGTCGTTCTTCTCTGCTTTCACCTCCTCGTCGGCTGCCTTCGCAACCGCAGCAGGCTTGCCTGCTGCATATTCAGGAGCTTTCGCCAATTCATTCTCCTCGCTGGGAGATTTGGCTGAGTCCGCCTCATTGGGAATCTTGCCAGGGCCCTTCTCCCCTTCAGGCGGAGGCCTAACCGAATCCTTATCCAAGGCTCGCCGGGACTCAAGATCTTTCATCTCTTGCTTGTCCTTTTCCCACTCACCTCTCGTATCGCTAAATTCTTCCTTGATCATTTGCTCCTTTTTCTTCCTTTCCTCTTCTTCCTTCTCACGAGCAAGCCTCTCTCGCTCCATCTCCTAAGTCGACTGTCAGCAACGAGAGCGCCCCAAATGTCGGATACATCGGAAGCATTCAAGGTGAAACGCACCTCCATGTGTTTGACATCGTCCACACTAGGCTCGTATAAATGCCAAATAGTGTAGTGCGGCAGGCCCACAACGGAGTAGCGCATTCTCTTCGCCATCTGCAGTCTCCATGTTAGCACTGGGGTTTCAAGAGACCTATATACAGCAGCTCATACCTTGCCAAAGCCCTCGGTTTCAGCATGCTTCTCGAAGCTGAAGGCAGGAAAATGAACACCCGACCGGAACACCTTCGCCTTTGCCAGGATACTAACACCTCCGACTCCATCGATATCCATCTCCATATCCGGGTCACCATAGGGGTCGCGAAGGTATGCAAGATGGGGTCGCCAAGTAGCATACTCGGCGTAACCTTCGACAATGACAGCATCCTCGTCTAGTGTATCAGCTAGGGCCAAGGCTGTCTCCGACTCCTGCCACGAATTCAAATCGTAGGGCTGTTCTCCGCCAAGCCAGTCGGGTAAAGGTCTCCAGACATCTGTGTACGCGTAAGTATATGAATGGGTTTTATCGTGGCATCTAGGCTTACTAGGAACAATGACGTCCTTGTTATGGCGCATAAGGTCCTCAAGGATGGTGAAAGGGGCCGTTTCCACATCCACATCTCGCCAGTACACCCAGGAGTGGTAGGGTCGCAGAGCAGCGCTTAACAGCCAGTTGCGAGCCTGGGCCATCAGCTTTCTTCGGCTAGCTTGTGCGGCAAAGCCGTGGCGGCTCTCGACATCCTGGTTGACCTTCTGTCCAAAGTCCTTTTCAATGATGGAAATCTCGCCGTAGGGTTGCTTCGGGTCGGGATCTGCTTGTATCGCCTCTAGGTTTTCGGACAAGACTTCCAAGGTCCGGTCTTTCGAATCGGAAACGAGAAAGGCCAGATCGATCAGATGATGGGGGTAGGTGAAGTTGTGGAGATGAGAGAAGAACATTGATAAGTGCGGTTCGGCATCGCGAAGGGGCACGCAGAGCAGAATGCGCTCCTCGCGCTCCCAACCACGCGCAGTGCCCTGGACATTGGTCAAGTCATAGTATCGGACCGTCTCGAGTTCGAGGCCGCCGCCAGTTGACAGGAGACCGAAAGAGACAAGGGAGGCTACGGGGCTGGAAGGCCACAGCCACAGGCTAAAGGCGAGGAGGATGAGGACGACTACGCCGAGGCGGACCAGGACCTTCTTGCGCCGTCGCTGGGCGGGTGTCGACGCTCGAGGCTGAAACCTGCGTCGAATTCGAGAGTTAGCGGGACAGGGAAAACGGGACGGACGGCTGATAATTGGCTTTACCTATGAGGGGAGATGTCGAAGGTGTTCCCGCGCGGATAGCCGTTGGAGAAGGCGCCAGTGTGATGCCGGGGAATCATCTTGGAGTTGGTGGGCAAGTCGTAGGAAGGCATTGAAAAGCCTTTGCGCGGGGACGCCCCAGCGCTTCGTTGGATCGGGTCGGACTCGGACTCGGATTCGGATTCAGACTCGAACTAGAGGAGGTGATGAGCCTTGAGCTGTGAGCCTAAGTCGTCAAGACCACAAGCCAAAGGCGAGGGTTGTCGCGAGGAGCCACGGTACAAGGGTTGCGCAGTCGATGGCGATGGGAACGGGGATCGGGGGCGGCAGGGGTAACGGCGTTCTGTACCGTCGTTGCAGGCTCTGTATCGCCGTCGATAGCGTCGTCGCAGGTCGTGGTGTGCTGTCGTTCGAGGGCTTGCAAGGCCGAGCAACGCAACGAGGGAGGTTGTGGGAGAAAGGTGGCTCTAAGGCGGCGTACCTTCCAGGAGCGAGTAGCCTCTTGGAATTGACGAAGCCCGTAAGGGATCCCTGAAACCACAGGTACCATCTAAACGAATCTACCTAGTACTTACTTATCTAGTAGGTACTAATTAGTACTTAGTACTTAGGTAGGTGGCACGGACTGCTAAGCTCGTCTACTAGGTCTTGGCGGTTTTAATTGGATCTTTGTCAAGCAGCTTATCCGAACGAGGACCTTATTTCGGTGCAGATGAGGTCAACTTCTCAGCCCAACCAACGTTGAATCATCAGATACTGAGTATTTGGGCGGTCAAGGGATATGACAACTCGACACAGCTGGCTTATTTGCCTCGATTTAGTTAGATCAGTCTAAAGGAACCCTGATTCTGTTACACACTGTCTTCGACACACGGGACTACAGTTGAATATTATCACAGAATTCAAGCACTTACGAGACTAGTTTCTTTTATGTTGATACCATTAAACACTACCGACCCGGAGCGTGCAGCGTAGATGTGTAATTCAGCTACTTGCCCGCACTCCCCCGGGGCGAACAAAGCAAGGTGTCTACAAGCACGTCACGTACAATTACTTACATGATTTACCCCTTCACGAACGATTAGCACATGCCTAGCGTAGTTGAAAATTGCGATGAGCCATGTTGGGAATGTGGAGGGAATCAGAAAAGCCGTTATACTCAGTCAGCCCGGCCGGCTGCGTCTGCCGACAACCCAAAACGGTTTGCAGGCAGCCGCAACACTGGAGTCGGAATGACGCGAATTAAGCAACTCCACAACCAGTCATCATCTCTCTTGCGAGAAACTACGGTGCGGGAGGGTGACTTGGCCGAGATGAAGTCGTTGAATGGATAAAACTTGTGTCATCATGTAGGACCACCCCAATGGACATCCTCATTCGCAATTTGTTTACTTACTTTCTGGTTGCGACTGCAGTCTCCTACAAGCAGAAGACCGAGTTGGGAGAATCTGTGTTCATTGTTAGCCTCTGGCAAAACAGAAACTGTAAGACAAATAGTGCGGATGTCATGGTGTATCAGAGATCTTGGTATGGTAATATTAAGGGTCATCACTTTGGTTCAGAAGCAGAACTGATTGAAAATGTTTCTCATCATCGACATGGGGAGGGTTGAAAAATAATTAAGAATTCGCGGATGGATCACTAACCTTTTTGTAATTAGGTGCTGTTTGATAGCATCAAGCCTTTTGATGCGTCGTTAATACTGTTCCAAGTTAGTCGCATGTTGTAACGGTAGATGATGCTACCGGAGTGAAGTGAAGTGGGTTGGAAGTGGACCTCAGATGGTAGTGCATGTTGTTCAGACGCTCAGGAGTCGCGGGAACAGTGGTGAATAAGATCATCATTGGAGATGGGTAGGACGGGAGCGGGTTGCATACCTGTGGAAAATGACATAGCAGACTGCAGTATTGCCAGTGATCATAGTTCATACCACATGCGATCCAAGTCCGCTTGGAGTCGATCGCAGCGTGGTCCATCCACCCAAGGAATGGGCGCGTTGGCGATGGGAGAAGAAAAGGATGTGAGAGGTGATGAAGTTTGCGCAGAAAATTTGATCTTTTGAACTGTTCGAGAGATGGGGGGCCCACTGCTGACTCATCTGTTCCTACAGGGTCTAAAGCGGTATCCTCGCACTATTGCATCATTTGCGCACCACTAAGCGAGCTAGGCTGGGAGGTCGACGAACCTCCACTCTACCCTCCACTGTGCTCAGTGAAAACCATGCTCAGAAGGCTGTATGAGAACTAGGACTGTCAAACAAGCTCTATTCTTTCAACAATGGCAGACCGTCGACGAGTCAATGGCCCTGGGGGAGTTACCGTGCCGCCAGTCTTTGAGGCAGATAATCTACCTCTGATTGATCGGTCCCGCCCTCCAAATGGCATCCGGGCTCAATGTAAGAGCCACATTTCGCCCCAGCGTTGAATCTACACCGGACTAAGACAATGCATCAGATCTCAAGACTGGAGTCACTCCTTCAGCATCCGGATCGGCATATCTAGAGATCGAGCCCCAGAACGGTTCCGCAAGCAAAGGCATGAAACTCACTTGCACCGTTCATGGCCCGAGATCTCTGCCAAGGTCAGCTCCATTCTCACCACACATGGTCCTCTCCACCCACGTCAAGTTCGCCCCATTCGCTACTCGACAACGCAGAGGCTACCTTCGGGATTCTAGCGAGCGGGACCTAAGCACTCATCTTGAGACAGCCCTTCGAGGTGCCCTCATCGCGGATCGATGGCCCAAGAGCGGCGTGGATGTGGTGGTAACCATCATCGAAGGAGACCAAGCCCGACAGGCCGCTGTGGATCAGGGTGTCGAGGAATGGGACATGATGAACGTCCTTGGCGGGTGTATCACAGTAGCGGCTGCAGCTCTTGCTGACGCTGGCATCGATTGTGTGGACACAGTTTCGGGGGGTGTTGCCGCGCTGGTGCCAGGAAAAGCTGACGAGCAGCCGGTCTTGGTCCTCGATCCAGTTCCATCGGAGCACAAGGAAATTCTGGCAGCTTGCTGTGTGGCATATCTTCCGTCCCGAGATGAAATCACCAACCTATGGCTCAAGGGCAATTTGTTACCATCAGACGCCGACCTACAACGAATGCTTGTAGCCCGTGCAGTACATGCGAGCAAAGGAAGTAGCCAAGCAGTGGCAGCGTCTCTTACCGAGGCAGCCCTAGCAGGTTGATGAAGAATGAATTGAGTCTGGATGTGCAGATGCAGATGCATTGCAGGAGGTCCCAGTCAAGGGCCAAGAGCAGAACGTGTCCGGGCCAGTCTTTTGGGCTTTATTTTAGGAGCGCAAGGCAATCGCGGGATGCTTAGGCGATAGGGCGTGTTGATGAAGTCGATATGGCCACTTGACGACATTGTGGACGGCATTTTTGTCATGGTAGCGTTCGAGGCGGAAGAGGGCCCAGGATGCTGCAACTGGATTTTGCTCGCTCAGGATATGTCCGTGGACCATTGACAGGGCAATTGGGCTCCAAAATACTTCCATCACACATTGAGGCGGCTATTTCAGGTTCATAACCAGCACAGCATTACACGAGGCTAAGCGTAGCATAGGAGGAGAACAAAGATGCAGCTGCAAAGCACCACCCATTTAATGTGTAATATTTGTCAAGTACTGAATTGGTTTGAGAAAAGTTAAAGAAGGGCTTGAAGTTGTAGATGCAACCTGGAATGTGACAGTGAGCATTTTATTAGGATGGCCAAGAAAAGGCTCCCTCGTACCTAGACTAATCAGTAAAACTGATACAACTAATTGCCTAGTTACGTAGGTGTTGTAGGCCTATTTACCTCCATAGGTACCTACTATAGGACCTAGATTAACCTAAGTAAGTACCTACTATGGTTGCATGTGCTATGCAGTACGTACTTAGATACAGAATTGCCCTGGGGTCGGTAATTTGACTCCCGCCGCTCGCTCCACTGGCCGACAGTACCCTAGGCCTAACTTGCACCCGGAAGACCGGGCGCTCACGTTGCACCCAGCACGCTACTTACCTGCTCTCTTCATCATCAACAAACCCACACCTCATCGGGCCTGTCCGTCTCGTCTCCATCCGGCATCGCAGGCGGCACGACGCTTCACGATGCCTCCTCCCCAATCCGTCGCCCATACCTCGTGAATCATCCAAAACCCACGGCCCCAAGACAAGGCCATATAGGCTCCCCATCTGCCCCTGACGCAGTCAACCAGGCCGCCAGGCACACCAGCTACTCACACCTCCCAACTCCCCACCTCTCCGCCGAAGATCCGAACCAAGCCCGTCAATCCATCCAACAGTGCCATGGCTGTCGGGCTCGTGCCGTCAACTTCGCCCGAGTCGAGCTTCTCCAACGCCTACGCCAACGCCAGTACACTCGCCATCAGCTCGTGGTACAACCCTTCCGCCTGGACGGTCAACGTGACTCGCTATGCGCCGCTTCTCGAGGACCTTGTTTGGGCCGGTCCCCGAATCGTCAAGAAGCTAGGTTCCTACATCGCTGTCCCTGATACCCTCGACTCCCCCGCCCACCGCTACGTCCCCGAGCACGCCGACGCCCATTCCCGCCTGCTCGACACGGCCGGCCGGTTCCAGGATATCATGGAACCCCTCTACCCCTCTGTGGGCTTCGACGACGGAGGCATCGAGAACCTAGCCGCCAACACAGCCGATCATATTGCTCCCACCTCGCGTCTGTCCATGGATGGTGCCCGCGGTCTCGGTAGCGTTTTCGGGTACGCCACAAGCAAATGGGCCCTATGTTGTATTGCCATGGCCGTCATTCTCAACCGAACTCACATCTTCGCTGCCACTCGACGACGACTTCGTCTCCGATGGCCCACGCGGCTCCTCCTCCGATTCCTTCCCCTCGTCCTGCTCATCATGCAAGCCCGTCAACTCCTACAATCTATCCAGTGCCAGACATCGCCCGACTTTGCCGAACTCCGTTGGGGGAATTCTAGCAAGAGCTCCGATCTCATGTTCTCACAGAGCAGCGTCTTCCTGAACACTCTCAGCTCCACTCTATTGTTCTCTTCCACCGACGAGCAATCCTGCCTTTCCGTTCACATGGTTCCTCCGGAAGAGACTGGCTCAGCCCGTGACCTTTCCGGTTCTTTATCTCTACTCTGGCCCCTTTTCGGGACATTTTGCCTGAGCCAGTTCTTCGAAACCGTCTCTTGTGCGGTTCAGGCCCGGCCTGTCGCCCCTGAGACTGGCATGACGCTCTTTGAACAGTCCCTCGCGTTTGCTGAAGCCGATGCTGCAATCAGCAACCAGCTAGGATGGGGTCTATTCACAAAGACTCGGCCTGCCGAAGAAGGAACATCGGCACTTGGGAGTGCTATCGCCCTAAGTCGGTCCATGATCATGAAGCGAGTCAACACACCACCAGAGGTTCTCCTAGTCGCTTTCCTCTCGGCCATGACTCACATAACCAGCCACGTCCTGGGTATCTTGGACCTGCAAGCTAAATACCGACTTGTGAGCACGGGTTTCTGGGGGCTTTGCTTCATGGGCAGCATCGTGTGGAGTGCCATTTCCTTCGACCTCGACGATCCCTCCTCCCAAGGGCTCTTGAGGTTCCCAACTGTCTGCATTGTCGGTTTCGTGCCCCATGTCCTCGTTCTTATTGGTATCGCCATGTGTCTATCCATTTACGGGCTAGCTTTGCTGCTTTCTGCCCTGGCTCCTCCGGCCAACCAAGATATGGCATCCATGTCTTTCCGTCAACGAATTTACACTGCGCACGAGAATATGCAGGCAAACGTGTCGTTGTCGGAAATTCGCATAACTAGGGAGATGGATTTCTACACAGCGCTGCTCCGAACTGGCTTCGGTGCCATAACTATGGCTAGCGAGGCTGTTTACCTCAATGAAGATCGCGGTGTTGGCATGAAGCGGCGTACTTGGCTCGAGGAAGAGCGCTTCAGAGAGGTTGAAGAGCTGCAGAGAAAGTTCCTCGGTGGTGGTCTGCCAGACTCACGGTATGACCAGGTTGGTGCTATTGGCTTGATCCCGGTCAAGGGGGGCCCGGCGATTGCAGCCAATGGGTATGCCAGAGAACGTGCAGCGCAAAAGGTCCCCAAGGGCCGAAGCGAGCGAAGCCTCCGCGTGGGTATCGGGGCTGCCGAGAGGAGTTCACGGTGGCTTATGGCGTTGGAGTTCTTGTTGAGCATCAACAAGCTTCTCGCTAGACTGGGTGCAAAATCTTTGCTCTGGTGTCTCGGCGCCCTGCGTATTCGATACCAGCCAGCTTGGCTTCTCTGGCTTGCCCGCCACCCTAAGAGCATCAAGAACCAGAGGAAGCCCCCGGACCGCAGAGAGGGGCGGGATCGGGTTGGGGCGCAGGTTGCTTATAGTGATAACGGGCCAAATCAGATCGCAGACGGCACAGACGTGGAGGCCGAGTTCAGACGAGTCAGTCGGAATCAGGACGAGGCAACACTAGAAACGGACCTGTACTCATACTGGTTGAAAGGTGGTTGGTGGGGTTCGGTCGACTCCAGCGGCGACTTTGAACCCCATCCAGATGACGATGACTGGGACACCACAAGCGTCATGTCCATGTCGACCACGGCTGGGGATACTGATAGAGAGGACGACTGGGAGTCGGACGATGACGATGGCCAACGAACGCCGACGCAGCGCTCACCGCAAACAGCTCGCGACAACACGCCGTTTATTGACAGCCCCATGCAGATATCAGACCTTGCCCGGCTACTGCATCCCTCCAACCCGGAAGAGCGTGAGGAGGCCAGGACGCTCTCCGCTCATCTCCAGAACGACGGCATTATGACGCGGTCCAGGTTCCGGCGGACGGAGCAGCTGCAGCGCTCCCGGATTCTGACCACGCCCGGGTCTGACTTACTTCAGTCAGGACAGCCGTCGGAGCCGTTGGGCCGCAACACCAAGCTGAACCCGGACGAGGAAGAGCGGTTGTTGGAGCAGCTGCTTCTCTCGAAGCGGCAGGGACCATCTGCGCATGCGGGCAACTCCACGTCGTGGGAGGATGGCGGCTCTGGGTTTGGCAGCGACGGGCCGCAGTGCGTCGTCTGCCAGAGCTCGCCCCGGACCATTATAGTCTGGCCCTGCCGATGTCTGAGCCTCTGTGACGACTGTCGCGTGTCTCTTGCTATGAACAACTTTGACAAATGCGTCTGTTGCCGCCGGGAGGTCATCAGTTTCAGTCGTATATTCGTCCCCTAGCCTGGACACTGGGCTGTTTCTCAGTTTACCAGGCGGGCCTTGCATTTGGAGACTCGGGACTCTTTGGACGTGCCGTGAAAGGGTGGAATGCGACGGGACCACTGGTACATTTATGTTCATTCTTATTACAATTTGTCAAGTTTCAGGAGTTGGTAGCACGAGTCCCAAAGGGCTGGGAGAGCAAGTGTTATTGTTGGTTCCATCATGATGCACACATTGACCCAGAGTAGCATTAATCGGGTTTACATAGCAGCCCATTCAAGACTAAACGTCCGTACCTGGCCGTCCTGTGATGCCTCCGACCCTGGGTGTTGGCCTCCTATGAGAAATGCCTTCTTGACTGCCGTGGCCAGTCTACCTCCCGCTACGATGTCCAGGATAGGTATCTCCTCGTCCCAATCGTATTGGGTCGCCATGAAATGGGCGTGAAATCGCAGAGGATCGCCAGGGTAGACACTGTACATGGCTCCAAAGCGGAGGCCGGGAGTCATGTAGTAGCCGGAGCTTAGCAGGAATCGACACAGAGGCCCCTCAGAAGGCTTGTCAGTCCCGAACATGCGCGCTGTGTAGGGGGAAATGAGAGCCCCGCTGGAGGTTGGAGTGACACCGAGAGACTTGGCCGCACCGTCTTGCTCAGGATGGGAAAACTCTGACAGATTACTGGAGATCAGCGCGTCGTCACCTGCATCGGTGGGACCCGATTTCTTTGATCGAGAGGCAGAAGCACCATGTCTCGCTGCGGCCTCGGCGACTTTCCTAGCATTGTTCTCGGCCAAGACCCTTCGAGCCGTCTGCTTCCGTGTCTTCAGCGAGTCCAGGTAGGCCTTCCTCGCGTCCGGGTTGGGATTCCGCAGCACGAACTCGTGAGCGGCTACATCGTCTACGAGATAGGCTGCCTTCCGCCTCAACAGCGCATCAGCCTCTTCCGGGCGGAGCTCCACCGGCAGGCCGAGGAAGATATTTTGGGTCGGCTGCTGGGGAGCAGTACCAGTGAGAGTGCCATTAACGTTTTCATTGCGGCGTAGGAAGGACGCGGCGTCCGCGTCGAAGACGAGATACCGGCCGGCGATCTGGGAGATACGCACGGGGCTTAGAGTTGATGTTGCAGTTGAGGCTTCCTATTGCGAGCAACGCGGGTTAGCGGAAGCTCATGTGCGTAAGGGAATAGTGAAAAATGGTAGAAATGGAGACAGAATCATAAGTCGTCTTCGTAATTGTATTTTGTGTCGTCACAGAATATCAGGGGATTGACAGATTAATAGTGTATAATCATTGTATCTTTGTGCGTGTGCATGTCGGCAGCACGCGAGGAGAGCGAGCAAGAAAATTTGACTTACCATTGGGGTCAATGTTGTTGATCGAGAGAAGAAATGAAAGAAGAGTTGGAATTGGAGCCGGTTTAGGCGAGGTAGTGATGAAAATTTTAGCCTGGTGGAGCGATCTAAGGCACCACAGCTCTTATCGGAAATGAGATAAGGGTGAAGCTCCAGGGTGGGTTGGCTGCCAGGTCGCGGGACCCAGTGTCAGCCAGCTCACCCTGAAGCCGAACTGCTCTGTCTGCCAAACTTTCCAGACGGATTATAGGCGCAGCTCTCCTTCAAAAATCAAGGCTCTCTTTGTTAGACTCCTTCGTCTTAGCGGCCTTCGCAGCCTCTTCCTCGTCTCCAACGGGCGGCAGGCTGAACGGTTCAATCACCAGTCCATTCGAGCTGCTGAGTCTGAATGAAAGGTTCTCCCGAGCCCAAGTACCCTCCAGGCCGCCTCCCTTCTCGTGAAACACGGGAAGACTGTGTGCCCTCAGCAAGCCTTGGCCCTTGTCCTCGTTGCCTGGCTCCCGATGCACGGGCGCCTGGTTTTGGAGAGGAATCAGCTCAAGCACGCCGTCGGAAAGCAGCTCCATCCACCTCGTCAGTCCCGAAGATCTCGCGAAGAGAGTGATGGGGAGGGTCAGAAGCGCCGTGACTTGGGTGGGAAATTGGCGTAAAAGCGCCCTCAGAGCATGGAGAAATTGCAGGATCTCGCGTGGCTGGCTGGCAGCAGAGGTGTAGAGCGTCGGGGACAGAAGACTCGGAATGATGATCCTATGGATGGACGAGGATGTAGAGCCCTTGACCTTCGAGGTGACATCGGCGATGAACCTCTTGAACGGGGTTTGCGTGGGAGATCCAGGTAGGCCATCCACGGGTGAAGCGTGGAACTGGCCCTTGATTGCGCTGCTCTCGAGGCGTTTGGACAGATCAAACGTATGGCAGAAGGGGCTTGCACTTTGGTTAGGCCCTAGTGAAGCTTGAGGGTCTACTAAAGACGGATGGTTAGTGGATATTGAGTACTGTGATGGGTGCCAAGAAGGGCCTAGGAATTGCGTGGACTTGCCTCGGGCTGCCATAGTACGCTGTCCGAGAGTCTCATAGCGCCAGGCAATCTTCATCTTCTCATCAGAAGACGCCGTAGTCTTGACACTCTCGGGGTTGCTTGGTTTCCCAAGACCGGGGAGTTCTCGTCGCCAAGAATCACCGAACCCCAAAAGATGGACGTGATGCCCCTGGATGAGCCCCTCGGCGGCGTAGTATCGCAAAAGGACACCTCCGAAATCAGTGGTTCCTGTCTCCTCGACGAGCAGGGAGGTTCCCATGGGCAGTCCAGCGTGGCCAGCCAGGAGCTGGTCAAGAGACTGCGTTCCAGTTGAGGTAGTCAGTCGTCCGTCTAGCGGAGACGGCCTCGTGCCCGGCGCAAGAGACTTCTCTTGTCGGGCGACTGGCGTTGAAGGCCCAAAGGATCCAATCACAACATTGCGCTTGCGGAAAGACATTGCGTTTCGACCGTGAGTTCTTGAAACTGCCCGAACAATTTCGACAAGAAATTTCAGGAAAACAGGAAGGAAAACGGAGAGGAAGGACAGGTGTCTATAAGAGTCAAGGGTTATGTTGGTTATGAAGAGGTTTCGTCGCAGTTCCATCCTCTGTGAGAGTCTGAGTCTGAGGAGTTCTGATAGACTGTGCCCCGCTTAGACGATAATACGTCAAGGCCCCAAGTTGAGCATTGGGTTTTTTATGCACCTAACCCCGCTATCCACTTTGGTCAACACCAAGCCAGGCTCTCGCAGCATTTTCTCTCAACCTCTAGAAAGAAGACCGCCTTTCTTTCGACATCTCCAAGCCGCCGCCCTCTCCCTCCCGACGCCAACGAAAGCGAATCACTGGCTGTCGCCTCCCGCAGTGGCACAAACGGAACAGAGAAGGCCCTTTTTAGCAAACTCAACATCCCAATTGCTCATCATGTCCGGCGGCGGCGACGCTACCCTCTTTGAGGAGTCCTTCACGGTCACCGACTACGATCAGTCCAAGTACGACCGCGTCGCCCGCATCTCGTGCACGTCGAGCGACTCGCAAACGGTCATGACGCTCGACATCAACATGGAACTGTTCCCCTGCGCCGTCTCCGACACCTTGCACGTCGTCCTGTCCACGACGCTCTCGCTCGACGGCACAAAGGACGACGACAAGGGCTGGCGTGACGTCGGCAAGGCTGGCGATGCACCCGCCACCATTGCCGACCTGTACGACTACGTGTGCTACGGAAAGATCTACAAGTTCGAGGAAACGTTTGACGGAAGCACTATGTAGGCTACCCCGTGGCCATGGCCTTTTTCGAACTGACGTCACGGCCTGTCATTTCGACATTTCTACGTATGCTAACCTGGCTACTCCAAATGCAGCAACACCTATGTTTCGTTTGGCGGCCTCTTGATGTCGCTTCAAGGCCCCATCAAGAAGCTGACACCCCTCCGCGTCGATAATGTCTACCTACTCATCAAGAAATAAGCCGCGGCGCGAACCGTCCATCTTTCGAGGCTCTCTGGCGCCAGCAGTGGGAAGTGTAGTATCTGCCAGGTTTAGGTCGTGTCAATGATACACCAACGAGCCAGAGCTCGAATCCAACAAGCCTCTGTTTTGAAAGAAACCCGCCCGTATCCCCTCCACTTCCCTCTTCACGAAACACCGCCACCGTGCCAGGATCTGTACATCAAGCTGGGCACCAATTGCCCTGGTGCGGACCAGGAAACGGGATCTCGCGGCGCACCCTCGTCTTGATTTGGTCTATGTCGGGCTCATTGTCGCCGGTCAGGATACCGTGGCGGATAAAGAAGTCGAGCGTGACGACGGCGCAGTTGGGTTTGTAGCGGCCCTGGGCGAGGTCGTGCTTGACCTGGTCGACGTCGCACAGCTCAAACTTGGCGACCTCGCCGTCCTTGGGCTGGGGGACGACGTCGGCCGGTAATTCGAGATCATAGACCCACTGGCACTCGGGGTAAATAAAGCCGCCCTCGCCGACCTTGTCCTCGTCTGTGATGTAGACGTATGTGACGTTGCCCACGAACTTTGCGCGGCTGCGCACAGTGGCATCAGGCAGGCTAGCCTCCTCGTCGGCCTCGCGGATGACGCACTCGAAGGGATCCTCAGCCGTCATGAGCCCGCCCGCGACGGTGTTGTCGAGCATGCCGGGGAAGGTTGACTTGTCGGCGGCGCGGGTGGGGATCCAGAGCCGGAGGCCGTGCGGCGCCGACTCGTCCCGGACGTAGGCGATCATGTGGACGCCGTAGCGCATAGTGCCGATGAGGCCCATGGCGGCGCGCTCCATGTTGAAGAGCAGCTCGCCGTTGCGGCCGTAGACGGGCCACAGCTCGTTGCGCCAGCCGCCCAGCAGCAGCGGGAACGTCTTGTTCTGGCGCCAGTAGGATGCGAGGCCGGCGACGCGATCAGAGCGCTCTTGCTCGGTGGGCAGTTGGAAGAGCATCACGGTGCGGTGCTCGTCATCGACGGCCATGTCGCCGCGGATACTGGCGGGTACTTTACGCAGCTCTACGATGACGCGATCCAAAATGTAACCGATGGGATAGGAGCCGTCTTTGTCTTCCCACATGAGTGTGTACAGCCCGTCATGCATTCGTTCGAAGGCCTCGGGTTTGGTGGCGGCATAGGGGAACCTAGAAGCCTGTGTGTCAGTCGACCGACTAGAGAAGGAGGATGGATAGATGAGACGTGCATGTCGACATCGTCGATAAGATCGATGCTGGTTTTTGCCATCTCGTGACAGTTTATTGACGATGTCTTGTAGATTACTTCGAATATGTTGTTTGGTTGCTCTTGTAAGTGACGCTTACAGCAAAGTCAATGTGTCCGAAGGAGTGAGGAAAAGAACGTGATCTGCGGCCTTTTCGCGCGGCAGCTGGTGTTTTTATTTTATTTTATAGACGACCAGTTGCGAAAGGCATACAGCTCATGCCTTTGAGCCAGTTGCCGTGAATTGGAGACCCAGAGAGGGGCAACGACGACTCTCGCAGGGTAGAATAAGCTGCGCTTCTCGGTGAGGACGGATTGGGATGATGATTGACGAGGGTGTTGTTCGCGGGGGGGTGCGGGACGACTATTGAAGACTAGTAAGAACCATCCTGACGATTCCACCGCCAACGACCCGCGTCTGCGGTTAGAATAGAAGAATAAATACTACGAGATATGAACCACCAACTCCGCTGAGGACGATAATCATCGACTCGCAGACCGTCGCTTATTGTTGTCTCATCACCATCGCCAATTCCGTCCCTTTCTAGCCTCACCTACCCGGTAGCGGATGAGGTCATCCCGAATTCCATCTGCCCGGGCTCCGACAAACCTCTCACCCAATCGTCTCACACCAACACCCACAACCAGTCAAAACACCAAAACACGAGGTAGAATCAACATCGCCAACCCTCACCCCTCTTTGATCAAAGCTCCATCATGGCTTCCTCCCCGCTCTTCGGCGTCGTCCCCGCTGGCCAACCCCTCATCACCGAACCTGCCTCGGCGCCTTCCCCCACCTCGCTGCTCTATAGCCTGCCCACTACCAAACACTTCTCCCACATCGTCGTCTTCATGCTCCCCGGCGTCGCGTTACCGCCCGGCACCGCTGCCGCCATCTACCTCGCTGCCGCTTCCGACATTGCCAGCTCCGCCTCCGGCCCGGACTTCAAGTTCCTCGGCGCCATCGGCCCCGGCAAGGAGAGCGCCATGTTCAAGGTCACCGCCGGCGAGAGCGGCCTCATGATTGGCGTCTCTGTCGAGCCTGAGGATGTTGTCGCCGGACAGCTGCAGACGCTGGCCGCTAACAAGGCCGCCAACCCCAGCGCTGGCTCCTCGGCTCAGCCCAGCACTGTCGTCCTCGCCCAACGGATTATCCAGAACGCCTTCAACTTCCTCTCCAGCTTCAGCGGCGCGGCTGGGCCCGGCGCCGTCGAGGTCGTGCCTCTCAAGGCGTTTGAGGACTGGTGGCGCAAATTTGAGTCCCGTATCCGGTCAGACCCCAGCTTCCTTGAGAAGCAGTCTGATTGACGAGTCCATGTGCCATGTTTGGCTGGCCCGGACACTGTACAATCTGTTTCCTTTCAACTGGGTAGATATGTGGGAGGCAGACGGGATCACGGTAAAAACGGGGCGTCGTCCAATGACCATCCCGGACAAGACGAGCCGTAACGATAGCGATTACGACAAGGCGTTGGTTTTCATGAGATTGTAGAGACACATAAATGTTGGAATAATCTCACGCTGTTTACGACTATTACAACTCCATTGTTCCATATGCCAACCTTAGAAAAGGCCCACCAAGGGCTTGGCATTCACAGGCCCTCGAGTCTTTGAACAAAGATGGCACTGGGAAATAAAACGCCCGCAAGACGGATCCTGGTACATGCGTTCCCATTAAACGCCGGAATTTCTCGAATCCCTATCCTTTCCAAACTCCCAAAGAAAATCAGCAAGCACGCTGGCCTATTCCATCTCATCCAACCTTTGATCTTCAGCCAGCCTTCCTGGGCCGACTTCTGATCGGGCTGAGGTTTTTTAGTGCATCAACTATCTAGTTCTCAGCCAACGGGGTCATAAAGGGGCTCTTCGACCTGGTAGGGCTCGTGTTGTGACTGCGTCGTCCAGCGCTGAGAAGGGATGGTGACAATCTCTCTCGGCTCTCGGTTCGCACAACTAGGCCAGCGCGGTCCATGGCCGATGGTGGAGGCCGAAGTTCATCTACTCGCGCAGTGAACTTGGGAGTGGCCAGCCCCGATGCTCGCCCTTGTCGTGAAGCCTCGCTGCTGTCTGAATGTTCATCGTCGTCCGAGTCTATATCGCCCAGCTCAAAGTCGGACATGTCGCCCTCCTCCATGACCCTCTCGTACGTTGGGGTGTTTCGCCTGAAGAGCTTATTGGCCAGCGAGAAACCTCGGCCAGGTTTGCGACCGCTGCCGGAGCGACGGCGCCGGCGAGCTAGACCGAGCAACTTTCTTCTCCGCTCAGGCTTGCGAAGGATAAAGGCTACCACAAGCAGGACAAAGATGAAGGCGAATACGCCAGATGCTGAGCCCGATGGCTTCTTCAGAAGATCTTCCAAGTCGTCATCGTCGTCGTGCTCTGGGCTCGGGGCGATCGGGACTGATCCGGCAAGTTCGAAATCATCTGGCGTACCCGATTCCACGTTGCTTCCAAATCCTACAGGCAGATCTTCGCCCGACGGGGGCACCTGGCCAGCGGCGTATAGGATCATCTTGCCCAGTGTCCAACTCAGCTCGACACCGTCGATCTTGTCCATTGGTCTGAAGGGATCGACGAATCCCTTGCCATGGTCCGAATCGTCCTTGGTGGAATTGGACCCAGAAGCCCCCTCCAGCCCGATTCGGGGGATACCGATTCCGTCATAGAGCATGTTGATGAGCCACGAGGCCTTGAAGCATGCCTGTCGGGCCTCCTGGGCCTTTTCCTCGGGGGATTTCTTGCGCTTTTCCAGGTCCAAGTCTTCCTCGATGTCGTCCCAATCCTGACTGCAGAACTCCTTGACCTTGTTCTGGTAAGTGGCAATATCGTACGCCTTATGCTTCCCACCGAAGGGGCCATGGGTCGTGTGCCAATACTCGGAGACACCCACAAAATGATTGATGTCAAAGTCAATAGCCGGCACATGTTGTCCGTTGACTAGGCAAGGCTGGTCTTCGCAAGGTAGATCCTTACCGAGCAGCGGGTACGTCTTGAGTAGACACTCGTCGAACATGCCGGTTCCGACTAGAATGGGGTCCTCGCTCTCGCCTTCGATGGGCTCACCGGTCAAGGTGGTGCGTAGGCCCTTGGGTAGGCAGGGATCGGGGAGCTCTTGTTCGTCGCTGTACAGCTCCTTTAGACTCTCGACGAAGCGATTGCGGGCCCTGTTAGCGCCAAAGCCTAGCCATGTCGAAGTGAAGACCTTGTATTCGGCCGGAGAGCCATCGAGAGTGCGCATGCGGACCATTTTCAAGTCGTTTGCGTGCTTTTCGGATTCAGTGGAATTGGGGGCAAATGCGATCTGGGCGGACGCGCCGCCCATGTCGAGGAAACCGTACGTGTGGTGGTCCTTGCCGTGATCATGGTCCTGAGGAGTGTCGAAGCCGCCGAGCAGGTAGTTTGCGGCGATCCAGCCGTAGAGGCCTTCAGTTTCACCTGAGATAACCTGGATATGGGCGTCGCAATCGGGTAGGATGAACTTTGAGTTGGCGCGGAGGTACGTGCACATGCTCTGGAGCAGCGCTGATTGCTGATACTCGGGGAGGAGTCGCATGCCGGCGGTGGCCATGAGGTAGATGGGCGTCTCGGGGACCTTGTGCTTGGGCACTTCATCGAGAGCGATTTCGATGAGTTCTTGGAGATGGTCGGGGCCAATGCTACTGATTTTGTCGGCAAAGGAGGAGACACCGGGGTGAATCTTCTTGCTCTTCTCGAGCTTGATCTCGGGTAGGCTCTTCAGCTCTGTGGCGGAGGCATCCTTGGAGGCGGCAGCGTGATTCTTCCACTTGTAAACGTACAGACGGGTCCCAGAAGAACCGGCGTCGAGTATGACACCGTATTGGGCTGTGCAGCAGAGACTTGTTAGTCGGCGGGGGTGGAGGAGAGGATATCGAGGATGGAGGAGTCGACTGACAAGATTTACCCATGGGGGGCGAGGCGCTCGGGATATTAGATCGGGGCGCTGATGGAGTCGATTATCGAAGATGTTATATCGCGACTGCAAAGAGAGCGGGTTGCGTCGATGCCGTCAAGGCACTGCGAGAGTGAAGCAACAATCGGGCAGATTGTATCGGGTTGAAGTCGAAGAAGCCGGCAAAGGGCGATCTGTTTCGTAACGCGACAAGGGGTGGGTCTCAAGTCCCAGGCAGGAGTCGAGGATGCTAGGCGAGACTTGGAGATGCTAAAATTGGACGTGGGGGTGAGGAGGAGGAGGAGGAGGAGGAGGAGGGCGATGTACTATGTAAACAATGATAATCCAGAAAACAAGGGTTAATTAGATGAAGCGAGTGTGATGCATTGGCGGGGGCGTCGGAGCGATCGGAGTTTGAATTTGCTGCCCCCAAAACGAAAGTGAGTGGTCGAGGAGAGGAAGAAGGCGAAGAAAGCCAAGAAGCCAAGTGTGGAGGGGAAAGGAAAGGATCAAAGGATAGGACCGAAGGAGTCAAGACTCAGGACCGGGGAGGGAAGACGAATTAAGCCAGTGAGAGAGGGAAGAGGCTGCGTCGAATAGGTTTGTCGCAAGCGGGAGGGGGGCTGACAAGGATGTGTAGATTACTTGGTGTGTACTCCGTCCGAAGGACGAAGTATTCATACATGTACAAGTGTGTAGGTAAGGTACCTTGGCATGTGAGTGGAGAAGCACCAAAGCAGCAGCCGCAGAAGATAAGACACGGACAGGGCTGGTCGAGGTTAGACAGGGGTCCGGACAAGCCGTAAATCAAAGAAAAGGAAGGTCATGAGATGAAACCATTCGAGCCTTGAATTACCGGTATTCGTGATGGAGGATCGCATCATGGCGTGGCTTTGACGTTTGATGGCGTGGTCCCTGGCAAGTCTCACTCAGCGTCACGTGAATAAAGCTTTGCAGGAGGTCGTACTCCGTACTAGTAGTAAGTTACGAGACTGAAGGCAGACACGCAGTACGTACCGACTTGTAGTTAGCGTAAGGTAGTTGGCAGCCAATCAATCATTGCCTACACGGGTTATGTTCTTGGCACTTGGGCTTTCAATGCATGCTGCAGAATATCGTCATCATCCCGCCGCGCCATCCGCCCACCAGCAGACGCAGACACCAGCAAAACATCGCGGCTGGTCGACCCCGGCAACCCAGCAACCCGGCAACCAGCTCCACCGGTGATTAGGTATCCCAACCTCACAACCTGCATTTCCCATCCCTCTTGAAACCCACTTCTGATTGTAACTTTGAAATTCATCAGGTAAAACCCATCTGGCGCTGTCTCCGCTACAACACCACAGGCTTTTCTATATATACGCACGCTGCACATTCAAACTTGTTCGTTCCAACAGCACACCACCGGGAAATGCTGAATATACCCAAGAAAGGAAAACGAGAAAAGGAAACCAAGGAAACGAACACTAGAAAAAGGACACCAAACCAGAAGAAAAAAAACACCCCCATCCAACCAACTCCAAACTCCTATCATCAAGCCCATTAGTTCATCGTCCTCCTACTCCTACTCCTACTTCTGCTTCTGCTCCTGCTCCTGCTCCTGCGCTGCGCCCTCTTCCGCTGGAGAGTCGTAGCCTCAGCCTCGGTTTGCGCGCTCAACGCGTCAAACTCCTTGCGGATCTTCGGCCGCCGGAACTCGTACCACATCAATCGATCTCGCAGCTCCTCCAACATGCATACCGCCTGAGCTTCCGGCAGCCGCTCTATGCCCAGCCACTCCTCCACCACCCAGCGCGTGCGGTCCATCAGCCTCTGCAGATCCGACTTCTCTCCCCGTAGTATGTCGCACTTGATTCGCCAGGCGGATGCTTTGTCCTGCAAAGCCTCGCACTTGGTCCTCCAGAACGTAGCTTCGGTCTGCGCTTTATCTCGCTCGGCCTTTGTGTTCTCGCACGGTTGGCAGGCGGCCTCGCGCTTCAGCTCCATCACCGTTTCCGGCGAGACATATTCCGCAACGTTCGAGTCCTCCCCCTCGAAGTCGAAGTCGCAAACGGCGCTGGCTCCCGGGCTAACCTGAGTTGACCAGTCGTCGTCAACCTCATGCCAAGTGTCTGTGATTCCTTGCCCGGCAGCTTCCCGGAAGTTATATATACTAGGGTAGCCTCCCGGCGGTTTGGATGGCAACGGGTGTGACCCCAGTGCTTCGTGTTGCCTGCCGAGCTTTGCCTTGTCCAATCGGTCTTGGAAATATGGCCCTGTAACTGGAGAAAGGACTTCGTTCTCCTTTGCCTGCTGCTGGGGCTGCTGAACAGTCATCCATTGGAGCGGTTTCGAGATGGCGAATTTTCGAGTATTGCTATCGTTATCGTCTTCAGTCTTGAATTCCGGCCGTATTTGCTCCTTGTCCTTGGGTAACTTCCTGAGCTTCCTGAGCTTTGCTGTTCCACGTGCCGGGTATGCCCCCTGCCTTACGTTTTCGTGTCTGATCGAAAGGAATCGTGCCGTTCTTGTCAGAAAAGAATTGAACGTTTCTTTAAGCACCATCTTATCTTATGCCGTCTCCAGAGATTGTTGGAGCTATGATGTTTTTTGGACGTCTACCAGCTGCTGCTTGGTTTCTGACCAAATTTGAACAGGTTATGCGGTGGCAAATTATTGGAGCAAACTCATGCAGAGAGAATTGATATATGACTCGCTGAGCTTCTCTTTAAGTATCAAGAAAGTACGTGGTTCTATAAGTCGTTGTCTGTTTTCGAGAGCGGTATACTTAGAACACTAACGGATTTCTTTGTTGCATTTCGCCTGTACCGCAGGAACAACAGATCCCCCATTACGTGCCAAAGGCTGGCCAGCCAATTAATTCCTTTCAGATCATATCCCATGCACTGTTCTCGAACTGTTCATCTGGCTTCTAATCCGAATCGTGGGCATGTTCTGCAGATGGTTCCCAGACGATTTGGGGCAGCGCAGCACATTACAACATCCCACCAAAAAGACCTTGTCTGTGGACAACGTAACATTATGTGCTCAGTGATGATGGCTTGATGTGTCCAGTCCCGGGACGTTGGTCGATTGACTGACCTTTAGCCCAGACGTTAGGCTGACTGCTGAAAGGCCAACTCGTTTGTTAGCAAAGCTCGGCGCGTTCGTTTCTGAAGTTTGTCGCATCATTCCAGATCCCGGGGCCGATGTTCCGATGAAAGCTGAATTATTGGACGTCCCGTTGGGAAACGACGAGCCGGCAAATCCATAACGCCGAGGTCCTCCCATTGGGGTGCTCGAAAGATTGGCTTGACTTGTTAGCTGGGACTCTAAAACACCACCGGAAACACTTACAGCGAGAGACTCCTACCATCCTCGGCCAGCCGCTATCATCTCTGGGCATGGTGTTGTGAGACCGAGGCAGACCCGTGTTCATACTGGCCATATCAAGCCTGTGGCTTTGACCGAACGCAGACATGATGTTACTCTGTCCTGAATCATGCTCCCCCATGCTGCTGAATCCGTGATTAATCTGTGGTGCGACTTGCAGACTCGAATCTACAGCGTCGGATGCGGCTTGCTGGATGTGTCCCATCTCCGCCCTTCTCTTGACCTTGTCGTAAAGCTCTTGGGTCTGGAGGAGTTTTCGACTCTTCTCCCTGTATGCTAGGGCTATTTCCTCATTTTTCCGCCTCAAAGCATCCAGCTCCGCCGCTAGGCCTACTCCCATCAGCTTGGTCTTAAAACATCGAGACTCTGGGAAGACGCACCTGTTATCTTTTGATGAAGAGCCTCAATTTCAGAGTTTGCGTCATTGACCGTTCTTTCGAGCTGAACACTCAGATTTGAGAACTTGTCGGTCAGCGTCTTGTATAGGTGTTCTTGGAAGCAGAGGTCTTGGGTTGTCTGATATGCCCAGAAACTGAGTGCTCGACCAGCACATTCCATGATGACATTAGGGCTGAGACCACTAAGAACACTTGTTTTGTACTCCTCACTCGGGCTGAGGTTCAAAACAAAGGCGTCGTCGGGGCCGTTGAGCTGGGCGTTGCAAGCCGGGCATGTGGCTCGTCGTTCGTTTTCTTGACCAATGGCACCCATCCGCTGTGCGCAGTCGAGGCAGAAGATGTGACTGGAGACATTGAATTAGCAAAGAAGCGAAGGGGAATCGTTGGAAGACAAACCCGCAGGTTGTAGTAAGTGCACGCTCGCTAAGCTCTCTCCGGCACTTCAGGTTATTGCAAATCAGCTTGTGTTCCATGATGTTTGTTGTCGCTAGATGGTCGTGGGAGTTGATTCGATAAACGTGCGGAAGGTGTGCCTGAGGGTTGGTTAATGGCTGTCTAACCGCCAGAGAATTGAATGAAGGAGAGAGTTGGTTGCATGGAATGAAGGGGGGAAATCTAGAGAAGTTGGTCAAGACTTTTATGTGAGTGCGAGGAAAGAGCGCTTGAGCTCTGCGAGCCAAAGTTTAAGACGCCCCCTGACAGACGTAGCAAGCTTTTTTGAATTTTAAGGAAGGAGCAATCAATACAACCGTTTTCTCATGTCTCATATACTCGTTTTCATGCCATGAGGCTGGTACCTGTCTGCCCTGGGAGTCCCGTCCTACCCAAGAGGTACAGGCTACTAGTAATGTACAACTGGACTCATCCTAAGTACCTAAGTATGCGGTATGTGAAAAGTCGCACCATCAAACCAAAAACGCGCCATCTAAGCTAGATCCATCCAAGGAGATCGACCCGTGTCCCACATGCATCATACTATCGTTGCTCATATTGTACATCTCAGCATCCACCGGCATTGCGTCTTGCGGTTCTCCCCAGTACATGCCGTCCAAGTCCCAAATACCTTGCTGGTCAAGCATACCTACCATCTCGTCGAAATCCAACTCGATGGGAGACATGTGCAGGCTGGAGTCACCGAGCATCATGCTTGGATCAGTCCCGGTTGAGGACAAGGGACTTTCATAGCAGAACTGGTGCCGGGCCTCGTAAAGTCGCCGGACAACCTCTCGGCTGCGACGCGCCGCCAACGACCAGTCTTCCATAGACTCAAACAAGCTGAGGGCAGCTTCGATCTGCAATTGCCACTCCGACGCAAACGGACTGTTCCACTGCCAGTATAGGCTTACCAGCGGCACCATGACGGCCTGGTAGAGGAACCAGACGGCGTTCCAGCCCGACATTTGGTTGCGAGCCCATTCACGGGAGATTTCTTCAATTGTCGCCTTTGCCAGCTCTCGACAGGTCTCGACAGCCGCGATCTCCTGTTCTACGGCCTGGGTATTCACGCCGTTGGTGGCCATGCTAAGAAGGATGGGACGATGTAAGAGCATGCGCAGGTTCTGGTATCGCCACTTCATGACACAGCGAGAAAGGTAAAGGGGCTCGGCGCAAGGGTCGGTGCTGCGGAGGAGCCATGGGAGGCTGTTGTACCAGTTGACAAGCTGACCGTCCATGTTACGGCGATCTTCTGTTCTGAGAAGAGGAGCGACGGCGAGCATGTCCTGAACTTGAGCAGCAATCTGGCAGAACTTGATGTTCTCCACTAGGGGTAAGATGCCCACATGCTGTGCCGAATCATGGCCCTGTGCAACGATGGTTAGACTTGACGAAGGATCAGGAGCGCTGCAAGAACCCACCTCATCTACTCCAACCTCAGGCGGTCGAATGTTAACCTCCGGGCCCCATCGTCCTAGGGAAGGCCGACCTAACGTGGTGGTGGCCCATGTATCTAGGCAGATTAAAGACCACCAGGTCCGCCGGCGAACTTCCACAGCGGCACCATCGCCAGAACCTGGAGCATGGGACTGACGATGTAGACCCAAAGCACTAGCCGTTCTGAGGGCAGCGCCAAGAACTGCATTCGCCATGTTGGGCCGGTTGACATAGTGCAAGTAGTAGCCTCCGAGAAGGGCAAGTGCCTGCACAATTTCGATATGGCTGCTCCCTAGAGAGTCGATGGTGAGATGCTCCATTGCTTTGTGGTAGTATTCGATGTGGCTGAAGTCATCCGACTTCATGGCAGCGATGCTACCCATAGCAAAGACCATGTTGAGAAGGCCGATCCAGGGGGAGTCGCATCTCTGACCCTTGAGGCAGTCGGCTCGAAATGCAGGTTCGTCAAGCATTGGAACGAATACATGAACCCGTTTGAAGTAGGCATCGATGAGAGTCTGACCTTTCCAGGACCACGGAATCCGAAAGTTTTCTTTGGGACGTACAATTCGTTGATGCAAGCCTGGGAGGTTGTTTGCAGAGTCGAAACTAGTCAAGGGCGGAGATAGAGAGTCTTTGAGCTGAGGCTGAACCTTGAGCATGACGAGAAGGGCTGCTTTGATAGAAGATGCGCCAAGGTACGACGATGTTTGCCGGTCTACGTTGAGAGAAAGAGCGTTGACATCGTCAGCCTCCATCGGAATACGATCTCTGCCACGCCGTTCTTCGTCCGATTCGGAGCCATGGGCGGGGATTTGCTCAAGGATAGCTAGACCTCCTTCCGGACGCGAAGAGAACTCTAGTTTCAAGGTGGCAGTGTTGAGGGGAGGCGATGGTAGGGCAACCGTTGATTCCGTAGCAGGAAGACCCAGAAGGCCCAGTAATTCCTGACGTGATAGATGTACCAAATCAGATGCTTCGTGGTTGGGATACAAGCGGTTTAGAATGGAGCGACACTCTTCCCGGGATTGAGACAGTGCCTCGAGGGTTCTAGGAACTGTTAGATACACATCTTTGTTTAGGCGTGGATGTATGAGCTCACTTTCTCGAGGGGATGACTCGTTGACGGTGCTTGTCATAGAAACACCGCTTGGGAGCACGGCTGGAGAGGCATTGACCGCACGGTTGCTTGCCATCGCAACGTATCTTGCGCCTTTTACATTCGGCACAGGCATGTGGCGTAGTGACGCGCTTGCTGCCAGAGGTGCATGTCTTTGGGCTGTCAGGCGATCCTACCGAGGGTCTTCGGGGGGTGATGCCTTGGACTAGAAGGATTGTCAGCTTCCTTGGAAGCCTGGTGTACACGGGGGAAGACTACGTACAGGTGTGAAACATGCCGCTGCGGGTGGGGATAGAAATTGAGGGAGGCATAGTATACCAACGTGGTTGAGAAGGTGACGATCCCTTAGTAGAAGGAGAAGCACCTACGATGACAACGTCCTAGAACTCGAGTATTGAGGGGCAAGAAGGGCGAAATGATACATGCTTGGACCAAGGAGTTTGCAAGAAAGGAAGACTTGGAGTCCAAAAGAGAGGGAGGAGGGAGGTAGGGGTCACGGAGATTATATAGAGACAGACTGGCAGACTTGATGGTGTTGACGGGATGCTGGATCGATTTAGGTTCCGAGTGAAAGCCGGAATGCGGAGAAGCGGGAGTGGGCCAGGCCAGGGTCAACGGATGAATTGGAGACGGGCGCTTGTAGAGAAGATCAGAGTGCCATCACTGCCATGTGGATGCGAGGGCGGTGGCCAAGGGGGTGTGATGTGTGAGTATCAAGGAAACAGGGGAGTCGGAGACAGGGTGGCAGGGTGGGCGCAGTCGTCCCTTGGCCCGCCCCCTAGTTACCCGAGATGGACGAATGTAAGATGAAGTAGGTTGCGGGTAGAGGATCCGGATAGAATAGGCCTAAGTGGGACTTCGTAGTTGACAGGAGTGAGCGAGCTGGCGGCATGTGGACCTTGTAGAGTCAAGAACTCGAGATCGGTCGAGGACGGCAGGGGCCAGTCATATCATTCGCGTCCGAGTGTAGAGGCCCTGGAAGCTTCTGTTATCCGCTTAAGTGACGACGGGAGCTCAAGAAGTGCGAGCGGGAGTGACGGAGGAGAAGGAATCGGCTGAAGGCGCAGGTATGAAGATGGTGGAACGACAAGGCGCCGTGATTGAGCGGGCCCTGAGAGCAGATGCGGGATGGACGGCTGGCGTCGAAGTTGACGATGTGAGGGTGTCGACGAAGCTGATGGCCTGGCAAACGATAGAGTTGTGCGATGACGGCCCGACGAACGGGGGTTGAGTGATGGCTGGCTTGCCGAGAGGAGAATCCATTAGCCCGGGGTCACCAGGGGACCACAATGGACCCCGGTCCTTGGACCGTTGGAGGGTTTCGGTTCAGGTAGTGGCTGCCGGACGGTGCCGTTGTTCATTCGACACATGGGCGAGTCTATTTTTTTTTGGTGTTTGTACTGGGCATGTTCGTAGGTTTCTGCAAAGTAAGTAATTATGCTTAATAAACGGATCTATACGAGTACACGGAGGTATAAAAGGCGCGAGAAGGACGGAACCGCTGTGGATACGAAGTTCGGTGTAAGCTGTGAAGTGCGTTGGATTGAGACGGTAGACCCGGCACCTTCTCGCTCAAAAGAGGCCGCCGCTGAGGCACGTCATGCATCATGCGTTCCATTACAGCAAGAAACTACCTGAGTAAGTACATAATCTACTGTACATGTGCTGTATCGAGGCCGCAGCCTCGGCATATTGGGGGGGAGGCCAAGGCAGGAACCGCCCTTGCGCCATTCAGTGCCTTCCTTCTCCGGGTGCCTACATAGACTACGACGCAACCACCGCCACCACTATGAACCCCAGATTCAACGTCCCCGGACTTCTCGCGGGGGCGTGGCGTGGCGCCAAGCTTCTCCAGACTTCCCATTTTGCTGTGATGCATCAAACAACGCAGCCGCACCCTTCAACTCTACGATCAATTATTGTCATTTGGTGAACTGCGAGTTTGGCCAATTTTTTTTTTTTCGCAATGGAACCCCGGTGCCAGCTAGTCCCGGACCTTTGCGCCCGAGTGAATTCCGCCAGTGACGGTCCTGCGGGCTTCTGCAACTCGGCACATGGCTTGGACTTGATCCCTGATCGCCCATGCTCGCCCCTCGTCCCTGGCATCCTGCGGCATGATCGGGTCGGCATCGAATCAGATTTGATGAACGAGGCATCCGAACTTTGCAACCCTGCGACGGCATCAATATCGACCCTTCCGGTCAATATTGGATGCAAAGCCGCACCTCAAGCCAGCCTCCATCGCTCATGGATGCATCTCGCAAAAGAGGCACCATGAACCATCGACACTCCCCCCTTCGGCTCCGCTTCTACATGTGATCAAGCAATATTCCTGGACGATCGGCCCATCGCCAGTTTCCGACCGACTCTTCACCCGCATCTAGGATCTTCGGTCCGAACAAGGCACACCAATTCTGCACCCCAGCTTTCGCGTCGCCAATCAACCAGCCCCGAGTCCAGCCGCTCTCTTCGGCCACCCACACCCTCCAACCTCGTCCACCTTCTCCGCAGTCTGAACGCCCTTTTGACCGAGTTTGTTCGTCTTTTACCCATAGCCTCGTATCGGAACTCCTGTCCGGTCATAAACCTTTTACGCTCTAGGAGTGCTTATAGTGCGTGCTATTGTGAGCTGCGCCTGAGAGCCTGCTCAGGAATGCTTCGCCACCTCGGCCCATCCCGTTGCATTTCCTGGCGTAGCTACTAAGTCTAGTACTACTATGTACTGCCGTGTGGCGGTAATTAGAGGCTCTTGATAGAGATCCCACCAAACAAGATCGGCACGATGGCGTTCTCGGTTCTCTTATACCGGTGCTATTGACCAGATACGTAGTCGCCTCGCAAACGCGAACTATACTGTAGTTGCGCTGCTTCGGCTTCTTGCCGAAATGCCGCTTCTTAACGCCGGCACTCGAAAACGCTCTAAATCATAGGTACGTGGCTACCTTGGACTTCAGCAAAGCGGAGTTGGAGACAATCCAACCGGCGACAAGAACCAATGTGCGCAGGCCCACGATCCGGATGCAGTAACTAGGCCGTTGCCACCTGAGCTGTCGACCCATCTCGCCATCCATGCCATCCATGCAACTCGCTAGAATTTGATCATGACTTGCCCGACAGGAAGCCTTGCCGCCTGGCACCTGCACCTCCGAATCTTGACTGACTTACATGGAACATGGATTGACTAAGACGGTAATTCTTCCGTAAAGATTCTATAGTAGCGGCAGAAATCCCGTCACTAAGACTTAGCCATAGTCCCTCCCCAAAGACAGGCAATCTGTATCAAGTATCCGGTGTCTTAACCTTTTCCAAATATTGGTACCCCTCACAGGCATGATTTGGCGGTCGGTATACATTGTACATAGGCTGAATTGTCTTCGGATCATGTCCTTGGAAATTTAGCTTCGGGGTTGGGGTTGGCCACCCATAGCTGGCTCAACTCGCGTGTTTTTTCTTGTTGTAGTGTTTATTCGTAGACTCAGCCTCATCTTCGAATCCATGACCCCTACTAAGCCTCTTGAATCCTCGCGGAAAATGGCCCTGTCGGATGCCTTATCCGTCCAAAGGGAAAGGTGCGCGGGCTTGGGGTTGCAGCAGCAGTGGCAACTAAACTTTTTTGGATGCTCATTGCCCTCCCATCATTTCTACCTTTTGCCTCCTAGTAGCAACAAGAACAAGACACGATATACTCCATTGGACCTTGTGTCTGCAGCGGGACCCGCATGCCGCCACATCCCAAAGTGATGGACTTCCCGAATAAACCCCCATGCATGCCATCCTTCTCCAGGCACGCCATCCCCCAGGACCGCAGGACCGGCACCCCACCTACTGGCAAAGCCCCTGATCTATAAGCGAAGCACCTGGCATCGACTCTCAATGCCGTCGAAGATACACGTATTGTCGATGGGGACGTATTGCTTCGTGATTATCTTGATCATCTCCTGGGCTACCATTCCACCAGTGACAGCAGAAATGTTGTGGAGTTCACCGCCAGCAGCCCGTGACACTTCCTGGGCCGTCTTAAGGAACCGTTCGTTGCTTGCAGCTTGTGGCGCTTGCTGGCGGATAGATTGCATTATGTCATGCTGGGAGGCAGTCGTAACATGCGACGTGGCTTCGAGAGCAAGGTATATGGGGATGAGGGACATAGGCATTTCTGGGCCAGCTACGGCCGCGATCTCATCGTTTGCTAGCTCTTGGTCTGCCAATAACATTGGCGGTTAGTTGGAGGTGGTCTTCGGGATTTCGGGAGACACAGAATATCGACTCACCGACGACCTGGTTCACTCGGACCGTATCTCCCCCGCTGCTGTTGATGAGCTTGATGAAGCGAGCATTCTTGCAAAACAGCTCAACCTCGGAAGAGTTGATTTCCTCGCCGCCGGGAGTGCTCTGAACAGCGTTTAAGACTTGGCTGACGTCCTGACGGGCCTTCGCCTTGTAGATGTTCTGGAGCTTGATGTAGGTACCAGACTGGGCCTTCATGTCTGGCAAGCCACCGGGCACAGGGAGGCGCCCGTGCTCCTTGCAGAACTGCTTCATGGCATCGGCGATAATCCAGAAACTAGCCTTGACATCGGCCTAACGGAAGGGTCAGCCGGCCTCAACCAAAGATAAATTGGAGGAAGACACCCACACAATCCCGGTTTTGGTAGTCGAAAACTTGCTGGAGGGAACTGGGAATAGACGGAAGTGTGACGTGCTTCATAACGGCGGCCACAGCCTCCTCATAGTTTTCCTCGCCACCCTCAGGGTTGTCCCGCCTTGTTGCGTCGGAGACAGTCTGACGGAAGGTGGTCTTGTCAGCATAACTGGTGGGATAGGAGCCGCCATGGCTTTGTTGCCAGCGGTCAAGATAATGAAGCAAAATGACAACGAGAGGTAAATGGCCATGCTCATGACCATCCAAGCTGTCAATGTTTCTGGTCATGTCTTTTGCAAAGTCAACAAGCTCGGGCCAAGGTGCAAGCAGCCTCAGGTCGGTAGTGGCAGTCTCATCGGGGTGAGTATCCACCACCGGAAAGGTACCAGGTAAGGTAGTCCTGAAGTAGGAGTAGAAACCAACCGAGTGTACTGCTAGGGTGGGAGTGCTGTGTTGACGAGCGTAGCTATGAATTAGTTGGACTTGACCCTGAGGTAGCGGCAAGGCATAGAGGATCATGGTGAATATCGGGGAAGTAGTGAGCAGCGCTTGGAGGCTGTAAGAGTTCTGGTGAGGGTTTAGCTATGGAGGGCTCTGGGATTAGTTCATCAACGGGCAATGCAGCAGCATACCTTGGACCTTGGGTACCAATCCCCTTGAACCTCGGGGTTGAGCTCGATGAGGAATTTGGTGCAGGCCTTGGCCCTCAACTCGCCGAGAGAAGACTCATCAAGGAAGAAGTTGACGCCAAGATCCTCGTTGCTCACGGTGTTTTGGTCGGCGATGGTAAACTTGCCGATACCTGAGGGCATCGGGGTAAGTGACTATGCAAGCGCAGACTACTAAATGGAGGCAGACCTGGGAGAACGAGGTTCTTGAGCGTCTCAACACCAACGGTGCCGGAGCCTGAATTGACCAGAAGGATGTTGGCAGACTCGAGGGCGGCTTGGCCTGAGGCAGCCCAGAGCCTCAGTTGACGATCGTATTTCCTCTCCTTTTCAGAGGGGCCTTGAAGGGCCGGGGGTGCCTGAACCATGGCGTCGGTCATGGTAGCGTGTGGACGAGGTGAGGCGCCTAAGGCAGGCAAGGTGAGTTGGGATTCTGGAGCGGGGGGGGGAGGGGGTGGTCGAGCGCCGGTGAGTGGCTTCTGGCAGGGCTGATGCTCTAATACGGGCCTAAGGAGAGTTGTTAGAGCTCGTTGGTGCCGTCTGTACGGTAAAGAGAACGTGGGATGGAGAATGCTTGAAGACGATTTGCTTGATCCGTCGACGTGACGATTGACGAAGGCTCCAGTTGGCGAATGGCACAGCTTCCCGTGAGGTGAGCTTCGTCGGGTAGTTTAGGTACTAGTACCTACCATCCATACTAGTACATTAAGCTCAGTAAGTACTCCTTACTAGTATTTATGTAGGTAGGTACATACACCCAAGCGGGAGCTTTCTGGGCGGCGGAGGTGATGAAAGCGGGTACGTGGTAGGTAGACGCAGAAAGCCGATAGGCCCAAATGAAAACAAAATAGTGGATAGGAGGAAGCCACGGTGGATTAGTCAGTTAGCATCCAAGCATCCCACCCAATCACTTGCCAAACTGACCCGTAGTGGCCCGTGCGAGCGAATGCGAGACAAAGTTGACAGTCTCAGGCGAGGAAGGAGAGCTGATCAGGGCGGTGGATCCATCAACTTGTTCCGTGATCCATCAGGAGGGCAATCATCAGCTCTACCTACCACCCTTCAGTCTCCTCCTCCAAGTTTTTCTTTGCCAACGGTTTGACTTAGCACTCATTATTTGGTCGCTCAATGCAGAGTAATAACGCCGTTCGCAACAGGCGTATAAGGACAGAGACTTGCACTGATTCCTCTGATACAAACATTTCCCCTACCATTGATTGCATTCTGCATCCGCCAGTTTGGCATCAAACAGTGATTCCAGCCCACCGACCGACCAACGCACCCGGGCCAGATCTGGTCAGATCCCCCAGATGAGAGACCCACGCCGCAGCCGAGTGCGAGTGCGCTCCTCCCATGCCGCCCTCCACCGTCCTATTTAATTATTCCCCCGGCCCAGCTACGAATCACGGACTCCGTAGCTAAAGTCGGGAATCAAGTTGACCCTCGCCATGCTCTCAACATGATCTCGTCAAATCGAATGGGAGAGCACGCTCATCCGACTCGTAATTTTGCCTCCGTCGGCCCTTGCCATCTCTCATCCCTCCCCCCCTCTCCGTTCCCTGCCGCTGGCTTACCGAAGATGGGGTTGCTTGAAAGACCCAACCCGCAACTTGCAAGCAGAACCGGTTTCCAGTCTCCGTGATTCACTGAACTCGATCCCGCCTTAGCTCTTGCCGTTTGTCCTGCTTATCATTATCCGTTTATAAACCCAGGCCAAGACTTTCTTGCATTCTTCTTTCCTACACACCGCAGTCAGACATAGGGCAGACATAATCGAAGACACCATCATCGCATCCTCTCCTCAACCGTAATGACGGATCCAAAACACGACCAAGGCTCCCTCGGTCATGAGTCCCATGAATCCCCCGGGGATGATGATGCTCGCCCTGCGAATCCCACAAACAGTGAGGGCCACGAGTCGACAATACCTCCTGTGCGCTTTTGGATGTTATGCGTCGGGTATCTATCCACGTCGTTCCAGCAACTCCTTTGCTCCATGCTGATATGGACTGCTTAGGGTTCTGCTTGGCTTGTTCCTCTCCATGATCGACACCTCCATCGTGGCTACCAGCCTTTATACCATCGGAATCGAGTTCGAGGCCTTCGAAACCGTCAACTGGGTTGCCCTGGCCTACACCTTGGCGTACCTCGGATGCGCGGTCGTCTTTGCTCGCATCTCTGACATTGTTGGGAGACGAAGTGCCTTTATCGCAGCATACATAATTTTTGTTGCCTTCTCCCTTGGTTGCGGCTTTGCCCAGAGTCTAAACCAGCTCATCGCCTTCCGCGTCCTCCAAGGGGTCGGCGGATCTGGTACGACTTCCTCGTCGTAGCCCTTTTAGTAACTTCTTGCTGAGCTTTCTAGGTCTCTACTCTCTTGCCATGATCATGCTTCCAGAAATGAGTCCACCACACATGCGACATCACATTGCCGCGCTTGTGGGCATGATAGTTGCCCTCGCTGGTGTATTGGGTCCCGTTCTTGGCGGTATTCTCACCCACTATGCAAGCTGGAGATGGGTTTTCTGGATCAAGTAAGACTGCTGTATGATCCTGTATTGAATAATTGAATACCACTAAGCTTTAGTAGCGGACCCATCGGATTTGTGTCGCTGGTAATTTTCTTTCTGACCTGGCCCCGCGCGGAGTACCTCCCTTCGTTGGAACGACGCACCTGGAAAGAACTCGATTACGCCGGCTCCTTTCTCGCCATATCTGCCGCCGTCTTGGTTGTCTTTTCTTTCCAGACTGCCGGAGCATCCCCCGAAGAGCAATGGAGCAAGGCTATATTTCTTGCCCCTCTGCTGTGCGGCTTGCTCGCTTGGGCGTTGCTTGCGGCCTGGCAATATATAATCCACTGCCGATTCGAGAACCGCATTGCGCCCGCCTTCCCACTCAGCATCTTCCAGAATCGGGTCTACACTGCAGGTGTACTCAATACAATGTTCATTGGGTATCCATATCTTCTTCTCATTTACGCCATTCCGGTGCGGATTCAGGTTGTAGGCGGCAATTCGGCGCTTGTGGCGGGAGTTATGCTGCTGCCGATGCTGGGAACTGCCGCACTTGGAAGCGCTCTAAGTGGCAAGATTAACTCGGTTAGGAATTACGTCTTCGAGACGCTCCTAGTTGGTTCCTGCCTAATGACGCTGGGATGCGCCCTTCTAACGACTCTGTCACACGAGCTGGACACTGGGAAGATGCTTGGCTTCATAACGTTCTGTGGTATGGGATTCGGGCTTACCATTGCAGCTTCAACCATGATGTCGACTATTGAGGTGTCAATTAGGAATTACGGTATTGTACTAACTAGGTTGATGGCTCAATCCTATGCTAACGAGAGTTACAGCACCCGCACAAGGCATTCTCTCTCAAGTCCGGCTCCTTGGTGGCAGCTTGGGCATTGCTACGTCGACGGCCTTGCTTCATCAGAAAGTCAGCGAATATCTTGCCGGTGTCCTATCGCCCTCGGAACTAGCTTCAATCGGCGGGCCAGACACACATCTCTCGGAAACACAGTTGGACACGGTCCACTACGCGTACGCGGAGGCGTTCCAGGCAGACATGAAGGTGGCTGCAGGTATTTCGGCAATTGGACTCATCTCAACCTTGGGTGCCTACCGGCGTCGCCGCTTAGTGATCCAAGAGCAGCGACGGGTCTTGGTGACCGAGGAGATTTCCAGACGTCGAGGGAAGTCTGACCCGGTCAGCGGCGGTGACACCACCTAACCCAAGACGGAGGGAACATAGTTTGACGGTAGTTGTCATGGTTATGGCTGAAAAGTTTAAGGGGCTCCTGAGAACCTCGATTGGTAGTGGCGACACACTGAGAGCGCCCCGGGTAGGTCTGGTCTACCTGGATGAACAATGTTAGAGTTGGACTCAGAAGATAGAGCCTGATGACCTGCTGTAATTTAGAGTTGAAGGAAGAGAGTTGACAATCGCTGTGGGGACTGGCAAATGGGACCTTGTACGAAGTAAAGATAGGACGACAAGGTAGTTGCCGGCGGATATAAAGCGTAAGACCGCTTACGCCTTTCTATCGCCAAGTTTTTACTCTTCCCATCAGTTCAACTCCCTACCAACTTCCGGAACAACCAACCTATAAAACCACCGAAAGACATCGCCGAAGCCATGGTGGCAACCAAAGCCTTGGTTTGCCTCCTAGTAGCCTCGACAGCTCTGGGGGCAACACCGCCAAACAACGAGAAGCAAAGCACAGAGGTAACGGTTTCCGAGAGGCCTAGCATAGCTCGCCCGAAGTCTGCTGAGGCCGAGACCGTCACGCAACTTGTGGTCCCCATCGACCGTCAGGATCCGCGGATTGAAAAGTATCTGGAAGACCTCATAGAGATAAAGCTGGACGAGTACCTGAACAGGACGGCCGGCGAGGACATGGAAATGCAAAAAGAAACGACAAATCAGAAGGAAGAGACTATAGCGACATACGTGGAAAAGTTGCTCAAAGACGATTTAGCCGAGAAGAAGAAAATAGTCGATAACAAGAACCCGGAGTACAACACACCAGAGGATGCGGAAAATGACGAGCCCGAGGATATGAAAGGGTATCTGGACAGGGTGACGAAGGAGCAGCTGGATGCAGCGAAGGGCACACCAGGGGATAAGAACGAGAAGAAGAAAAGGGGTGCAAAAAAGGAATCGGCCAAGGATGCCGCAAAGGACGCCAAAAACGACACCTCCGAAGACAAGACTGAGAACCACACAAAGGACAAGGCTGAGGCCAAGGAGGAGGAGGATACCACGGCAGAGGGCACGGAAAAGGACCAGAAAGAAACCACGGTCAAGCAACAGCAACAGCCCCTGGATCAGTTCGCAGCGGAAAGCGACATGCTCCAAGAGTGGTTCAGCGGTCCTCTCAACATAACGCAGTACCAAGACCGCAACTGGATGTGGCTCCGATGCCGCACCATGTCCAGCATGCAGTTCGACGTCGGCGGCAACTGGGTCAACGACTACGGCCGGCGCTGGCTCAAGACGCTCCGGAAAAAGGGATGCATCCCCATCAACTGGCAGTTCGACTACGTCAACGGGCAAGGCTGGGGCGACGGATACGTGTCGTTCGAGTGCTTCATGCCGGGGTGCGACCAGAAGTGCGCCATCAAGGCCGCCATCAAGTCGGCGCGCAAGATCCGCAAGCTGTCGTGGCGCGAGCTGTACCTGTACAACTGCCCGGGCTTCAACGACTGGCCGTGGTCGTTTGCCGAGCTGCGCAAGGGCGCCAACAGGGTGCTGGGTGGCCCCGGCCAGTATCCATATATGAAGGTGGACCCGGCGGCGCAAGCGCAGGCAGAGTGGTTTGGCAGTGCCGGCGATGGTGCGGCCACGGGGGATCCGGCCTCGGAGGTGCGGCAGAAGATGAATGTGAATACACAGACGCGGGCGCCCGTCATGAAGCCTTCGAATGTGGTGGTGACGCCTCCGGGCATGGTGGGCTAGGCGCATATGCAATATCTAACCAACAACACATGGATTGCATACATGTAACTGCTGTAGTCTGCCATATTAGCTTAGCTACCACCATAGAGATTTGCTATCTGCAATGTAATCTAATTCTTTTCATTCTTTCGGCCCGTCACGAACTGCGACCATTGTCAGTCGACATGCAGTCTGCGTGAATAATTATTGTTTGAATCTTGGACGGTCTATGGAAATCCCGTAACCCGGTAGCCCGACCGGGTCCCACCTCGTCGGTGCACGTCAGTCCTGCCCCGGATAAGACAACATAGTCGAGCTGTGATAGGACAATGAGCCTCTGATCCGGAGCCCGTTATAGGAGGAGAAGCCCTACCACTCGTCGGCTTGGGTTGCCTACTCCACCCTTTGCTGGAACTACTCGGGATCTGATCGGTATCTGACCTCCGTGATAACCCTCCCCGCGCCGGGAATGGCACCTAATTTTACCGTCTCGAGCTGTAAGTCTACCCTTTCTCCTTGCCAATTCTGATTGTCCTGCTCTAAATGTTCCAATCGCATCCATTGCTATCTAATTAGTAACCAAATTACTCTGTCATCACTCCCTGCCCCTCCTCCAATCTCTACGTATGAGTCGCCGTCTTGTTGCTAGAACCCCCACCCTCACCACCTCCATCGCCACCTTCACGCACAACCTCCTCCTCCGCCGTAGCCCAATCTCTCTCTCCTCCGCCAACCCTCTAACCTCTCTTCATTTCCCATCCCTCATCTCCTCCTCCATTCGCGCCATGTCCTCCTCCTCCTCCGCCGCCGCCAAGCGCCTTGCCGGCAAGACCATTGTCGTCACCGGCGCCTCCTCCGGCATCGGCCGCTCCACGGCCCTCGAGTTCGCTCGCACTGCGCCGAAGCACGACCTACGCCTCATCCTCACTGCCCGCCGCATCGACACCCTCAAGGAGATTGCCGCCGAGATCACCAAGGACGTCGGCGACGGTGTCAAGGTCCTGCCCTTCAAGCTCGATGTCAGCAGCTCTGCCGAGGTCAAGGCCTTTGTGGGGAACTTGCCCGAGGAGTGGAGGGACATTGACGTTCTCGTCAACAATGCGTATGTCTTAGCGTTGCCTAAATCCTACTCATCTTGCTTCCCCGAGAACAACTCATGTAAACGAGTTACCCACTTACAGCTGACAACACCACAGCGGCCTCGTCAAAGGCGTGGCTCGTGCCCCCGAAATCAACGAGGATGATATCAACGTCATGTTCCAGACCAATGTCACCGGTCTCGTCAACATGACCCAGGCCGTCCTGCCCATCTTCCTCGCCCGCCCCGACGGCGGCCACGGCGACGTCATCAACGTCGGCTCCATTGCCGGCCGCGAGCCCTACGCCGGAGGCTCCATCTACTGCGCCACCAAGGCCGCCGTCCGCAGCTTCTCCGAGTCCCTACGCAAGGAGCTCATCGCCAGCCGCGTCCGTGTCATTGAGGTTGACCCCGGCCAGGTCGAGACGGTAACTAAGCATAGATTGGTCCCACTTGTTCGCAATCTCCCTAGGCTAACTCTCGTCTCTAGGAATTCTCCGTCGTCCGCTTCTACGGCGACAAGTCAAAGGCTGATGCCGTCTATGCGTAAGTTACCCATGACCATCGAAACATCATCAGCCGGCATAAGCCCATTTCATCTTGCTTACAACTTACGCAGCGGAGTTGAGCCCCTTACCCCTGATGACATCGCCGAGGTCATTGTCTTCAACGCTACTCGCCGAGAAAACGTCGTCGTCGCTGACACCCTCATCTACCCCAACCACCAGGTGAGTCTTAATCCCTATGACAAGTCTTCTAGACGAGACAGCTGGCTAACAGCTGCAGGCTGGTGCCGGTGCCCTCCACCGAAAGGGGCAGTAAATATCACAATAGACAGAAAAAATAATAGGTAATCTACGCCGGAGATGCAAGAAGATAAAATGCCGCGGCCACCAACTGAGCAACTCACGATACCGTCAATCATATCCACTCCATGTTCCAAGGTGATGTCATGACTTGATTTATACTTCATGTCAGAGACAATCACGGCACAGCAACAAACGTGAAAGGAGGCTAGTTGGAAGGGCAATTGATTTCTTCAGACTAGTTTCCTAACTAGGACTGCCACAGGGCTTTCCATGAGCAATGAACTACTCGATCGCCTATTCACCCAATGCTCTATAGCTGACATAACATTAAGGTGTTCGAAAAATTTCTCTTACCGCCAGTCCACGCGCCCAAAAGAGGACATAGACCACAAGGGTCTGAACTGGAGGCCTTAAGAACGATAATTTGATCTACCAACGTTCCGTTAAGGACCCATTCTGGGATGAATCGGGCCCTTGCCGTCAACAAGTGACAGCACCGCTGGGAAGTAGAATGACATAGCCAAGGAAGGCTTGTCTAAGTTCGCCTCTGTCGAATCTGTATGGGGGGCGAAGGGAAGGAAAAGGGGAGCATCATGACTTCACAGACCGGGACCAGACTGCAAAGACCAGGACTAACAATCGTAATTCGTCACCTACTTGCCATATGTGGTTGCAAACCTCAAGGAATGAATGGCCTGGGTCTTCCCCATGAAACCAGTCTTCCTCCACCAGACGCCTCGCTAAAAAGAACCAAAATAAAAGAACGGCCATGTAAACCGTCATCGGGAGAGTTAGTACCGACAAGGACACAAGGCACAGTAAAAGTAAATGACCGTGGGTCAAACAGGGATCCCGGATCTTCACCTAGTCGTAGTGCTGGAACAGCGGGGAGATGGACTCGCCATAGTGGTTCCGTCGGATAGCCTCCGCCAGCAGGAACGACAGGTCGAGGATGACTAGCTTGCTGATGTTGCGTGCCCTTTCTTTGTCGATGGGAAAGCTGTTTGTGACAACGATGGTGTGTATGCAATCGCATGCTTGCAGCTGCTCGAGGCAATCTCCACCGAAGATGCCGTGGGTGGCCATGCAGTAGACCTTTTTGGCGCCTCCCCTCTTGACCACAGTCTCGGCGGCAGCAATCCAGGATCCAGCCTTGTCAATCATGTCATCGACAATGAAGACGGTTCGGTTCTTGACGTCTCCAACTAGGGTGATCATGTGTTCTGTCTTTGTGTTCTCAAAAGCATTGTCCTCCTCGTCCGAGCTGTCGGCAGCATCGCCCGATCCTCCCAGAGACTGGGGTTCCGGGGCGAAGAATGACGATGCGTGAGACATGACCATAGGGTCATCCTCCGTCACACTAGCATCGGCAGCCGAGATTGTAGGCGAGGGGAAGTCGTCCTCGACAATACGGCCATGGACAAGGCGACCGTGAGTCACCTCCTGGACTTTATGGTCGTCGTAGTCAGCCTCGCCATCGATCGAAGGGTCTGGTGACTTTGCAGGAGGCGTAGTGTTGGGATCTACGGAAGATTCGGCGACATTGGGGTCTGATGTGCGAGCTGGAGAGCCTCCGTTTAGCCGCCTTGGCGAGCCATGGGAATCCGTGACGACCCGGGAGGGTCTAGAAAGTGCGGTCGTAGTATTGGCAGCAGATTCCGTTTCGGCAGGACCCCTTCTAGGGATAGGACCGTGGGACTCTAACGCTGGATGGCGCTCGACGCCGTCGTAGTGACTCATAATCATGCTTGCCGTCATGTTCCCACCACGTTTCCGGTCTGTGGTCACGATGCCAAAGTTGAGCTTGAGGGCGTCAGCCAGCGAAGTGACGCGTTTGGTCCCGCCGGCGTTCTTGGAGACGACCACCGCCTCCCGCCAGTTAGAGACATTATGGCGAATCCACTTGGCGAGAATGGGCTCGGCATGGAGGTTATCGACGGGGCACTTGAAGAAGCCTTGCATCTGGGAGGCATGGAGGTCGATGGTAATAACGTGCTTAACGCCGGCAACGCCCATGAGGTTGGCTATCATGCGGGCCGTGATAGCGCCGCGGTGCGACTTCTTCTTCGACTGACGGCTGTAGGGAAAGTAAGGGAGGACGGCTGTAGGTAAAGGGTAAGCTGATGATGTCTCGATGAAAAGGCGGACGAGTCACGAACCAGTGACCTTGTTGGCAGAGCCGCCCTTGCAGGCCGAGATCATGATAAGGAGCTCCATGATGGAATCGTTGATCCGGGGACTCCCGGACTGGACGACAAAGACATCCTTTTCTCGCACGCTGGTCAGGATCCTGACGCTCGTCTCGCCCTTGGGAGGTGGTTAGTCTGTCTCTGGGATCGGGACACGAGGCTCATTCAAGGCTTGCGGCCAGAAGAGCGAAGCAAGGCAAAGCAAAGCCAGGGCGGCGGCAGGAAGCTCACATTGGAGAATTGGGTCAGCTCCGCGTTAGCAGGAGTCATGCCCAGGTTCTCACATATTTGGCCGGTGAGAACTGGGCACGAATTGCCGGCGAAGATCAGCGTGTTGCGCATCTTGACCAACCCATGAATCGAGAGCGAGAAGGGAAGAGGGAAGAGGGAAGAGGAGAGGGAAGGGGAAGAGGGAGAATGAGTTTTAAGAGGAAAAGGAGCTCGCGCTCAGCTATTTTTTTTCTACGACGTCGGCAGGGGGGCGGGTACATTGGACTGTGCGCACCACGAGATAAAAACACTGTACACACGAAGACATTTTGCTTTTTATCTCAGCGGTCACATTGGGCTTGTGGCAGCGTCGGTGAGCTTGATCTGCGCTGAGGTGCACTGTGGCTGGGTCGCACTGGGGCTTATCAATGTCGCCGGCTCCGTCATCTGCCGGGTGGCGCACAGTGTGAACAACTCCAGCACCCTGCCAGAGTGTGTCGCAGCGGGGTTGTCTAGCAAGCGGGGCATGTCGGAAACTTGGCTGCAGCCTCGCCGTCTTTGTGACGGAAGGAGCTCTTCAATCTGACTGTTGAGCCCTTTCCTGCTTCAGCCATGGGCAATCTTCCAGGTTGGTCCAAACAAAATAGGTAAGAGTCACGTTTTAGTTTGTTTTAGTCCAACATTTTAGTTAGACGCATGACAATTGGGATACAAAGAGTGAAGTGATTGCTGCATCTCAGGCAACCCCACTGGACACACAATTGATCAATCACAATGCGGCAGCTTCATTCACGGTTTCCACTCTCGAATGCCCTCTTCAACTCGGCCAGAGGCATCTCAGTTGAAGGCCCGAGACTCTAACATCTGAGACTGTGAGACCATGGGCATTCCCCATCTCATCTCTACTCTGGAACCGTTCGCTGTTCACAGCCTCCTCGACAAAGAATCGGTCGTCATCGATGGCCCGGCCCTCGCTTACCACATTCTCTATATCTGCAACAGAAATGGCGTGGTTCTCCCGTCCAACCAGCTTCTCGGCGACACCGCTGTTGCGTGGCTGGACGAGCTCACCAGCCGCAGTGTAGGTGTGTGAGTGCCATACTGTCACGCGACCGCGGTCTCGATGGCTAATCAAATCTCACAGCGAGGCCATCTTCTTCGATGGCCACCTCCCACTCGCCAAACGCCCGGTGCGCATGGCGAGAATAGCCAAGAGCTTCCACCAACTGAAACTCGCCCATTCCGCGGACCCCACGGGACGTTCCAGGAGCTATCTCTGCTCTCCTACAGTTTCGTACGCAACATCTGCCCTCTTCTCGTCGAAACCACCTCCAGGAAGGCCTTTCCTGCCGCCCAGCTTTCATGTTCCCGCTGTGATTGAAGCACTGAGGCTTTCTCCTCGCTACCAGTCCAAGGTGCGTCTGGTGCCCGGCGAGGCCGATGCCTACTGCGCACGGCATCTCGTGGAGTCTGGTGGCACAGTCCTCACATCGGATTCCGACCTGCTGGCGCATGACTTGGGGCGTGGCCGTGTAATGTTTTTCCGAGACATCTATCTCGACGGTGACTCAAGGCTCACCGGTGCTGGGTTTTCTCCACGTCACATTTGCGAGAGACTTGGACTTTCATCCCCGGACCAAATCTGCCGCCTGGCCTATGAGCGGAAGCGTGACCCCCATCTATCGCTCCCACAGATCTTGCAGGAATGCTCCAAGCCAGTTACGGACACTACTGGCTATGATGAATTCCGCCAGGAGTATCTGCATCAAGAGATTGCCCCCTTACCAGTTTCTGCCACGAGGAGTACCATCCGTATTGACTCCTTGGATCCTAGGATATCAGAACTGGTCCTACAATTTGGTAGCCCTTGCAATATGGAGGACACCCAGCAAGCCAAGATGTTTCTCCCCATTCTGATTGAAGATCCAACCCGCGGTAGCGCTTGGGAACAGAGCACATCGATCCGTCAACTGGCTTACACTATCCTTCGATGGATCATTCCCGGCCAAACATCCCCAGTGCAGGAGTACCGCCGGGTGAACAACGCCGTGCAAAAGGGTCGACAAGTTCTACTTATGGGGAAAAGCTCAGCCCAACAGTCTGGAAAAGCTCTCGTTGAGCTGATGGCTGGTATACGGAGAGAGACTAGGACCAATGCTGAGTTATCGTGGCATATTCTTTGTCTTTCACTCGATATTAGCCATTGCTACGAGGAAGACAAGCAGTCCCATGTTCTTCAAACCCTTCAAAGAGCTTCACAAGTCCTCAACTCGAACAAAGTCACCTGGGATACTATCCACTTCGTTGCACAGCTCCAAGCGGCTTACTATTCCCTCCGTATTCTCCGCCAGGTTCTGTCACTTGTGCCGGCAAAAGAAGCTTTGCCTGATCTTCACAGGATGCTGGCTTCCCTGCCACCCCTGTCCGAGATTGTGGATATTGACAAAGCCATTTTGTTCCTGCTGAATACGAGCGAGCTCCAGACGCTGAAGTTGGTTGCAAAGTTTGTGCCTTTATCTGAGTGCGACACGCAGGAGTCGAAGCGAGCAGCACTAAAAAAACGCAAGGCTTCTAGGGAGAGCGCATCTAGAGTGCAGCCTTCGGTGGGTATGAAAAAGGCTTCAATAGCTCGGAATCCGTTTGATGTCCTATCCCGGGATGAATGACTTTGCAGATCTAAATAGGATAATAAAGCCCACCAATTGAGACAGAAATACAGGCCTAACCTGTGACTATCAAATGCCCAAACTGGCATCACCTGCGTTCAATTTGCTATTGAGTGGATTCGGGACACGAACTCGTCGTGAGCATGAATAAGAAGATAGCACTTTTGCATTGAAGTCACACATAATCCGGCAGGAGAGTATCCCACTCTGCTTCGCCGTCCTCCATTCCGATGCCATACATGCCAAGCCTCAGCCCACCCAATACAGATAACCTCTATGCGCCGCCGCCAACCTCTCCAACCCGTCCACAGTTCACTTAGACGCGAGTAGACCTACTCGCCTTGGACTGACCCAGTTCCATGAATATCGTCCAACAATTGTAGAAAGGCCTTTGCTTTCTCTTCAACATCATTCACATCTCGAAGCAAATCCTCTTGCAGCCCGCCGCTCCCTACGGCCCTGATGATCCTCCAAGCCCGGCGGAATTCGTCCCGTATCGACACAATACCGTTGTGAGTGACGGTCCTCGCAACATTGTGATTCAACTCGAATGGATCCTCGATGGCAAAGAGGTATCGATGGCGAACTTCCTTGAGCTCGATGGGCTTGTTTGCCGGAGCCACCTGTTTAGCCTGCGATTCATTGTCCGCAACGCTCGGCGGCACAATACCAGGAAGGGGCACAGTATTCTGCTCTGATGGAGGTTTGGCGGCGCCTTGTAATTCGAGAACCGTCTTGGCACCAGTCCAGCCTTTCTCCGCCTTCGACAAAAGGCCACCCTGGGTTCGCAAACTGAGAACGTCTCTGCCCCAGTCGAATCCCTTCCCTGACGAAACACTCATCATCCCGCTTTGTGCATAGTACTCAAAGAAGCCGCGAAGGAGGTGGCCAATTGACTCCGTGTTGTGGTTGAGCTGGTTTGCTTGGGCGAGTCGCAAGATCTCGTCTTCGCTCCGCCAGAACTGGATGTTGTGGCCTCGGCACATGACGACGCTCTCAATCTCAGCTGGAGAAAGGTTGGGAGGTGGCTGAGGTGCTAGCTGTTGAAGATTAGGACAAACAAACGGCTGGGCGACATTGACGAGATAGTGAAGAACCATCAAGACGTAGCCATAGCTGCTCAAGGTTCCGCGGTATCCCGAGTTGATCCCGCGAACTTTTGCCCAATGCTTGACAAACAAAACCATCGGCCGGACCCGTGGGTCTGTATGTGAGTAGCATCGCAAGAGCAGGGTGTTTTGCAGAGCCAGGTGGGCCGAGAAGTTGATATCGCATTGCACACCTGTACCCGTCTTAGGGAATTCCAGACGATCTCGGTATCGATCCCGCGGCTGGTTGGGAGCCATTCTGTGAGGGTCTGGGATCGTGCGGATTCTGGAAACGAGAGCAGACGTTTCAGGGGTAAGCGGAATCATGAAGCCGGTGTTAGAGGTTGAGGTATGTGTTCCTTCAAGGGGTGATCGAAGAAGCTTGATGTACTGCTTGATGTCTTCGATGTGGGGTGCTTCGTATAGGTCTTTCTCGAGAGCTCTCTCAAGCTCCCAAGCCAGATGAAGGCTCTCATGCCTCCGCGCAACGACACGAGGCGAGAAGGGCTCGCCCAAGGAATCTAAGAACCCCTGTACCACATCCCGAATTTCCTCCTGATGGATACCAGCGACATACTGTGTCATGGCCGTCTTATGCCATACCGAAAGAGACTCATCCTTGGCTGGCTTCAGATTGGCAAAGATTCCACTGGCGCGTGAAAAATACTGTGCAGGGGCCTCGTGCTGTTCTTGTTCCAATGTTAGGAACTGAACGGATGGTGCTCTCTTGATCTTATCCAGAGCTACTTGGAGCTGTTTCGTATAGTAAATAGGGTCGTCGCCAAAGGTAGTGTTGGTGAGTATCTCCCCCCAGATCTTTATGGCCAGTCCAGTCTGGCTTTGCATATTTGGGTGGCGCTCATCGATACCTCTCTTTTCCCAAAGCTGGATGATATGTTCACCCTCAATTTGGGTGCAGACACCCTGAAGAGTACGCCCGTGGGGTATGTCGGCGAATGAAAAAGACGGGTATCTGTCTAAGCGCTTCCGAAGTTCTGGGTCAGCAAGGCCAGCGACGAATGCCCGGCAGACCCGATTAAGAACAGCCCAATCTTGGTCCGTGAAGTCGCGAAAGCTTGACATCGTAACGTCGCGTCCGCCAGCTCTCCGAAGAATTCGCTTAGCCAGGCCGTAATACGATGAGATGGAACTCTTGGGCCCTTGTCTGAGATGGAAGCTCTGCGTCTGCCCAGTGACTCCGCTGGGCACGGTGAACTCGGTGGCGGACTGTGAACCTGCTCCAGCAGGTGCGGTATGGCCATGGTCTTCGTCGTTATAATCAGGAGCGTTGGTATTTTCATGCTCGTCGTCTTCGTGGGTGTCGTGAGGTTCGTTGTCAAGTCCATTTTCCCACTTGTGGCGCTCATCTAGAAGATCCCGGCGAAGCTTTTCTGGTGGGTTCTCACACAACTTGATAATCGGGACCCTGGTTCGTGTCAGAAGCCTCGCACCAAGTCCAGCATCCAGGAAAGCCTTTTCAAGTAAACGCGGAATATGAGAACCCGGAGCATCAGGTGCAGTTGCCGACATGGGGGAGATGAGACCGAGGTCCATGTCTGATGCCTTGGTCGCAAAACCGGACGACAAGCTGCCAAAACATTTAAGCTCCACAGACAGGGGCGTGAACTCGAGAGACGGGTTCCTTTCCTTCTCAAACCGAGCAATAGTTTCGCGGCTGATTGCCTCGATTCGGCAGCGAAAGGCTTCCTTGTTAGCAATTTCAGATCGATCAATTTCAGAGCTGGAGACAACTTGGAAACAGATTTGATCGAGGTGAGAGGCTTGGGAAACGACTTCTTCTGGCATGAAATGTTGTGGGCGTCTGTGGTTGTATAGTTGCCCAGGCCCGCCTCGTCTTGGTTCAGGATGTTGGCCTTGGAGGTGGTACGGAGGGTGCCCGGGACCCCGGGAGCCGCGATGCTGTGGAGGGCCATTCCACGGCTCTTGAGCGTATGCAGGGTTTGCATGTCCTTCATTGGGCGGAGCGCGAGGCTGCGAGTTTGTGTGCATGTGGCGCTGGTAAGACTGAGATGGCCGCGAATGATGAGAATTGGGACTATAATATGGCCTGGCTGGAGCAGGCTGCTGAGGGCGAGGATCGATAGGAATGGCAAGCTGAGAGTTCATTTGACGTCTTTGGGCCTGGTTAGGCCGTTTGCGCCCAGGCTTGGAGGCAACCTGGGTGGGAGAGCCCTGAGTTAACCCATTGTTCAGCGGACCGTTCCCGGGCTGAGCAGGCTGACTAGAGTTTGCAGGAGCAATTGACAAAGATCCTGGACCGCTTCCGCTTGAGGCGTGTGACACGATGAGGTTGCGAAGGTGGTTCTCAAGCCCTGAAGACGCACTGCCAGAGGCAGCAGTCGAGTCACTTTGGCGGTTGGACGTCATGAGGGGCGAAAGAGACTTTCTAGTGCTTGAAAAATCGAGGTGTTGGTATTTTGGGGCACAAGTTGACCTGCCTTTGGCTGGCGGCTGGTACAGTTGAGTGTAGAAACTCGACGACGAGCCGATGCATGCCGTGGAGAGTCAACAGTAGGTACAGGAGCAATGCTCAGCTCTTACGAGGCGAGGAAAATGAAAGAGAGAGAGAGAGTCCTAGGACGGAAAAGGGTTCGATGGAGAAGAAAGACGCCCGCGGTGGGACAGGCTGGGATTGAGGTTGGTGTTTGTCTGAGGCTCCATGTGAGGGAGACAAAGTGGGATCTGACTGAGACAGCTTGGTTTCTTTTGAGTGACCTCACTTGTTGCCTCACTTGTTGCAGTGCTAGTCTGTCGATAGTGTGAGTGTCGGGTGGAAAGCGTGGCAGAAATGAAGAGGAGAATGGAGGGCAGTCGGATAGAGGGACAGAGCTCGTACTGGAAAGAGCTGAGCTGAAGGATGAGTGATTGCGGCTGGACGGTTGTTTGCAGATGGTCCCGTCAACCCCACAATGATGGATGCTATTTGCGAATAATTGAATGAGGTGGTGGTGATACCGTGCGGATTGTCTCACGTGGACGGTATGTTAGGTACCCATTACTCGTCGTTTTCAGTGACTGCAGGACTATAATAGAGGCGTGATACCCCGCAGCCGCAAGCTAACCTCACTGTGTAGTACAGAGTCGCGTGCGGAGATAGTTCCGAGTACTGTGCATGGGTTTTGGAGCCCCGTTTTCTTGCAGCTTTCGATTTGCTCGCAGTTCGGTCGGGGCGACAAGATGCTAAGTAGATAGGTACGTAGTAAGTGATTTGATTTGGGAGTTATATTAGTTAAAATGATAAGAGTAGCACATAATGAATTCTACGAATATAGAGGTGGCAGCTTATACCCAACTTCGTCCATTCGCCGTTGTCCAGGCCACATGCTCTAATTTTCTATGCGACTGGACCTAATATCTAGGTAAGACCTTTCAGACTGATCAAGAGCAGCTAGGCTACCTACCTCAAGCCTCCACCTTTTCAGTGAATGCAAGGTACCCTCGACTCTGCGGAGCTGCCCGATCTCCCGCTTTCTCTGCGTACATAGCCTCTAAAGCCAGCATCCCCCCGTACCCAGTACCTCGCTTTCACAGCGTGTTCACGCGCTTTAAGCACAAGCCACCAGCCACTCTCCCAGTCGGCTTGCTTTCCTTTGTCATCGTCATATCAGCTAGCTTCTCTCTTTCACACTCATAACTCTTGTTTCCTTCCAACACTCTCCCTCCCCTACAATAGCGATAAACCCTCCCTTTTTCCGGCCCACGACGCGACTTCTCAGTCACCGTCATCTCGAACGATCGCGACCAAAATTGTCCTCGACCAAACTACCGCGCTCATCGGGATCCCGCGTCTCCAATCCGCCTCCCCCAGCCTGCTTAGGCTCTGGGCGCACCGCTGCTGCCTCGGATCTTACTCTCGGCGCCCTTCTCTCGACATCCTCCCGTCGCTCAAAGGGGCCGCTTTCGAAATGAGCGGCGTGCCCTCCGGAAGCCGGAATGGCGTCCCCAGTCGTCCGAAGGCGAATCCCCTGAGGCCGATGCGCAAGAAGCCTCGCGCCAACCCGCTCGTTGCTTCACGAAAGCCCGTCCCAAAGCCCACTTCCCAGCAGCCCAAGCCAGGCTTCCAGAATGGCTCAAAACCCAACATTGAAGAGATGCGCAAGAAGCACGGGGGATGGAGCGAACCGCCAGCTCCTGACTACAAAGACATCCCCATCATGACCACGAAGAAGGCCCTGCTTGACGGCATCCGCTATCACTTGATGAAGTTTTCTCAAGCAAAGCTGGATGACAACCCCGTTGATCCCGCCGACCAAGACGAGTTTGCTCGGCCCGTTACCCTACATCGACGTGATGCGCGTCAGCCTCCACCTGGTAGAACTGTCAAGATTGAAGCTCCGGAGCATGTTCCAGTTGATGAGCTAGAGGCGGAGAGGATGGCTCAGGCCAAGGCCGATCGAGAAGCCCAGCGGGCGGTAGACCAGGCCAAGATTGCTCCCGTCACCAAGGACCTCAATCCCAAGCGACCCAAGAAACAAAGGGAAGAGAAGGTGAACTTCAACCGAGCCCCGAAGACTCCGGCTGCCAAGAAGGAGTCCGACCTTCGATATGAGGAGGCACTTCCTTGGCATCTTGAGGACGTGGATGGAAAGAACGTGTGGGTTGGTAGTTATGTCGCAGCACTCTCTGAGGCCAACGTTGCGTTCATGATAGATCATTCGGTGTTTCGCATGGTTCCTTTGGAGAAGTGGTACCGATTTACGTCAAAGCCTCCGTTCCAGCCATTCACCATTGATGAGGCGGAAGCGCTCATGAACAAGAAAGTTGTTGCGGGCCGCTGGGTGATGAAGGATGAGGAGCGAAGGGCAGGTCAGCAAGACGTGGAGGCAACCCGGCAAGCACTATATGGACGTGGGCAGATGATCAAGACGGAAAGCGATACTTTCCGAGCGGCCTCGCGACTTGAGAAGATGGACCATGACGACATTGACATGTCAGGCGATGAGTTCCAGGATGACGACGAGATGGTTACGTTCGAGCGCAACGATGACGAGGATACCAAAGAAACAAAGGATCGCATTCGTCGCGAGCAACTTGGCGCCAACTTGTTCGGCGACGGCGACGAGAAAGAAGTAGACAGGGAGCTGAAAGCGCAGCTGAAAGAAGAGCTCGAGCGAGAGAAGTATGGCAAGACGACTAAGAAAGCCCTCATCAAGCGAGATCGCGAGTTCGTCTACGAAAGCGACAAGTCCCAAGACAACCCTTGGAGCAGCTCGGTAAGATTGACTATGATCTGAGTTGAATTTGGATTGTGCTGACTTCCCCAAGTCTGAGGACAACTCTTCTGATGAAGAGGATGGGGATAAGGATAAAGACAAGGATAATGATAAGGAAGAAGAGAAGAAGGACGACGACGATAATAAAGATAGCGAGGGGAAAGACAAGGCCAAGGGCTCCAAGGGCACCTCCACGCCACAGGGGAAGACCAAGCCTGACACAGCTAAGAAAAGCAAGTCGCTCAAGCGGCAAGGCTCCCCGGCCCTCTCGGAATCTAGCGGAAACGAGTCTTCCAGGAAGAAGCTGAAAAAGACTACCACGCCTGCTACGGGGAGCCGCGCGGGTACACCTCTTCTTCAAGGCACTGCCATGCGACCCTCCAAGATGGGGGCCGGTTCCGGTAGCGACGGCGAGGCTACCGGTGGTGAAATGTCGGACGGTGCCGGTAAAAAGAAGAAGCTAAAGCTCGTCAGCAGCAGCACCCGAGGTACTCCCTCGGCGTCGAGGGCTGGTAGTCCCATCCCGACCCAAGGTGGTAAGTGTTTGGCCCAGCGCACTGGCGATGACCTGAGGTCTGGCGGTACGGAACAAACAACTAACGCAGGCTTGATAGGTGCCTCACCTGGCTGGTCAGGTCCTACTGTTGAAGGATGGGAGATTCTGGAAAAGATTCCTGCCGACGGCATTGGTCTGACCGAGTTAATCAAACAGTTCAAGGGGCGTGTCGGGGGTGAACCGGGGCAAATGCCCAAGGGACAGTGGATCAAGCTCGTTAGACAAGTCTGCGACTATGGGCAAGACAAGCGATTGCGACGAAGAGAGCTGGTAGAGGGAGGAAGCGCTCCGGTGTAGAGACATGCTGCTTTTGCACATTTCGGGTTTTGGGCGGCACGTCACAGGACAAAGCGCCCCTTGTCTAGAGGAGGGAAGTACGCTGAACGGCACGAATAGGATGGGCTTTATGGAGAGGCTCTGGGTCCTTCGTTTCAATCAGTTTCATTATCCCACGTAGGTAATGAAACGTTGTCGGCTTTGTAAACCATGTATTGCGCAACCGTCGTGGTGATTTTGTATGCTCCTTTGCGTCCTTGTGTCCCGAGTCAAAGCTCCGTAATGGGGGTATATCGTGTCCTGCTATTAACATTCTTCTATTCGTCCATCTGCCAGGAATAGTCCAGCCCCTTGTTCCTCTCGCGCCGATTGATAGCCTTGAACCTCTCGCCCTCAAACCCGTTGCCCCGATCGACTCCATCCCACCGGTACCCTGGCTTGATTCCGTAGCGGTTCGGCGCCGCCGCACCCGCGTACACAGGCTTCCGCTTCGACTTCTTGCTCTTGCCCCCGGCGTCCTTCTTCTCGGCTATGAACTGCATCATGGGATCGTTCCACCGGTCTTGCTCCTTGAGCTCCTGGTTCATGTCCTCATCGTCGACCGTCCGCGCAAACTTCATCAGTTTGGCGTCCTCGAGGTTCTCGCGCCGCTTCCGCGCCTCTTCGAGCTGTACGTCGCCCTTGAGTGCCTCCACAGCCGCCTGTTCCTTCTCCTCCGCCTCCGCGGCTGCACGGCGCGCCTCAGCGCGTTTCATCGAGATATCGATGCGGCGGCCGGTGGCGTCTCGGTATACCGTCTCTTCCTCCTTTGCGGATTTGCGGTGGCGCTCGAAGTCTTCGCGCTCTTCTCGTTGCCGCCGCTTCAGCTGGGCGGACACCGCTGCGGCGCTCTGTAGACCTGCGTGGGTTCCGTCGCTCATCTTGGTTACGTTCACGCCATCTTCCACGATGGGTATCTCGTCGTCGGCGTCCTTGACTGCGTCGTTTTCGGCCGCTGCAGACGCGAGGATGGCATCGGCCGCCGCAGCGCTGTCGTCGTTTCCTGCGCCATCGCCCACTGTCTTCCAGTTGTTCTTCTTTGCCCTCCTGAACTCTGCAGATCTCCCTAATACAGTCAGGGGACCATCCTCGTCTGCATCGTCCTTATAGGCGTGGGAGGTGCCCCAGCTCGAGTCGTCGTCGTCGTTGATGACCAAGCCAGCTGGCTCGGCGCCGCGCTTGCGCTTGCGCTTCTTGGTGGGTTTCGGATCGGCGACGAGATACCTCGTGGCGAGATAGTCTGCTAGATCTGAGGGCATCGTGGTGAAATATGTGACAATAGTGAAGCTTTAAGCTTGCCTCTTGATACCACAGCCTTGCTTGAGATTGAAGCTCTTGTCTCACATGCAGTTTATGCAGGTACCGGAATGCGACGTCCAGTACCTCCGTTGCCCCGGTAGAGCAATGTGGGGGTTCTAGAAATGCGCTTTTCCGTTCTGGGAATAGTCGGGTATCTGCGGCTGCGGCACCAAAGCTCTCAGGCTCTGGTAGATGAGGTACGTACCGAATCATCAGCGACTGTCTTGAGTCCACAGTGTCGCCCGACTCCTGCTAGAGATGAGAATTGAGCGCGCCTCGTCTTTCTCTTTTGCTACAGCTACCAATCAGACTCGTCCGGGCTACGACTCCAGTAATAATATCATGCAGAGCCGGATCTTGGCGTCGTCAGTCTACTATCTTCCGCCCTCTCCGTCGTGCGCCTCGTGAATCCGCTCCGCCCTGAGCGGCATCGCAAACTACTATCGACACGGCACTCAACGACACGAACCTCGACGACACATCCCTCCCCGAAGTCGCCTTCATGCCACAGCCTCTCCGAGATGAAGCACCGCCGACGGAACCGCTCCAGGCACTGCCTATGGCAGCCTCAACCATGAACCTCCCCAAGACACGGCATTCGACGTCTACCATTGATTCGCTGCCCTTGTCGAGCTCCGAGACCACCCTGCCCTTCCGCCGCTCCAACCCCTCGAGAGCTTCGCTTTACGCATCGACATTGTCGCCGCCTGGATCCAGGTCCAACTCCCCAGCTGGCCGCGGGTCGCCGTCTCGCGTCCTCTCCAACACCGTTTTTGATCCCCGGCAGTCCCGATCCCCCGCCTCCAATGCGGGAGACAGCCCAACCGAGCCGCTGAACCTGATTCTCAGAGCCTACGTTCCACACGTATCCATCTATGCCTCCGAGGACACGGAGGCTCTGATGAGCGAGAAGGGGTTTCGAAACGGCCTGTGGGAGCTGCTACGTCCATTCGGCGAGGATGTTCAAGGCAAAGTTACAATTAGGGATAGCAACGGAATGAGCCGGACGACGGAGGATTTCTCCATTCGTTTTACGAGATTTGGGAAGGACGTTGAGCACCCAGACCCAAGAGTATCAGGCCTGAAAAACCCTCCGCCGTCGCAAGGCCAGAGAGGGAATCAAGCAAGCACTGCGCGGGACAAGCAACTCCTCGCCAACGTCGAAGCAGTGGTGGAGCGACACCTCTCGTACGCTGAGGAATCGTTTTCAGCCATGCCGCCAGGCGCCTTTGCGGGAGCGGATTCAGACACTGAGGAAACATCACCATACTACGCACTCTACCTGCGGAGACTGTTGTCGGGACTCCCGATCTCGCCTCACGAGACCTTCTCGCATCCGGTTGCCTGTGTCATCGCTATCAGCTCCCGGAATCAGAACCCCATCGAAGAGCTTAGGAGGCTGTATTCAGAGACTAGTCAGGGAGAGAAGAGACTTCCTATTTGGGTGGATGGCGATTATCTCCGATACTACGTCCTGGTCCACGATGAAGAGAAGGATGATATCACACGCTCGATGGGACTTTTTGACCAGATGAAGCGGCACCTTGGACTTCATTGCCATCTCCTAAGACTGAGAAGCAGTCAGAGTCTAGAGATGGATGACGAGAGCATACTCCTTCCTCGTAGTAACTGGATGTCGGCTAGCGAGGAGCTAGACGATATTCGACGAAGTCAGGATGACGAAGATTTCGAAGATCCGACGAGGTACATTTTTGAATCCGATGTTACGGCCATCCGGACCTTCGTGCGGGAGATGGTGACACAGTCCATCCTACCGACAATGGAGCGACACGTCTCTATCTGGAACGACCAGGTCGCATCACGACGTAGGGGCATCACGGGGCGGTTCATGAACCTGTCGAGGAAGTGGGCGTTTGGTGGCAGCTCACGGTCCTCGTCAGGCGGAACCAGTAGCTCAAGGGACACGTATAACATGGCGGGATTCTACCAGGCCGAGGCTCCAGAGGCCATCATGCGGAAACTGGCCGACTATGCCTTCATGCTGCGCGACTGGAAGCTAGCTCATTCGACGTACGACCTATTGCGATCCGATTTCAGCGATTCCAAGGCCTGGAAGCACCATGCCGCGGCGAACGAGATGGCGGCAGCAAGCCTCCTTATTATGCCGCAGCATATGTCGTCCAAGAACCGTGCAGAGACCATTGACCAGATGCTGGAGGCTGCCTTTTATTCCTATAATACGCGCTGTGTCGCTCCGTATGGTGCGCTACGGAGCCTGACGCTTGGCTTGGAGCTCCTTCGCCTGCGAGGCGGGACAAGCATTGATGACGCTGGACGATGGGGCACCCGACTGCTGGAGTCGAAGATTCCCGGGAGCGTCGGGGACGCGCTCATGAAGGAGCGACTAAGCATCTGCTACGCCTCGAAGTGCGGCGTGGGAAGCTGGCACTGGGGCTCCCGTCGTCGCAAGTCAGCAGCATGGAGTGTGCTGGCGGCCGATGCCTGGCTTCAACAGTCCAAGCACATCCAAGCGCGGGAATGCCTCGACGAAGCAAACAGGCGGTACGCGACGCTGCCGCACAAAGAGGGGATCCTCAAGTTCGCGGCAGCCGGCGACTTCATGGCCTCCCTCCAGAACAGCCTCGCCGAGTCCCCAGACACGTCGGATAATGAGGAGGACGCCGCGGACGACAACAACGCCCACGGCCACATCGATGTCGAGAGCGAGGCGCTTACAGACCTGCGCTCGCGACGGGCTAGTACAGTGGGCATGGCGGGCCTGGAGACGGCGCGTTTGCACGGGGACACGGCTGCAGAGGAAGAAGCGGCCGGGGTCGGCGCGCAGAAAGATTTTGATTAATGACAGCTGGATGCCAGGTTGGACGGTTCCAAGTTAACGACAGCATCATGACAACGTTGTTTTGGTAGGGAAGAGCCATAGAGACGGAGACAGCACTGTAAATGGACGGTTTCGGGTATTCCAAAAAAGCGTATGTGTCTTGCAGAGCATGTTATGATTCTTAGCGGCTGTCCGCATTTACATCATGTCGTCAAGTCACTGATGTGCCAGTTGAAGCTATTTGATGTACGGATCCCTGTAGATATTATGCATTGGAGTGGAGGCTTTATTCAACGGGGCCCGCGCCCCAGAGATCGATTGCTCCACTGATAACCTAGGGGATGACGCGCTGATAAGGCGCCCTAACGACCTCCAGCACCCCACCATAGTTTGTTCACCTACCAACTTGCATTCACCGGTTATCTCCGGGATCTTTCACGATCCTGCTTGGGCATTTCCCCTTCACACTGGCACAGTCAGCATCTCGACTTCTGTACGGCCCGCGAGTTTGACTTCATTTGTTGCATTTCGCCTCGTACAAGGGTCATCTTCTCTCTTCAAACCCGCACCGCGCGACCCTGCGCTGCGGCAAGTCTTGCTTCCTGCATCATGGGTGAGCTCGCCGACTACCTCGTCAACAACGACCCCAGCTTTCGCAGGTACGCACAGCTTCATCGCGCTACCAACCACGGCCGCAAGCCAGTTCCGCTTACACACCATCCAGGTCGCGATTGCCGGCGCTCTACTCCGACTTCCGTCCGCAGCGAACCCTCAACCCCGATGGCTATGCCGCCAACGTCTCCGCCTGGCGTCACGCCCTCTCCCACCTCGCCGCCCGCGGTCTCGTCTCCCACCGCGGGTCTAGTCCGGACCTCTTCGCCCTTTCGCTCGACGATTCGCTCCTCCGGTCGCTAGAGAGCAAGGACTTCGGCCAGCCACTCGCTCTCGGCACTGTGGTGCGCGAAGCCGCGGCGGAGCGAGAACTCATCCCCTTGCAGGACTTCAACAAGTCGCAGCAGAGTATCTATACCCGGAGTTGGGAAGGCCTGCCGTGGGCCTTCATGGGCTGGACCCTGCGTCAACTGGGTGTCCTGGATCCATCAAGGGGCGATGATAAGCTGCCAGTTGGCCAGTTCGTAGTGGTTAGGAATCTCGAGGCCGCGGCCAAGGAGCTCGGCCATCTGATGGCCGACAAGAGCTCTCGCTTCAATCGCATATTCACCAAGTCGCAGTTCCAAAAAGCCTTCTCAGCCACTCTCGTCGATGGCCAACGCCTATCAGACAAAGATATCGACGTACTGCTACGGTTTCTTTCTAGAGACAAGGGCATCATCGAGTACGATGGGCAGACGATCCGGATTCAAGGCCCCGAACATCAAGTAGGTATCACGGAGGAGGACACAGCTATAGCTTCCCTCAAGGAACTGACCGAGAGCCTCAACCATCAAACCGCTCTCCTAAACACGCGCATCGTCGAGCTGGCCCGGACCGCGAAGGACGCCGTCGCCCGCAAGAACCGCATCGCCGCCCTGGCCGCCCTCAAGTCCAAGAAGACGGCAGAGGCATCGCTCGCGACCCGCTATGCCACCCTCAACCAGCTCGAGGAAGTCGCTGCCAAGATCGAGCAGGCCGCCGACAACGTCCAGCTTGTCAAGGTCATGGAAGCATCTGGTGGCGTGCTCAAGAGCCTCAACGCCCAAGTCGGCGGCGCGGACCGCGTCGACGCCGTGATGGATCGTGTGCGCGAGCAGATGAGCGCAGCAGACGAGGTCGGCGCGATCTTGACCGAGACAACCAGCTCCACTGTGGACGAGGCCGAAGTCGACGACGAGCTCGAGGCTATGGAGGCTCAAGAGCGCGAGAAGGAGGCGGAGATCCTGCGCCAGAAGCAGGCCGTCGATGAAAAGACCCAAAAGGAGCAGGAGGCCAGGGAGGCGGCAGAATTGCTGAGGAAGCTCGACGAGCTGCCCCAGGTGCCTAGCGAGCAACCGGTCCGAGAAAAGGAGACGACGCCGACATCGCAAACGGGCATTGCAAACTTGTCGATCGAGAACGAGGAGGATACGCCGGTAGAGAAGCAAGCACAACTTTTACCAGCGGCATGATAACGCATGGTTGCTTGTTCGTTACGAATTGGGATGTATGTTGGCGTTTAGCGGCCTTGTACAATGGCGGGTCATTAGAATGTACATCTATATATAATCACCTCGACTTGGTATCTCATTAAACAATCGCTTCTTTACTAGCCCGCCTAAGATGCGGCCCCAGTTCATACTATCATGGCAACCCGTTCGGTCGCTCCGGCGGCCCTGCATGAGCCCCTGAACCAGTATGTGTGAATTTCCCCGGTCCTGGTGCGTTCGGAGGTGGAGATGAATTTGCATGAGGGACACCGTTATACCATAACGAGGCCGGCTGCAAGCTGGGCGGCAAGTGGGCGTTCGAATTCGCTCGGTAGGCGTAGCTCTCTGGAGCGCAATGTGGTGGTGGGCATGATGTCGGTATGGTGGTGGGCCACGGTGCCTGGGTCGAGGGCTGTCCCATGGGATGATGCGGATGGCAATGGGCCGGAATAGCTTGAGGATACGATGGGCTATCCGAGACTTGCGGCGGAGGGGCTGGTGGTTTCCAGACCTGATTGGGCTGATTTGGTTGTGCTGTCGCCGGCACATGTGGAATCTCGACGTGGCTCGTCCATAACACGTCTGAATGCGATTGTGCTGGCACCGGGACCGCCGGTGGATGCTCCGCACTCGCTTCTTCCTTGGCTTCTTCCGCCTTCCTTTTGGCATCTAGTCTGCTCTTCCTCGCGCTCGCAATCAAGTCCTTGAACGACGAGTCGTGCTTTGACGCCCACGCCGCCCCATCAAAGTCCTTGTCCTTGATCACCGCTGCGCTCTGTACTGCTCGGCCCGTTACCGGCGCGCGACCGCCCTGCGTGCGCTCCCAAATATCGAGGTCCTGGAGCAGCTCGCCGCGCTTCTTGGGCCGCGCAGCGTCGCAGTTGGCGTTCCACAGCGTGATCCACTCCTTATGGCGGCGTTCCAGCAGCACGCGCGGGCCCTGGCTGGAGATGCCCAGGTCTGCCATCTTCCTGCGCAGGGCCTGTTCCTTGAGCATCGAGTAGTTCAGCGCCGGGAGTCGTTCGACGGGTTTGGTCGGTTGTCGATGTAGTTGGCCGAGGCCTAAGCCGCTGGAACTGTTTTCGCCAGCTCTTCGCTGTTTCGGTGTTGGTGTCGGGCCTGGGCAAGCTTCGAGGTGTCTGAATACTTGCCAGTCTTTCATCCGGGTCTGACAAACGGGACAGGGGACCAGCCCATCCTCTGGAGGGCAGGTTAGCAAGGAATCTATCCGCAACAACGACAATCTCCCTACCAGGCTCGGGCATGTATTCGTCATCGTCTGATACCTGAACGACTTCATCGTCTTCGAACGGCATCGAATCCGCAGCAGATGCCTCTGTCCGAGTTTTCCTCAACCGCGCTGACGTCCTTAAGCGCTTGCCCTCGGGGGCATCACTTGCCTCGTTGGGATCGTCCTTGGCTTTCCTCTTTGCCGGAGAATTTGCTAGCGCCAGAGTCGCAGTCCTCGCCTTGACAAACGCCTCGACCGTCTCCTCCATCGACCAGTTACTCCGGAGCCTTAGTTCTTGGTCGGATGCGCGACAGAGCGGGCACTTTCCGTCGTTGCCTAGCGCCCGGCGGATGCATAGCGAGCAAAATGTATGAGAGCACGATGTTATGACGGGCGTCTTGTAGAAGTCCTTGCAGACCTGGCAGCGTAGTGCACTCTCAACAGCGGCGAGGGCGGAAAGTGGCGTCGAGAGCCAGTCGGTCGAGTCGGGGACATCGGTGTCGGACATCGGGGAGAACCAGGGAATTGAGGATTGAGAGGTGTATTTGAATAGGTCATTAATGCTAAGAGATGAAAGGCGAATGTCCCAAGCGTTGGTGAGTAGCGGAGAGTTGTCGAGCGATGTTGGCAAAGGCCCGAGGAATCTGATTGATTCAGAGTCAAAAGCGGCTTGGACGCGATCCGTAGATGGAACGGGTCAGCTTTTGTAAGCCTCGTTACAGCACTAACCAGCACTTTAAAATACGAGCCTGGGGGGCCCAAGGCATAACGCGCCTGTCCATGTGTCTGTAGGCATGACATTCCTCCTCCCCCTTTTACAGCATACCACGTGAGACCGCGACCACTCTACGCGTTGCTCTCAGCCCTCACAGCGAAACGACGATTTCTCGAGTCCCGACTCGCGATTCTCCGCCAAACTACTTACTTTCTTTATTCCGGGCTTGAATTTAACGCTGAAATTCGCAAAGATTCAAATCGACTTAGCTTGACCTGACCATGAATGAACACAAGAAATTTCTCTCAGATCGACTGCTCAGCGAAGAGCGACCGGTGAGTATCCCGACAATCGGTGCAAGAACCCCCTGGACTCATGCAATTGCAGATCACATATCGGCTCCTCAGCAGAGCGTTGGATGTCCACGTCAACACTGCAAAGGAGTGAGCTTACTCATTAAATGCCCTTACAAAACTGCCCACTAGTCCGTTGCTGACATCCGCTGTCTTCAGGATGCTATATGACTTTCACAAGTACCAGAATGCCCTGCGCGCTGACTCTGTGCACGCCACCTATCTTGTCTATGGCACCAAAGGCTCGGACAATGCACCAGCCGATGGTGACGTAGAGATGAGCAGCTCTATGCCTGAACACGAATCCCTCTCTGAGGAGGTTGCTACTACGACTCTGTCCCTCGCCAGGGAGGAAGAGCTGAACGGTAGGCTGAACAATCGCCATTTGGACCTTGCACAATGCAATGCTAACGGGGGGGTCAGACGTCCTAGCGGGATACAATCAAGTCTCTGCTATTCATGTTTACAGCCTGGCACCTCGTCCTCAAAGGGACCTGTCCCTACTATCTGATGTCGCAACGCAACTATCCGAGTACTCTCAGGTCGAGGACCCATCCGCCGCGGCGAAGAAGCATGGAACAATCCCTAACCCGCAAGCACGCCGCAGAGACCGAAAGGGGCACCAAGTCACCGCCCCAGAACCTACCAACCCCGTCAAGCAGGAATCCACGGCTCTCAAGCCTACCCCCAAGCCTGCACCTGCTGCGAAAGTCAAGCAAAATCCTTTCGCACCGAAGACACCAAGTACGGAGACCAAGCCAGTCAAGCAAGAAAATCTGGAACCAGCCTCGAAAGACTCAACACCATCTTCAAGTACTGGGAAGAAGCCGCCGGCTCTGAAGAAGGGCAGCTCGGGGGGCATCATGCAATCCTTCGCTAGAGCCGCCGCACTCCCGCCTAGGCCCAAGCCCGTCCTTAATAAGGAGGAGGATACAGAAATGACCCTCTCTGACGATGGCGAGGCCGATGACTCTGATATTCCTGCCAAGAAGTCGACGTCCGACCCCGAGGCTGTGAAAAAGGCCAGGAAGGACCGCGAGGAAGCCTTGAGGCGCATGATGGACGATGACGAGGAAGAGGAAGATGAAGATGATGGCGAGGCGTCTGAAAAGGACGAGGAACCTGCTGACGAAGAGATGGAAGAGGCACCCGAATCCGTACCCGAGCCTGAGGCAAAAAAGGAGGACAAGGAACCGGCCGGGATAGTATCGAGTACTGGAGACGGGCGGCGAAGGGGAAAGCGGCGGGTGATGAAGAAGAAGCGCATCCTGGACGATCAAGGGTACATGGGTAAGTCGTCGAGCATAATCCCTTCTCGTCCTAGACTGAAATCTCGATGTTTGCTAACCCTCAATGTCCTAGTCACGATCCAAGAGCCCGGTTGGGAATCCTTCTCAGAGGACGAAGCTCCGCCTCCCGCGAAGAAGCAGGCTCTGACGCTGACGCAGACGCTGACGCAGACACAATCATCGTCATCAACGCCCACGTCATCCGCAGGAAAGGCGAAGAAGGCAGCTGCCGCCAAGGGGCAAGGAAACATCATGTCCTTCTTCTCCAAGAAGTGAGTGCCAAACATGGACAGCGTTCTGTGTAAATAAAACGATAGTACCTGATTAAGACCCCATCTTTCATTTGCTGGAGTCTATCATAGCCGCATCCGACACTGTGTTGGCTAGCTTCTCGTACTTGGCCGGATCGGCCTTGACTCGCTGCATCACGGCACCCAGCCTGCGCACACCCTCCACCAAATCGGCCTCGGGAACATAGGCAAAGGTAAGCCGGATAGCGCCGTCAAGGTCGACCGTCTTCTCATCCCCGTGCACCTGGAACATGTTGCCATTGCCCACAATCAAGTTCTCGTCTGCTAGAGCAACGTCGGCAACCAGCTTCGCCGACAACCCCTGGGGAAGCTTCACCCAGACAAAGTAGCCTCCGTAAGCGCCGCCGTCGACGAGACCGGCCTCGCGGATGGTGACGCCCTGCGGTGAGAGCTGCTCGTGAATGGCATCCACCAGCAGTCGGTGGCGGCGCTGCAAGCCGGGGCGCACCGTGGTGGCGAGATAATCCTGCAGGGCACCCGACTGGACGATGTCGGCCATGATGGCGGCGCAGAACTGGCTAGGCGCGCCGCCAGACTTGGATGACGCCGTCTGGGCGAGGCCGAAGGCAAAGGCAGGCGAGCCCTCGAGCCATCCGGTGCGGACGCCAGGGCCGGCCATCTTGCTGAAGGAGCCGTTGCTAACGGCATAGCCGAAACCCTTGGGGTCGTTGGAGTCGCGGGCCATGGCGAGGTCGATGTCGCAGAGGCGCGGGAGGGTCATCTCGGGGGATTCGTTGGAGCTCAGCGGGGACGAGGCCTTATCCAGGGGCCATTGGAGGAGGTCGTAGACGTCGTCGCAGATGACCAGGGCGTCGTGCTTGCGGGCCAGGCGGACGAGGCCCTCGCGGCGGCGGACGGACATGGTCTTGCCGGAGGGGTTGGAGCAAGTGGGCACGACGTAGATGATGTGGCGGTAGAACTTGCGATGTTCGCCAGGGTCCTTGAAGGGCTGTTCCTCAGGTGTCAGTTTGGGGGCAGGCTTCTTCTCCTACTTCTTCTTTTCTTCTTCTTCTTCTTCTTCTTTTTCTTCTCACCTGAACCTGGGGCTTGTTCTTCTCTTCCTCCTCAAGCTTGCGAATCTTCTCTTCTAGAACCTCCAGGTCCACGCCCTCCTCGTCCTCCGGAAACGCCCTCAGCCGCCCCGCAAAGCCGGCATCGTCGAAGATGCCACAGGCGAGGTGGTACGTAGGCGCAACCATCCAGACAGCCTTAGTGACGGCGGGGTCAGTGAAGCTCTGGAGAATGCAGGCGACATTCTGGCTGGCGCCGCCGGAGATGCAGATTCGATCCGAGTCCGGGGCGATGCCGTAGTGAGCGGCGAGCCAGCTGGCCAGAGACTCGCGCAGCGGCTGGTAGCCCGGGTCCGGGCCGTATTGCAGCGCCGAGACGTAGACGGCCGGGTCGGCGAGGATGCGCTGCGAGGCGGCGGAGAGGAGCTCGGCCGGCAGGAGGTCCGGGGCGGGCCAGCCGCGGATGAGGTTGATGGCAGGTTTGCGAGCGTCTGGCATGGCGACGGCAGCGGAGGGAGATGTTGGTGACGGTGGTGACGAGGTTGAAAATGACGACGAGCACGATGATGATGGTGACGGCAATGGCGGCGGAGGTCTGGTGTTGGAGACAGTCAAGTAGTACGTCTTAGTTGCGCGTAGAGGCTCACGAAGCTTAACAAAAGACCCAATTGCTCTTCTTGCTCCTCCTTGAGAAACCTGAAAAGGCGGAGCGCGAGAAGCCGGCGCAAGTTGCGACAAGCTACCAGAAGCGCAGCGATGTCGGACCTGGTGGAGGAAGCCTCCAAGCATTGTTTGCGCGGTTGAAGCCGCCGCCGGCCAATTTCGTATTGGGGGACGAAGCCACATCTTGGCTTCCGGTCCGTCACAACCATTTCCCAATGGTCGCATTGCGATTGAAATGCCCATGTGGCGACAGGAGGCATGGCTAACCGCGGATAACTGTGGATCTCAGTTGTCTCTCCGCATCTCCAACCTCAAAGGTTCTGGCCGCCGGCGGAACTGGACAAAATGTCTCCCACCTCACTTTCAATTCATTTTCAGTTCCAGTTTCAATTTCATAGATGGACAGCCCAGAAATCCTTCCGAGACTAAAGTCATGCCGCTCGCTGTTCTGTGTTATACAGCATGTCCCGTTGCATTCGTGTCTAGGGTGGCATACTCAAAACTCCCTCGTGGGCTTCAGCTTCAGTCTGACCAAGATAACTCAGACATCGACCGTGAAAACGAAAGCCTATTCAGAACCTCTCTGATTTTGTCAGTTCTCAGTGTACCCAGTGCCGCCCTCGTGTCGTGCCATGTCATGCCTCGTTGTACAACCAACAACACCAACTTCATCACACCTCGTACGGTTCGGCTCCCTCTCCAAAGATCAAATATGGCTTCCTCTTAGCCAAGTCCAACATCGTCACCGCAAACACACCATTGGCCCATGCAAACCAACTCCTCGTGTACTGTGAGATGTGCTGTACGTCGATGCTCTCGTGAATCAGACCCAGCCTCGCCGAGTCGAGCACAAAGTCCAGGCACTCCTTGATCTCGGCGTCATCATCAGATGTCTGGGCCTGGATCAATAGACTCATTGGCCAGGCGTTCTTCAGGCCAATGTGAGGTCCTGCAACCAATGTTAGCTGTCATGTGCCTTGCGCTGAACTCTCCCTTACAAACGTACCTCCAATGCCATGAAAGTCCCTTCCTGTCAGGTAATAGGGGTTGCCTGACTTCTCCAGCAGCATCTTCCTCGTGTTCTGATACACTGGGTCGCTCGCCTCGCAGAACCCCATGAGGGGCAGCGCTAGTAGAGAAGGGTAGTTGGCATCGTCCATCAATATTGACGATCCGTAGCCATCCACCTCGTACGCAAAAACGTCGCCATACTTTTTGTGTTTGACGACTCCGTGCTCCAATATACCGTCTTTCAACGTCTTGCTCCACTGCTCCAGCGTATTTGCGAGCGATGCCTTGCCTGCCGCCTTGAGCATAGTCGCCGCCCGCCGCAGCTCCACAGACATCATGGCGTTGGCAGGGATGAGGAAGCCCAGGATCGTCGCATCGTCGCTGGGCCGGAACGCCGAACGGACCAGCCCTGTTCCAAAGTTCAAAGGGTTACCCACGCCTTGGAGGTTCAGCGTCTCGGTGCCGATGTTGGTGTTTCGCTGGAAGGTGTACTCGTTGCGCTGATATCGACCCGTTTCCGGATCGAACGTTGGCTTGGACTGTTGCTCGAGGACCTGGAGTAGGGTATCGATGGCAAGGTACCATCTCTTGTTGAGGAATTCGGTGGATTGAGAGTTTTCGTAGTAGTCGTTGGCTAGTGCCAGAAAATGGCCTAGGGAATCAAGCTCGTACTTGCACTCAAAGACAGCGCGCGGTTCGTAAGCTGGGTGAACATTGTCGTCCTGGCCGTTATTCGAGACGGGAAGGTCGCTGATCGGGGGCGGTTGGAATGCATTGCAGTACGGAGACGTGATCACGTACTCAGCCTGAGTGTTGATGGCGCCGAGAAGCAGAGTACGGATGGCCGGGTCTTTCTTAGCCAGCGGCTGGTAGGGCCGCAGCTGGTTCGTTGAGTCTCGCAGCCACTCGGCGATGATGTCGCCGGTGATGATAAATGACTGTGGCCCTTCCCATGCGCCTTCATCGCGGAACCCGAATCCGGCTAGATTGAAGAAACCTGTCTCCTCTTTGCCCTTTGTATGGAACTTGACGGTCGTGTCTGTCGTGGAGGGGAATGTGTTTTCGAACAACCGCGCAAGGTCTGGATCCTGGATACGCGCTGTCATTTCTTCAATGACTCGCTCGATCTCGTCCGATTTGAATGTTCGACACTGGGGATTAGGTCGTTGGTACGGTAGCCCTCTAGAGCCGGAACTGAAGGGACGGCTGGAAGGCGGACCGTTGGTAACCATTGGAGATGAAGATTGTAGGAGAGACGAGACCTACTGAGGAAAGGTAGAGTAGTGGGTGTAGTCAGGGCACGCAACAGCCCAGTCGGATACTGGTGCTTGGTCTTTATCGGAACTGGCGCTGGCGAGGTGCGCGCCCAAGCCAAGCAGGCTCGATATCAACAGCCGGAGCGCCATGGCGACAATGGTAGCAACGCCGTACGGAGCAGCACAGTGTCTGAAAAGATTGAAGGTGCAATAGGTCAAGTAGGGGTGGGCGGGCCAGCTCGAGTATGACCAGCCGGTGTTGGGTGGTTATAGAAGTAGCATGAAGTGAGAAATAGGAAACGTATATGGACGTTGTGGTGTTGGAGTTGAAGCTGTAGTGTTCTGCGAAGGGAAGCTTCCATTACTTACGTAGGCCTAGGTAGATAGATACCTAGTACCTAGTAGTCTATGTACTAGTAATTAGAGACTGGAGCGTTCTGTACCTGAGACAAGGATCCATGCGAGACACCCGACCTGTACGTACTTAGGCAGGTAGGCTGCCCGCGACACTAGGGTGCGGAGCTCTTGACAGGGGGCCGTCGGCTTGTGTAGGCGCTGCAGTTGGGATTTGTTCAGGGCAGGGCTTGGCGCTATAATCTGGGCTCCGGGTCTTTTCCATGATAATTGACCCCAGTACTGAGTAGGCATGGACAGAATTGCAAGTTAGCTAGCCCGAACTTCTACTACCGCGAAGATGGCTACATCGTATGTACATTTTCCCTTGCATCTCGCCTCACTCAGTAGTCGGAACAGCACTTTCAAGCATGATTGAAATGGGGTATCACTCTATGAACACCTTACTCTATACACGTAATCTACGCGCCCTCTCCTTACACACTGCAACTGCTCTACACATGTTGGGAGCAAGAACTTCATGGACAAAGGCCCATCCATCACCAACCCCATGTTCGGCTCGAGGCCGTAAATACCGGCGGCTTCCATTGGATCTTGGTCGGGTCCACGGTTCTCCTCTGTTTCAGCTTCTGCTTCTCGCGCTGCTTGATCAGCTTGTCCGGTATCACAATCTTGTGGTCGCTCTTGTGATACACTTGCATTCGCATCGCCTGTAGCGTGTGCTCCACATCTTGCGTCGTCATGACCAGCGCTGTCGAGATCGCCTCGATTGTCGTCTTTTCGTCTCGTTCGCTGTATCCCAATAGCAGATCCAGAATATTCTCTGTCCAGTACTGTCGATAACTCAGCAGTCCCAAATCCGACAGCGGCTTCTCCGGAGACCCTAGCTTCCCTTCAATTCTCGACAACTCGTACGAAAACTGGATCAGCAATCGGCCATAGCCCTTGCGCTGATACTGCGGCAAGGTAAGAATACACGCTACGTTGTATCCGTCCGCGCTCTCCTTTTCCTTGGAAAAATATCCTACTACATGGCATCCCTTTTCTGATCGTGTAGTCATGACATAGAACAGGAATGGATCGACATCGTAGTAGAGCGTCTTGTGGTCCAGAAACATCTTCGACAATAAGCAGAGGTTGCGACACCATGTTCGCTGCCTTCGACCGTCAATCTCAAAGAAGGAGATGAGGTCGTCTCGGTAGATTTCGTTTCCAGGTGGGTGCTGTAGTGTGCACTTCCGTCGGTGTCTTGAAAACGACTTCTCGTCCCCGTAATACCCCAGACAGAACTCGCAGAGGTAAATGACATCTTCCTGGCTGAAAGGCTCAGGATACGGGGAGAAGTACCATGGATATAAGTCGTTCTTCCCAAACTGGACCTTGGAGATGTTTCGAATTCGCGAGATTTCCGTCGGGTTTTGGGTCATTGAACCAGATGTCCGTAGCTTCTCGATTTCCACTTCCCGGCTAAAGTCATTCGGTTCCTTCTTCACGTCATCCTCCTTGTCGTCCCCCTCCACATCTTCTCCTGCCGCGGGCGTTGCCCCGCCTTCCACACTTGGTCTCGCTTGGGGTTCTCCCTCTGGTGCGACGGAGGAAGACTTTTGTCGGGGTTGTGATTCCACGAACTCTGTAAGAGGCGCTTGTTAGACCAACTTTGAACTGGGCATTCGCAAGGGCTCTCACCTGTCCAGGGGTGTGGAGTATTGGCCTCTGAGGCCACTGATTGCTCCCTCTTGCTCGGTCGCTTTTGCGCCTTCTTCGATACCTGGTTCTTTTTGGACTGCGCGGCCGAAGACGCCTTTTTCGTTTTGGATTCCTTTGGCTTGTCCTTCTCGGGGTTCGGCCACTCAACGTCGCGAGCGAAGTCGATCCTCGCCGCGGGTACCCATTCGTCCAGTCGCTTGTTGAAATTGTCGAAATTGCAGTAGAATTGCATACCGCTCTTCGTCGTCTTAATACTGAGAATCTCGGCGCGTCGCGGTTGTCCCTCCTTCTCTACCCAGGCGATGCATCCTGTCTGCAGCGTCTCGGGTGTCGCTTTGCCTTTGAGCCGTGGCCCATCAGACCCTACGGTGGGCTCACTACTTGGAGTACCACCAGCCATGATGAAATAGACACGTGTGTCAACGCCCTTGATGAAAGTTGTGTTGTCGCGCGAATGAAAAACGCGAAGTTTTGGAGGGGTTGGCAGAATCTAGAAGTTACCAGCTTATCTGCGAGGGCGGTGAGTCAATTGTCAGCTTATCGGCACCCCGACTGTTGCATACAACCGTTTAGCTAGCATCTCTCGGACGACGGCAGCTTTAGCAAAAGTATTTTGCTACTTGTCACTTGATGACTTACACAATATTCCAGCAACAGCGCTGAAGACAATACCCAAACCCAGCGCCCACATCAAATATCATGGCCGAACTATCCTCTAACTGGAAGAAGCTCCAGGCAAAAATCAAGGCTGAATCAGCTTCCAAGCCGACTCTGAAGCGAAAATCTGAGGCGCCATCCACCAACCTACCAACCAAGAAGAGCAAGAAAGCTGGCGGAACCGCGACTAAGCAACCAAAAAAGAAATCGGCATCAGACAAGCGCCCACGGCCAGTTCACAAACGTAAAATGGGCGGCGTTCAAAGCACCAAAGTTGAAGATGACCTAAGTACTGTACCTTCAACCTCTCTCGCTCTGTGGGCAGAGGACAATGATATCACCGCTGAGGCTCTGGCCGAGGCTTACAACCTGGGAACCAAGAACAACAACTCGATGATGCTTGCGGCTGGAAAGGACAAGATCAACAGCGGGCTCATAGAAGGTATTGAGGTGGGCAAATATATTGCCATCGATTGCGAGATGGTGGGTGTTGGCCCTGGCGGCCACGAGTCGGCCCTCGCTCGCGTGAGCATAGTTGACTTCCACGGGCGACAAGTCTACGACTCTTATGTGAAACCAAAGGAGAAAGTCACGAATTGGCGGACAGCTGTGAGTGGAATCAGCCAGAAGAGCATGAGATTTGCCAGGGACTTTGAAGAGGTTCAACGAGACATGGACAAGTTGCTTCAGGGTCGACTGTTAATTGGACACGACATAAAGCACGACCTTGAAGCTCTGAAACTAAGCCATCCCGCGCGAGATATCCGCGATACAGCAAAATACCCCCCTTTCAGAAAGTACGGAAATGGCAGGAAACCCGCCTTGAGAGTGCTTGCACAGCAGCTCCTGGCAGTTGAGATCCAGGACGGGGCGCATTCGAGCATCGAAGACGCCCGAGTGACCATGTTGCTCTTTCGAAAACACAAACCCGGGTTTGACGTCGATCACGCAAATCGGTACACCGTCACTGCGACATTGGGAGGAGGGGCACAAAATGGAAGTAAGCTCAAGAAGAAACGCAAGGCATGACACTAGAATCGGCATTCAATCAACCAGGCTATTTTTTTTTATCTAGATACCCCTTTGGACTCAATGACATGAGTTTCCCAAATCGGACGCTTTAATTTGATGGACCGAATCTCGAAGCATTGCCCCCCTTCATGTCGCTTATAGTGGGATGCCATCCATCAACTCCAGAGTACCTTCTCGCCCAACGGTGATGATGACATCGCCGAGGGTTTTCGTAACGAACCCGGCCTCGCAGTATGTGAAGTAGTACTGTTAACAGTTAGCACCATGTGAGTCTTCCGTTAATCTCATACTCATCTTACCTCCCACTTCTTTCGGAAAACCTCGATCCCCTCGTCCGTCATATTCGGGTGTTCCCTGATGAGGGCGGGCCTAATCTTTCCCTCGAATGCCTCCAAAAATTCCTCCTTCCACAGCCTTAGTGTCTTAGAATAATGCCCACCGATGTTCTCGACATTTTCTACCACGAGTGTGCCTTGGGATTGTTGGCTGATGTGGTTCAGCAACTGGGTTACGGATGGCAAGTATCCGCCTGGGAAAATGTAGTGATTGATGAAACTATGTCATATGTCAGCTCAGCCGATGGAACCTTCGCAAACTGACTTACTCCTCTGACTTGGAATAAGCCTCATGACGACCCTCGGGCATTGTAATGCACTGAAACACAGCAATACCACCATCTTGCTTCAGAAGCCGATTGATGCAATCGAAGTAGGTGGCAAGATATTCCTGGCCCACTGCCTCTAGCATCTCAATGGAGACGATCTTGTCGTACGGCTTCTCTGTAACCGGCAACGCTCGATAGTCCATGAGCTCCACCTCGACATGGTCACTGTAGCCTGCAGCCTCGATGCGCTCCTCAGCCAAGATCTTTTGTTCCTTGGAGAGCGTGAGACTAGTAACTCGACAGCCAGTTCTTCTCACTGCCTCAATTGCGAACGACCCCCATCCAGTTCCAATCTCCAAGACCCGGTCGGTCGACTGGATCCGGGCTCCGTCAATGAAGCGGCGTAGCTTGGTGATCTGGGCATCCTCTAGTGACTCCTCTTCCCCGTTGTGGCGCTGCCAGATGGGACAGGAGTAGGTCATATCTGGAGAAAGAAACGCAGCAAACATGTCATTGCTGATATCGTAGTGTGCAGAGATGTTGAGGAGTGCATTCGAGAGGGTGTTTGTTGACCGGGCCACGCTTGAGACGGCTGAAGACATGCTGGAGATCCAAGTCGTACCATTGTCCATCTGGTTGCGATTTACGATGAACAACTGGGAGTCTGTGTGAGAACTAATTGGACAGGTCCATGCCTTGGATCATATTACTCAACTAACCTGGAAAAATGATGTGAGGTCTTTGCACTCAAAGTCGCCCAGCATATAGGCCTCGGCGAAGCCCATGTCGGCAAACAAGAACAATCGCATCCAAAACGCGTCGTTCTTGACTACGATCTCAACACGCGGAATGGTGCTCGCTCGACGGGGAAGTCCATTTTCTTCAGCGGCCCCAAGCTTCCCCGAAAGCTTCTGACCGTATACGTATCTCGTCTCCGCAGGTTCATCTACGATCAAGAGGGTTCCGGTTTCGATTCGGGAGAGGGCAGATAAGACAGCGGGCTTTGCAATGGCCAAGGCAGGGCCCCATGTCAAGCTTCCAATAGAGCTGCGAATGGCTTCTGCACCGCGAGAGACCGGCTTGCTGATGATGGGAGGCAAAGTCGGCAGTGATACGCCAATTCGAACCATGACTGACTGATTATTTGCAAGGTTGATGACGTGAAGCTTAAGAGAATCAGGAGAATAAAACCTCAGGAAAAGACCAAGAGGGTAGGAGGGAGTTCGTGGTTCCGGTAGGCTGCGAATTTAAGTACGATGGGTTCACGGAACAGTACCTTGAGTTATATGGCACACGGATGTAAACGCTAAAGCAACTGGATTACAAGTACACTTGATGCACCCGCCACGAGTCTGACCCGAGAGACAGGCGGGGGGGGAGCTTAGAATTGCTTCCTGCATGGCGAGCAGCGAGCCAATCTGAGAAGCGGGATGCTCGAAGGATCGTTCCGTTCGCAGGTGGTGTGTCGATAACCGAGCGTTAGCGGATGTTGACTGATCGTGAGATGGTGGGACGTGGGTTCTTGCAGCAGCTAGTCAACGAGGCCAACCCTTGATCCCATCGGATTTGAATCGACTCGCGTAGCATTCTCCACGGAAAAGCCTTCGGTATCACAACCAAGTCCAGTCCTCCAGTAGAGCGATGCTTGTTTCTAAGACTTCGAGAGGCTCGCCTTTGGCATGATGAGCTCCCGACGACGGGGTGAATCAAAACAGCACGCAGTAACACGCGACTAATCCATGTCCCTAAGCCGCTTAGCGATGCCTTGCGATGGAGAGTAGAATTGATGTGCTCTAGATCGAGACAAGTCATGATGTCATCGACTCTTCGGTATCCGAAAGGGCCGGCCACTAGAGCACTGACTTAGGCGGCGTGATTGCGGTAACTTCAAATTCGATGCATGAGACCCCTGATCTAACCATAGATCTGGTGAAGGATCACACCTTTAGTCTCGGTTGTCAAGTTGGTAGTTGGTGGTATGCAGAGGGGTTGTGCTTATCGCGATTAAACGCTTATCTTGACAGATAAGATAGTGTCCATCTAATCTAATCTGCGAAACCCTTTAACGCGTCTCGGCGCGTCTCCCTCTAAGCTTGAAGTCATCCTCCATACTATTGAAGCAACTCAACATCATGTCGCAACCAATTCTCTCCCTAAAGGCCGGAGCAAAGACGCCCAAGGCCATAGCAAACCTTCTGCCATGCCGTATTCACCACAACGGGTCCGTTGACCCGGTTTTGGCCTACTGGAAACCGACCACCGCCGACGGTACGTCTTGTCTTTACCCTCAGTGTCAGCTTACTTGGACTGCAGGCTAACTCGTTCTACAGATGGCACAAAGCTGGCCTACTTTCGAGGACGAAAACTTCAAGGGAAGGCCATCAAATTACCCGAACAGTGTCGAGGTGTCGTTGTAGAGAGGAAGAAAGACGAGGCCCCTCCAGCCGAGGTCGAAGATGCAGACGACCCGCCCCCGACGGTTGGGTCCATGCAGGTCACGGCAGAGTTTGATGAAATGGTCGTATGGGAACATGAGGCTCTGGGTGATGCCACCGCGGACCCATACATTCGAAGCATGGAGGAGTGGCTGCAAGTGGCCGACCAGGTAAGACGACGCCTTTGAGCCTACGTATGCATCCCTGTTCTGACATAACCAGATTCATTCTTATTCAAGTGAAGACGATGTGGTCGGGAAATGATAGAGCCGACGTATCTAGCTGGCCATCTTTATTCTACCAGTACAAATCTCCATTCGGGGTGGCCGTTTAGATCCTTTGTTTAGGGCCGCCTAGGGACAATTGTCAACATTGTTTTCGTGTCTTGGGCATCCGGGAATTGATTGGGACGCAAGCCCGACTTGTATCTTTGTTACGAATATGGCATCCACTTGCAAGTAGCTACAGCCATGAGGCTAAATCAGTCGACTATTTATCTTGGCCTTTTATTTCGCTCATCATTCACGCAGCCAGAATGTCCTTGAGCGCTGCACAAACAGCATCCCCTACTTGTCGAGTCCCTGCGTCGCCTCCCATATCGTTTGACCTAATTCCTAAGCCTCCATTCTCTTTGGAGTCAAAGACGCGTACGACTGCCTGCTCGATGGCCGAAGCCTCATCGGCAAGTAGACAGGAGTATCTCAGTAACATAGCTAGACTGAGGATCTGCGCCACAGGATTCACCAGCCCTTTTCCAGCAATGTCGGGAGCGCTTCCGTGTACCGGCTCATAAATCCCATTGCATCGTCCCTCGCTTGGGATTCCAGATATGCTAGCACTTGGCAGGGTGCCTAAGCTGCCGACGATGCCGCCCGAAATGTCGGAGAGGATGTCGCCAAAGGTATTGTCAGTGTGGATAACACCATTGAACCCGCGGGGGTTCTTGATCATGAGCATGGCCATGCTATCGGCGAGCTGATGCCGGAGTTCGATGTCAGGGAACTCGTCATCGAAGACCTGCTGTGTAACTCGCCGCCAAAGCCTCCCGCTGGCAAGAACATTGGCCTTGTCGGCGCTCCATACGAGCGCTGGCCCGCCGCCGCCCTTGCTATCGCCGTCTCTGCCCAGGATCCTCGCAACGCTCGCGCTGACGCGGGATAATCTTTGAACCTCGGACGGGGTGTACACCCATAGATCGGATGCCACCCTGGGCGTCTCGACTTTTTCGCCAAAGTAGGCACCGCCGCAGTTCTCGCGCACCACGATGAACTTGGTCCCTTTGACGATGTCTGGCTTGAGGGGAGATGCATCGATGAGAGATGAGACGAGGATCTCGCAAGGGCGGAGGTTGGCAAAGGCGTTGAGTCGTTTCCGGAGGAGGAGAAGTCCCGTCTCTGGTCCCGGCGACGAGTTGGCCCATTCGGGGCCCCCGACGCTCCCGAAGAGCACGGCGTCACTGTTGGCAGCTTGTTCTAAAACTTGCTCGGTAATGGGGACTCCATGCTTGTCGATGCTGCTCCCGCCAGCGAGATCAAAGGCTCTCTCGAACTTGAGCGTGGGTCGAAGCTCCTCGACTACATCCAACACCCTCAATGCTTCGCGCATGACCTCGGGGCCCACATGGTCGCCTGCAAGGACGAGAATCCGAAAGGTCGTGGCGGTCATTGCGACTTTCTGTTGTGTTACTCAAACCAGCAGAACGGAGTGCACATTGGATAGCTTCGAGACAGCTTCGAGAGTTATGACGGCGGCTTCAATTGAGCTTGTTGCCGACTTTGGGGCGCCATGGACGCCTCCCCGTCGGACTCCCCGCAACCATCCCTGTCCTTCCGGTCAGCTGTGTGAATAGCCTCGCGCAACGGAGCGTGCCCACTAAGTGCTAGGTACTCGTCTCCCCGCCGGAGCGTGCCACTGCCCCGCAAGATGGCGTCTTTAGCTCGACAGCTAGAGCTGAGGACTTGGAGAATGAAATATACATGGACACATTTGAACACATCTACACGAATGGCATGAATAGAGTGCGCTCCGTTTCATTGCTGCATTCTGACCTCAGCAGCCGACTCCAGCACCCCCCTATCCTCACAAATCAGCACCAAGATGACTTCAGGACGCCTCGAGGGCAAGGTGGCCATCATCACCGGCGCCGCTTCCGGCTTCGGCAAGGGCATTGCGACCAAATTCGTGCACGAAGGCTGCAAGGTGCTCATCGCAGACGTCTCGGAAGAAGCTGGCACAGCAGCTGCAGCAGAACTCGGCTGCAGTTTCAAGAAAGCAGACGTCACAAAGAAGGCTGACTGGGAAGGATTATTGAGCGAGACTCTGGGTGTGTTCGGACAGCTGGATATCGTGGTCAACAACGCCGGCGCGACGTATGCCAACAAGCCAACCGAGGATGTGACGGAGGGCGAGTTTGACTTGGTCATGAACGTCAACGTCAAGTCCATCTTCATGTCGACGGCGGTTCTCCTGCAGTATTTTCTCAAGCAGAACCGTGCTGGAAGCTTCATTCAAGTCGCATCGACGGCTGCGATCCGACCGAGGCCGCGACTTACTTGGTACAACGCATCCAAGGGTGCCGTGGTGAATGCAACCAAGACTCTGGCCGTCGAGTACGGGCCCAACCAGATCCGCTTCAACGCAGTATCCCCAGTCGTTGGGAGCACCGGCATGTGAGTGATCCCTACCAGCAGCATCTTGCGTAGATGTTGTCTACTCGAGCTGATATGTTGGATGCCAGGACACATTTATTCCTGGGCAAAGCCGACACGCCCGAGAATCGCGAGGCATTCGTAGCCACAGTTCCACTAGGACGCCCGTCTACGCCGGCAGACGTTGCCAATGCCTGCTGTTATCTCGCGAGCGACGAGGCTAGCTTCATCACGGGAACCAATATTGAGGTCGATGGCGGGCGATGCGTGTAAGAGCAGCGCACGTATGACTGATGATGATGCAGTGTGTTTAGAAGAACAGAAAGTGGCGCTAGCAGCTAGAAAGCTTTCTGATGTTCTACGGCGTCAAACCAGCATCAATGTTCCAATATCATATTGTCTCATCTCGTGGATGATCGATGATAATTAGGTAGGTACCTGAGCAGCTTACCTAGTTAAGTACTATGTAGAACCTGGGACCTGGGCCACTAACGTCCGCTATCATTGCCCGTTCTAATGCACCCCGTGCTGCATAAGGTACAGTGGTGTAGGTAGATAGATAGTTGATAGGCGCCCCCCGCACTTGGTCGAGTCTGCTTCAATGCTTGAGTGCTTCCTCCCCTCTACTTATCTGGCTAGCACCTATTCAAGGCCGATCTAGGAGCACAAAAAAACCACTACTACGCATCCATCATCTATCATCGCACTTTTCTGCAAGTAAATCCCGTCTCCCGGCTCTTTCTGGTCGTAGTCCAGTCGATCAAATCTAGCGCGGTATCTGTGGAACAAACTGAAGCTATCTCCAAAATGCTGAGCCCGCCTCACAACCCAGACTCGGTATCTAACCACGCCAACTTAGTCCATTGAGCATGACTGATCCTAAGGACCAATTTAGCACGCCTCACGGTCGACTCTACTATCATGCAACCAGTGCGATCGGACCTTTTCTCGTCCCAGTCACCTCAACCGCCATCGCTTGACCCATCTACCTCCCGCTCGCCGCAACACAATCTCCTGTCTCTACTGCGAGCAGACCTTCTCGAGAAAAGACGTCCTCCTTCGCCACCTGCGCGCTGCCCACCATGTTGACCTCCCAACCAGCAGCTCCCAGCAAAAGTCATGCTATCGATGTGTCCGCAGGAAACTGAGATGTGACCGCGCTCTGCCATGCCGCTCGTGCGCCATAGCTTCCTCGGCCGAATCCTGCTCATATTCGCCCATCGACCCGGTCTTTGGTGCTGCATCTCAACTCCCTGAGCAGAGTTACGATGCTTCCACTACCATTCAGACGATGAGTGACTCGGGGTCACGGCGCACCGATCAGTCTGACTACACCACAACATCTCCAGAGACCTTCTCAAGCCTCAGTCAGGTCTTGGACCCTCTTCTTCTCCATGCCGACGAGTTCAGTCCGGTCTTTTCCGATCCAGCAATCCATGCAGAGACCGCCGTGTTTGACACATCGTTGTGCGCTGGGGTGCAGTACGACTTCAGGTGCAGCGGGTTTGACTGGCTAGACTTTGATGTACCTGACGTCGAGCTTGCCATTGACTGCGTCGTCGGTGATGTAGCCGTCCCTGCTTCAGCATCGTCGGGCATGCATGGGCCAATGCAAAGCACCTCGATGCCTCTCATCCCGAAACTACATCCGAAATCGTCTGTTCTACCCTGGCCATTCGAGCAAGGGCAGGAGACTATCTCAGAAAGGCGTCCCCTGCCGCCGTTGCGCGAGGTGCTGCAAAAGCCCTTGCATACGAGTTCTGGGACCAAGTCTGCCGCACTGGAAGGTCTTGTTCGAATCTTATCCGAGCAAAAGCTTCCGAGACCTGAAGATATCACCGAACCCAATACGTCAATGGGAATTGACTTGCTCAAGCGACTGCTTGACGTCTATTTTTCAGGCTTCCAAATGATACAACCAATATTCCATACTCCGACATGGAACATGGCAGATTGTCCAACCATGTTGCTAGCTACCATGGCTTGTATTGGCGCCGTCCTTTCAAGCGAACCAAACGCAGCCGAGCTCTCATCTTCTATCAGCGACTTCTGCGCTCCTATCATTACCTGGCTGGTGTGTTGTATTAAGTTTAGTACTTCTCACGAGGACTAACTATTTGACAGGGCATGTCTGACAGCGCGAACTATTCCAATATTTCATATCTAGCCTCTCTCTGCCTTCATCAAATTTATTCTCTCGGATCCGGGAACCGACAGTTATATCAGAATGCTGATCGAACCCGTGGCGTATTGATAGGAAGCCTACGAGGGCTTGGACTATTGAAGTCACGCCCGAGCGTGCACGAAGACGGAGATGCAAACGACCCCAGTCCCACAGATTTGGCTGGCGTAGATATTGAATGGGCTACGTGGGCAGCTCGAGAGAAAGAAATTCGCATTGTGTGGGCATCTTTCGAGTACGACTGTAGCTTATGCACCCTCACGAGTCGCCGGGGTGCCGTTGATCTGAGCGAGCTGCCTCCGAAACTGCCGTGTATGGACTCTCTTTGGGAAGCACCCTCAGCTAGTGCCTGGGCTGCTCTTAAGTCAAGATTGTCACCAAATGCCCTTGGGTCTTCCGTGTCTGATGTAATTGGCGCTGCTATCGCTGGGATGCCGATTTCTGAACACCTCTCCGCGTGGGGAAAGCGATTGTGCAGCCAAGTCATCGGGCGCCTTCTTTGGGATTTGAAGCAGTTGGAGCTTGTCTCAACGACCGAATACTTTGGTCTTTCCTCTCTTTCTACAGGCCAGAAGCAGTCAAAGGCGTCCCTGCTACAAGCTCTAGACTGCCTGCTCGAGACTATGAACCATCCAGCTTCGACGTCGGATCTCGTGAGCTACAAGTAAGTTTGCTGGGTTTCCCGGTATGCCAGCTGCTGACTAAACATAGTATCTCAAGCCTGCTGTGTCACTACTCTCATCTTTATACGGCAGACGATATCATGGACATGATTCTGTACATTGTGCGTAGTGTCGTATCGCGAGGCTCTTGCTACGATAATGGCGTGGACTTGGCCCGCCGCCGTCTCATATCAGCTCTCGGAAACGACCCTCGCAGAGCACGGATGCTGGCATGGCACGCCGGTCAGATTGTCGCCGTGGCCAACGAATATCTTGTATCAGCGCCATGTGAGATCATGCGCTTGTTCATGAGCTACATCTTCATCATCGCCTTCGCACAATACTACCCACGCCCACAACAGCCTGGCCGAGGTACCCAAGTGCGACTGGATCTTCCAAACCACCACCCAGGCCAGAAGCAGGCCATTAAGGAATGGATTCAAACCGGGGGGCCAGCGAGGATCGGGTCCGCTGAGGACATACTTGCCGACGGCTCAACCAAGACGATTATCCTCGATGCTCAAGCCTTGCTCCAGCGGCTGCGGTCCTGGGGGCTTGCTGGAAAGTTTGCAAAGATCCTTCAAAACTTTGAGAACAACGGGGATCAACCTTAGCGAAGAGTATGGTGAAAACACATTTCATGGTACAAATACTGAATATACCTCATCATTTCCTAAAGACTCAGAAGATTGCTACGCAATTTGGTGGACTACTGACACCTCCTGGCATATTCAAGGGGGAACTCGCTATAAAGAACTCCCATCTACCCAGTTCCTGGCATTTGCGACTCAAAGCCTCTAGATCAAACAACTCACCTATTGGCAAGCCCCATCCAGCAATCAGATACTCGTGCATGAACAATCCTTGGACTTCACTCCCATCGATTCCAGGGTATGACTTTTGAGGAGGGTAAACCTCGAATGACACAGCATCGCCAGCCACAGCGGCAAACCCTTCATCCCAGATCCATCTCAGCATCTCCTCTGTTCCTTCGACGCCAGCGTGTCGAGGGTTCGGACTTTGCGCGTATGCCAGCCGGTCCGCGGGACTCATCTGATTGTCCCATTCCTTGGTCAAACCAATGCGCACGAAAAGTACGTCCCCTCGCCGGAAGCGGACGCCTTGCTCCCATGCAATCTTCTTCAAAACGTGGAGCGGAACGGCGTGATTTGACAAGGCGCCATAGACAATGGAGTTTCTCTCGGCATACGCCACATAATCCAACAACACGCCCCGGCCGCAAATCCCTTCCTGGGCCCAGTGTTGAATGCCAATCCTGACGCTGGAGCGATCCGATATTTCCATGGCCGTTGTGCCGCCATAGAATAGCCTTTGAGAAGGGTTCTCGGCCGTCGGGAATGGCGCCGAGAAGTGACGAAGCCCGTCCCATTGGGATGACTGCTGAGGGTTGAAGATGTACACGTCGTCGAAGCCAGCGCCGCCGAGCAGAGATGTGATGTGGTGTTGAGTCGGCGCTCGGTTGAAGTTGGCTATGTCGAGCTTCGTCAGATCCCAATTAAGAGCAACGCGTTGGCCGGTCCTGATGCATGATGCTGCAGCGCTGGCAACGACGTCTGGGGTAAGAAGCACAAGTCGGCCAAGGCCTTCTTCTCTGGAGCCGGGTTTAGCCTGCCATACTCGGCGTTTATCTGGGAGACGGTCGTATTCGACGTTGTAAATTGAGACAGGAGTTGAGTCCAGGGGGGTTTCTTGAATTGATCCCATCTTTGATCAAATGTGAAATTCGCGGCCAAAGTGCTTCTATGTGCGTGACCATTACGGAGGAAAGTCAGTGGGCAAGAGAAGAGCGAGTCAAGATGAAAACGCGCCTTGGACGGATGAACAGCAGAACAAACCGAGCTACTCCGCAGGACTAAGAACTCGAGCTAGCATGAGGCCCTCCGTGAACTCCCACACGGAGGGTGCCATCGCAGCGCGGTCAACTGTCAAAAGGAGATGAAGCTTTGACGGCCGGCCACGTTATCAACAGCCGCACGCATCCCCGGCCACGATCCCACGCTTCCCCATGGGGCCCCACGCTCTGGGCCATTCCCGACGACGCTTTGTGCATATTCGATGTCACTCCTCAACTGTATCATGCGACCGAGCTCGACTGGAAGCGTAAAGGGGTCCATGGGGTTGACAGATGGTTCCGGAGCGTGCCACCGTGGCACTGACTCCCCTCATCTCCACGGTAGCACGGCCGGGCACAGAGAACGATTCCTGGACTAGGTGAAGTGAAGCTAATGAATGCTTCTTTGTGCGGAAATACCGATTAATAGAAGCTCGTGAGCTGTGTCCACGGAGAAGGGCTAAGTAGCAATTGCTCGGTTATCCAAGCTCGTCGTCAGTTGCAGCAGCCACACCATGTCAACAACCAGCCACGCCGGGTCTGGGACTCTTCCCTTCAGGCTTGCCGACGAGAGCCTCGCGCAGTTCGACTGCCAGGTTGCTGGGAAATCCATTTTCGCCAGGTCAGGCAAGCGATTTGACGTGGTCGATCCCGGCTCGGACAAAGTATGGGCCTCTTGTCCCGACTGCAGCGCCGGCGACGTCGATGATGCCGTGCAGTCTTGCCACGAAGCGTTCGGCGAGTACTCCAAGTGGACTCCGAGGCAGCGTGCGCAGTGCCTCATGAAATGGCATCAGCTCATCGTCGAGAGCCGCCATGATCTCGCAAAGATCCTCGTCTTCGAGACCGGAAAGCCGCTGGCCGAGGCATACGGGGAAATCGACTACGCTACAACCTTTACCTGGTGGTTTGTCGGCGAGGCTGAGAGAATTCAGGGCACAACCATTACTTCTGCTATCTCCGGTAGACGGTCCTTCACCATCAAGCAACCCGTTGGGGCCGTCGCGGCCTTGGTTCCTTGGAACTTCCCCATCGCCCTCACGTTGAGGAAAGCCAGTGCGGCGCTGGCTGCTGGGTGTACCATGGTCGTCAAACCATCACCAGAGACCCCCGTTTCCGCCTTGTCACTCGCTCGTCTAGCCGTCCGTGCTGGGTTTCCTCCGGGCACGCTCAACGTGCTGACGACGAGCCTCGAGAACACGCCGCCAGTGGCAGAAGCTCTTTGCCTGCACCCGTTGATCAAGAAGGTGACCTTCACAGGAAGCACTCGCGTGGGGAAGCTTATCTCTGGGCTGTGCGCAAGGAACTTGAAGAAGGCTACTCTCGAACTAGGAGGAAATTGCCCCTTCATTGTCTTCGATGACGCCAACCTTGACCAGGCCATGGGGCAGCTGATGAACCTGAAATGGAGGCACGCTGGCCAAGCTTGTGTCTCGTCAAACAGGCTGTATGTCCAGCAAGCAGTTTACGACAAATTCATCAAGGATCTGATCCAGAAGACGTCCGGCCTCAAGGTCGGGCATGGAATGGAGGAAGACACTACGCTTGGCCCGGTCACGACACCTCGGGGGCTGGATAAAGCAGAGGAGCTGGTGCAAGACGCAGTTTCCAAGGGCGCAAAGATTGTTCTTGGGACCGGCAAACGATTGCACTCGTCCTCGGATGATGCCGATGGAACCAAGGGTTACTTTATGGCTCCGACGATTCTCTCACACGTCACGGACGCCATGTTCATGAGCCGAGAAGAGATATTTGCGCCCGTTCTGGGGGTGTCAGTCTTTGACACGGAAGAGGAAGTGGTCACGCGAGCTAACAACACGAGCATGGGCTTGACCAGTTATGTCTTCACCAAGAACGTGGACCGATTATGGCGTCTTTTCGAGAAGCTCGAAGCCGGTATGATTGGACTGGTAAGTTGTGATATGAGTAGTTCAGTTTCAGATGGCATGCTAACTCAATCTGCAGAACACTGGAAACAATTCGTCGGCGGAGGCTCCGTTTGGCGGCATCAAGGAGAGTGGGTGTGGGAAGGAAAGTGGCAAGGACGTTGCCATCGAAGAGTTTATGATCACCAAGAGTGGAACAATGACAGTGGAGGGCCTTGTATAAGAAGAAACGGAATGAGTCAGGCTGCTACGACGGATAGTTACTCTGCTTTAAGGCAAACATTACCATTCACCACCCCAGAGCATGTATGATGCAAGAACAGCATGTGTACTGTTTCGAACTACTGTCCATGGTGTTACGTTCTATCATGAACTCAAGGGGTAAGACTGAATGGGTTATCCCATATAATATGCTGGTATAAGACGAGACACGATGGTCGCCCGTATCCCCCTCCTGCCTATTCCTAGCTTTGTGCTTTGCTCGTCCTTCAAGCGAAGCACTCCGTATCATGACCCCATATCAAGACCCAAACCAACCAAGGACGCATTTAGGTGTTCCGAGTAGCTTGTTCCCTGTCACGTAGCAGGCTTTCCGTTGTTCAGTGGTATGGAAGAGTTCACATGTACGCTCGTCCTGAGTAACATCCCCTCGAACAGGCCAGTATAACGAAATGTTCTTGTTTCACAGCTTGATTTTAAGGAACATCACGAATGAACAAATGGGGTAGTAGTGAATACAGCTCTCATTCTAGGTCTATAAAGATGGCTCGGTTCCTGTCTCCATCACCCTCCTCTCCCTTCAACTCACACATCTTGACAGTAGTCGATCTACTTACTCCTTCAATCACACCCACCACGCACGACACTTCCACTACAGCACTGAGAATCTCAGAAACCATGGCATTCGGCATGATAGCCCCTTACCGGGCCTTCATCGCCCGCTGCCTCACACCGATCCTCCTGGTCGTTTCCCTGGCGGTCGAGTTGACATTGACTTGGCTCCTTATCGACGACACCTGGACCAAGGTCTTTTGGACTATTTTCACTCTCCGCTACACTCGCCTGGAAGGTCACATCATTGGCTGTCTCACTTATCGACCTTCGCAGATAGTTGAGCCTGGCCCATCGTTTTCCCGGGGCGATGTCACAGTCATTCTTCCCACCATCGACCCCAACGGCCCAGACTTCGAGGAGTGTGTTCGCAGCATCCTGGGAAACCGGCCTTCCGTCCTCTTGGTGGTCACCGTTGGCATGCAGCTCCGGCTTGAATGCGAAGCAGTACTCGAGAAACTGAGCAGTATGGCTCAGTACACTCGCATAGCTGTCACTGCGCTCCCGCAGGCCAGCAAGCGTCGCCAGATCACTCACGCTATGCCTCACGTCGATACCGTCTTCACCATCCTGGCTGACGACCACGTCTTTTGGCCCAGCGAGAACTTCATCCCTTCGGTGCTTGCCCCGTTCGAGAACGAGAACGTCGGCGTCGTCGCGACCAAGAAGCGTGTGCGTCGGACCACCCCCGGACAATGGTCTTGGCCTTCGATTGTCAACTTCATCGCCTGCAACTATCTCCAGCGCCACAACTGGGAGCTTCGTGCCAACAGCGCCATTGACGGCGGTGCCTTTGTCGTCTCGGGTCGAACGGCCGTGTATCGCACCCAGTTTCTCAAAGACAGTGACCTACTTCAAGGCTTCTGCAACGAGAAGTTCTTCTTCGGACTCTTCGGAGGCGGCGTAGGCCTTGGCCCCGACGACGACAACTTTCTGACGAGGAACATCATGAAGAAGAACTGGCTCATCCGCTTCCAGGACAGCGAGGACGCAACTGTCGAGACAACGCTTGGTGAGTGGCCCAAGTTCCGCGGTCAGCTAGTCCGATAGGCGAGGACTACTTTCCGCAGCAACCCCGTGATGCTCCGAGATCCTTCATTCCTTCGCCGGTATTTCTGGAGTGCATTCATGGTGTACTGGGCAGGCATGGTCAACTTCGCGCTCCTGTGGGACACCATTCTGATTGTTACACTGGTCAAGTCTAGCGGCACTCGTGCAGCCGAGGTGCTGCTTCTTCTGGCCTGGATGCTCTTCACGAAGGTGGTCAAGATCATCCCACACTTTTGTCGCTACCCCTCCGACTTCCCGCTGGTGGTCTGCCAGATTGCCTTTGCCTACATCCACAGCATCATCAAGCTGTGGGCACTGCTGACCTTTTGGGATTGCGGTTGGTCTGGAAGAAACCTGGACGAGGTCAACGCTGGCCTTGAGCTGGCTGAGCTGGATACCTCGCTTCACTATATCCAGAACTGATTGGTTTCGGATGGGTAAGCATGGGATTGTTTCCGGTAGTGTCTTCGGGTAGGTAAACTCAGTGCACTCAGAACAGTGCTATCGAGTTGACTTTGGAAGAAGTCCCTTGGCGGAAGGCCCTTACATGAAAGCCCTTGGAGGAAGGAAGAGGCTTTACTATGGGTTTAGGGAGAGAATAGAGAAAACGACAAAAAAAGGCATTATTATAAAAACAGCCCCCCACTCCTATATTCTTCTGTTGATGTATGCCATTTCAGATGAGTGCTAGAGCATTGTTTTCTCCTTGCATCGCTAGTGATCCACCATTTCCACTGGGATTCGGCGTCTCGTTGACGACAACCTGATCCGAAGAAATGAGTGCTAGGGCGTTCATTTCTCCTTGCATTGCTAGTGATTCTTGAATGGAATACGCCGCCACATCCTGCTGATTGAAGGGACTGAAGGTAGACTGCTCCGATAAAACAGAGTCTACTACCATGGGCGGAACAGCGTTATCCTGTGTCGATTGTACAAAAAGCCCTGGTGGCTCAGGAGGCACTGACGGCGTTGCTTCCAAGCCTTGGTCAAGTAGAAATGACGGAGGCGCTGATGGGGTTGGCGACTGTTGTAAGGTGCTCTCTACCGCAGCCTCGGTTTGATTGAACTGGGTGGCATTGTTGACATCGTTGTTGACCAGCGAGGTTTCGTCAAGCACGACAGTTTGTTGAAAAGGCTGGTCCATGTTGTTGTACTGGCTGGTATCAACAAAAGGGCTTGAATTGTCCTCGACGACGGTGATATTCACCGCCGCCGACTGGTCCTGCTCCGAGTACTCGAACACGGTGGACTGTTGATTTGTGGGAGAAAACACAGAGTCCGAGACGAGAGGTTGCTGACTAGACGACGCCTCAGTGATGTACTGTTCTTGCTGCTCGCCTTGCTGGAAATAGTCTTGTTGGCCCTGTGGTGGAACAGGCTCAAATACCAGGGGCTGCTGGTCTGGTACTGGCTCACAAAGTTGTTGTTGGTAAGCCGATTGTTGTTCGTATGTAGGCTGTTGTTGAAATGCAGAATCTTGATTGTAGACGGATTGTTCCTGGAAAGGCGGTTGCTGCTCAAAGACGGGCTGCTGCTGCTGAAAGACAGACTGCTGTTCGAAAGCCGGTTGCTGATAAATCGGTTGTTGGTAAGCTGGCTGCTGGTCGTATGGCTGCTGGCTGTACGTGGCTTGTTGGTCGTATGCTGGCTGTTGATCATACATGGTCTGTTGGCTGTCCATCGACTGAGTCTGCTCTTGGTATCCTCCCTCTCCTTGACCTTCATCCCCTGGAGCTTGGTCCTCCTCCGCTTGACCATCATCATCGCCATTTCCATCATCACCATCGCTGCCTCCGAGACCCAAATCGTCGCCACCCGTCAGAGTGTTGGCTTGGTTCACAAGCCTCCCCATCTTCTTCAAGTTCTGCTTCTTCCCAAACTTCCCCATCATCCGAGCCGCGGCCTTCGTCGCAGACACAAGCCCGGCCGCCGACATATCTGCCGCACCTGAGAGCCCTCTAGACTTTGGCTGCTCTCCTGGCTGGTCCCACGTGGACAAGCCGAGAATTTCTTGGACGTAGTAGGGCACCGAATCTGGAGTCTTCAGCTCTCTCCATCCGCTCGGCAGTGAGTTCGCCGGCTTCGTCCAGGTGCTGGTGCCGGTCCTGGTGTTGAGGTAGTACGTGCGTCCATCTGGAGCCTTGCGCTGTGCCCAACCAGGCGGCATCGCAGAATCGCCCGGCATGGCCACTGGCTTCGGCTTGATATGCGTTTTGAGCCCTGTAGCCTTGTGGGTGTACCATGTCCTCCCGGAGACGTTCTTGCGGATGGCCCAGAGCTGCGTCGGAACCGGTGTGTTGGGGGGCTGATAAAGCCGGTCAGACTCGGTCACGTAGTATGATTTATCGTGGCGGTGAATTGGCCTTCCTGGGTCAGACGTGACACACCAAACGCAGAAGGCGGTTGCGATGTGAGCGGTGCTACAGACGAGGCAGGTATAGAAGGTGACATTGCCCTGGATGACTATGGTTTTCTATCAGCTCGGCATGCATCTAGATGTTTGGGTGAAAGTACCGTTCTTGCAAAAGTTGCAATGCTGCGATTGTGACTTGGCTGGCGCACTAATGGTCCGCCTTACATCACCACCAGACTGCTGCCAGGTGGGACTTGCTACGGTTCCAGGTGTAGTAATTGTGGTGCCAGGGGCCAGAATACTATTACTGCTAATGATGCTTGCAGGTCGGCCAAGTCCTGCCGATGAAATTGACTGCGTGTTGCCGTTGTAGGTCATCACACGCTGCAGCTGAGACGTAGGGCTGGGCTCTTGTGCTTGGTGTTCTGGGGCATGTTGAGAGGGCTTAGGGTGGATTGGCAACGTTGAGGTTCCGGTGAGAGCAGGTTGCTGTTGAGGTGTGTGTTGACGTTGATGCTGCGGCTGGCCTTGCTGCTGGTGTTGATGTTGGTCTTGGGGCTGGCCTTGCTGCTGTGGACGTTGATACTGCTGCTGCTGAAGACTCCGGTGGTTCTGCGGCCGGCCTTGTTGCTGTGGATATTGTTGCTGCTGAAGATGCTGGTGTTGCGGCTGTAGCTGCGGCTGTGGTTGAGGTTGCAGTTGCGGTTGCTGCTGCTGGGCCTGTTGAAACGGCTGTACTTGTTGATTATGGGTGTATAGAGCTTGGCTCTGAGGACTTTGAGGATTCAATACTGCATGGACTGATGGCTGAGGCTGCTGATGGTGGATTTGCTGGTACTGCTGATTCGATTGGCCTTGTCGGACATGCTGGCCCTTTTGTAACTGCTGAGCATGTCGAGTTTGCTGAACATTCTGGATATGTTGTATATGCTGGACCTGCGGCTGGTGCGTGTATTGGGCTTGGTTTTGCACAGGTTGCGAGTTTGACGCCGCGTAGCCTTGCTGTTGCTGTTGTTGTTGTTGCTGCTGCTGCTGCTGTACTTGCAGAGGCGGGGGCAAAGGCGACACGGCAACAGAAACAGGCCGTGGATGATGCGCCTGGGTTCCAGGGGGCTGGCCAACTGCCTTCCTAGCGACAGACTTGCGAGCCACAAGCGGCGAGGGCGTCGCGATGGGAGGATACGACTGTGGCAGCTGTCCCTGCTGGTGTTGAGGCTGTGGAGTAGCCATTTGCTGCAGCCAAGAAGTCCCAAGACGGGAAGCCAAGACGGTCGTGCGTGGGTGTTCCTTGGAGTTTCCAGTAGAAGCGGCCTTGCGTAAACTAGCTGATAAAATGGTACATCTAGATCATCAGGCGGCGGGTCTTTCACGTTCTTCGTACACAGATGTCTACGAGGGGGGGATATCTACGGAGGAGGAGGCGAAGAGGAGAAGCTGAAGCTGAAGATGTGAAGTAAGTAGACCTGCAGACACGGAATCAATAGCGCACTATTTCCAACCAATTGCGTGAGGCCATGCTGGGTACGCAGGGGTGCCTCCCATCAGCCAAGGCAGATTCTGAGTCTAGGCCCTTCTCCAGCTTTGTAGGCGAGTAGCGGACGAATAGCATGCTGGGAGCATGAGGCAGACCCTGATACATACGATACAGAGAGCCCCGCACTTGCCCGGCTTCTTCTAGGGTAGCAGTCGACTTTGGTGTCTTCTTCTTCACTTGCGGCGCCTTAATGTTCGCACAGGGAATGACGGCGTACCTGGTGGACGAGTTCAGTAGCCCCCGTGCGGCCAGCGCCAGTGCGGCCACGCGCCTATGGACATATATACTTGGATTTGCCTTTCCCATCTTTGCACCACAGCTGTACGAGAAGCTTGGTTATGGCTGGGGAAATAGCCTCCTGGCTCTTATATTCATCGCCCTCGGAGCCCCAATTACCTTGGTCATCTCGTTATGGGGGGAAAGGATAAGAGCTTTTGGGAGGACAGCAGAGGATGAAAAGGAAAGGATGCTCTAAATTGCAAAGCAGCTGTGTGAGTATCGAACTTTAGGTTTATATTCCTGTATCTCAGGAGAACTTTGCCCTACATCGTCAATATTTGCTTTGAGATAAGCATGAGCTTATTTATAATGTAGCCCCGTGCTCAAGCGAGATATTTGTGAATTCGTTCGAGGAGCACGATGTTCCATACTTTCAAAGCCATGAGGTAGCGCAGCTGGCTACACTTCGGATCATGTGAAATCATTCTTATCCAGACCTAACTTACTAACAGTGAATCTATTGACCAGGTACTCGTCCATAATACCAACTCCATTGTTCTGTTGGACAATTTGTGGGAGGGGCAAGTGAATTGTCTGTTTTGGCCATTTTCGACCCGCAGACCAGCACTTACTAAAGAGAAAGCCGTAGCTCTTTGCTGGCGTTTGCAACTGTACAACTTTCAGGTACTCTGCATGAACGTTGACTACAGTACCACGGTCATGATAAGGAGAGTATTGGCTGATCGACTTTCAGGTATTCATTTGATTGTATATCCATCATCAAGGCGATAGCAGTGATTGAAACAGAAACAGAATGGGATGATGATTTGGACGTGCTCTATCTGTTGTCAACCAAGCCCGGGGAGACCCAGAGCAGCCAGGAGACTAGAGATGTCCAATTGGCACAGCTTTATTCCATCAGGCTAAGCACGAGGTATCAAAAGATAAGAAAATTGCACCCGAGAAAGCAAAGGATAAGGAAACAAATCCAGCCGAGTTTACACAACGTATCGTGAGCGACGGAACCAAATTCAATTGTTACAACCGTCAAATACCACTTTCGTACCTTCGAACAATCCCAAACCAGGACTAGATACGAATCTCCGGGATTGGACCTTGTCTCGCCGTAATCATGAAGTCCTGATTTGTTCTTGGGTATAGATCTCGTTTGGAGGCAGGGCTACATCGATGGAGTATTTCCCTCTACAGCCAAAACGTCAGTAGCATAATCTTATCAGCAGCACGATATCAAGAGAAGGGAAATTACCAAGCTAATTTCAGTCTCTGACCGGATGTTATACACGTTATGGCGCATCTAGAGGCCACTAATAAGTCCAGTTGTCAGTGGGAAGATGGGAATAATTACATACCTCTATTCGAAACTTGCGGTTTGGTCCAACCAAATCATGGACAACCTTCAACAGCAACTCCGCGTTCGGGACGTATTTGGTGTGAAGTCTCTCGGTGTGCTCGTCTGGAACACAACTCCAGTGACGTCGACTTGCCGAGGCACTCATTGTGGAAGGCATGTTTGAAGACGTTGCTCAGGTTGAATGAGATCGATTGATGTTGACAGTAGGGAGATCAGAGAAGAAGAAAGGACGCACCGGGGTAGGGACGAGTAGTAGAGCTAACCGTGGTAGATATGAGCCGTCCACCGCTGCCTGTGTACCTAAACCGGGCTTGAGTATGCCTTGGGCCCTGCGCTGGTGACCCATGAGACGGCAGCCAATTCCAGTCCAGACAGCGCCATATGTCTGACACAGGTGGCGTATTTCCTTTTCCACTTCACAGCAAGGGTGAGTGGACTCACGGGGCAGCTGACCAGGAGATGGCTGTGTTTGATACCACCACACGGTCTTGTTCTGCAGGATTTAGAACCTGGCTGAGGCAGCCAATGGTCTTGGCTCGCGAGGCGGAGAACAACTGACAGAGAGGTAAGCCCTCATGTCGTCACGAGGAAGGCCATTTCTGCCTTATCTTATTCTGCAGTCCTGATGACGGGGGAAGACCAGGTTTCCAGAGGGCGCCTAAAGCTGAAAGAAACCAGGCTGCGTCAATTTACTGCGTTGGGGGCCGGCGGTAATGGTTGCCACCCTAATGCAGAGCCTGCTCGGCTACGGAGTTCCCGGAATGAAGAGTGTGTCGCTATTTTGTTCTCCTTGACCAGGCTACCAATCAAAGGCACAAATGAAGTACGTATGGCGTTGCTGCAAGACATGATTCGAACCAACACCAACATCATCATCACCACACCACCACCGTCCGATACCACCTCGTCAAGCCCCAGTTAGCACACTTGAGTAACAAGAACTGGTCGAAGATAGAAGCGTATTTCTTTTCATGTCCCCCCACCCCCAGTCTCGACGATTGCGAAGCGCTACCACCCTACGTTGGAGAAGCATGGATGGTGACAGTGCGGGCGGGCCATGTAAGTAGTCGTTCATGCAGGGCGTGAAAGGTGTCCCACTCGCGTATCATTGGGGGCTTCCGAACGATGTCGCACCTGACATCTGCTCGTCTCAGCCGCTCTTGCGTGATCGATCATAGCGGCGGATCAAGTTAGTATGTAGTCAAGTGGGAGCATACGTAGCGGTGGGTAAAAAATGCACCCCTTGAACTGGAATCAGCTGTTCAACTCGACGTGGTACGCTCTGCGGGCAGTGCAAATAAACCCCAACATAAGCAACGATGCTCTCAGCCGCCTCGTGTTAGAAGTTGGCTCCCACCTGGGTTAACCTCATCCAAGTTCGTGAGGCTTCAGCCTGAAGTTCCAGCACGACCGGCGGCCCCCAGGGACGCAGGAGTGTGAGATTAGCCTGGACAGGGGCAACGCTCCTTTTGAAGTTTTGATTCAGATTGGGATCCATGTTATCCACTCTCCTGCAAACCGCTTTCAGCCGTCTAAACTAGCCCCCAGCGATGCCTTGAATATACCTCGCATCCTGGCATCACCGGAACTCGCGACTGCATTGGCAACATAGCCTCGCCTCCGACGAACTAACCTTTCTATTCGCATGTAGGCTATGCAGTAGAATAAACTGACCTCTATGGGTGTTCTTGGTTTCCGCCCCCCCAACTGTGGCCATGTCTGTTGGCGGTGGCAGCGCATGGCTGGAACTTGGAAGGGTGTGATTACCGCCAGGCTCCACCACATGCTGCAAGCGCATCGCAGAGCCTCGTAGATCATTGAAGTCTGAGGATATTGCAATACAGTAGACTGCTGTGGTCCATAAAAGGTCTCCATCCTTCTCACCAAGTTCTCGATTAAATCAAGTAATGAACTTGACGTTGTGGCATACTACTGCTATCAAGTAGGTCAACGACATTGATCATCGCCCCCAATCGAAGAACAGCGTCCATCATGGATTCTCCGAAAGATGACAATCGAGACATGAATGAACTTGGACTTGATCCTGACCAAACCGAACACGTAAGTTGAACGGCCCGGTTGAACCTTTCCAAAGTTCCTCAGCCCAATCTGACCATCTACCATCTGTGACAGTCTCCAACAAGCTCATCCAGCAATGCTCGGGGCGGTTTGCTAATCGGCTCCCACAGCTCACCACTGAGCCTGAGCTTTCCCCGCACTGCAAATCCACAGGACCCAGCCTCGAATACTGAGGCTAGTATTGTCATCGACGGCGGCGATACAAAGCAGCTTGAGCAGACAGCCTCCACAGACCGAGAAATATCGGCATGGCAACCACCTACAGATGCAGCATCTCTTCTGATTTCTGGTGCCGGAGATCGGTTTTCAGACGGCCCAGACCACATTAGTCGTTCTTCACTCGACATCGATGCAGCCGCGCAGCGAATGGAACATTCAGCCCTTGATCTCCGGGTCAGAGAGGCTATGGAAACCTCAACGTGGTCGGGAACGCAGAACAGGTTTCTCCCAATCAACGAACTAGACCGCATTATCAACAAGAAAACTATCAAGGATGAACTTCAGTCTCTCGATCTGGGCCGCAGCTACGACCTTGACGAGATCACACAACGAATTTGGGGGATATCTACCTTCACCGTACCCCACACGACAACACCTAAGATCAGAACAACAAGACGCAAACTCTTCACTATTCTCCTGTTGATGAACAAAGTGAGAACGATCCTATCTCTAATTGAAGAGGGTATTCACGACAACGACTTGCCTTTCCTCGAGTCGGAGAAGCGATCCCATCTCCAACGGAAGCCAGCGACGGATAACTGTGAAACCATCCGCACTTTCGAAAGTTGGAGACCACATGAATGCGACACCTTTCACAGATATCAATGGGAGATGCTCGCCCCGTTCTGGGAGCTGAGCAGCAAAACGTCGCCAAAGGTTCTTCACTATGAGTTAGACGAGAGAACAATACTTCCCTTCGTGGATAGCTCAAGTCCACAGCCTGAGGAATCGGAAAACGAGCATGTTGGCGGCTTCTCTGAGGTCCGGAAGGTTAAGATTCACCCAGCACATCACAACGACCACAGCTGTCATGTGAGTAATTCTCCAAACATTCCATAATATCTAGCTTCTAACCGGGCTACTTTAGCATTTCCAAAACGAAGATCGGTTTTTTGCTGTCAAAAGACTTCATCAGAATAAATGGAGCAACGAATTCTTCGACAGAGAAGCAAAGAATCTAAAACGATTTGTCGACAAGCACCACGAACATCTCATACGCCTCCTCGTCACATTCAAACATGGCCGCGACTACCATCTTGTCTTTCAATGGGCGGATGCAAACCTGCTGAGTTATTGGGAAAAGGTATTCCCGGACGTTACCAGCCTTCCCCGTGACGCAAGCTTGGCTCGGTGGATTGCCAAACAGTTCATGGGTCTGGCTGACGGTATAAAGTTGATCCATAAATGCAAGTTGGAGAAGGACAGCACGGACTTCCTAGCCCCAGAAGGGGACAAGATTTATGGAAGACACGGCGACTTGAAGCCGGAGAACATTCTCTGGTTCAAAGACGACGACAAGGGGATTCTTCAGATTGCCGACTTTGGTCTTACCGAGTTTCACAAGAGGAGCTCTATCCAAGTACCTGCAAGCCGGGCTGGCGGATCACGGACACACCGAGCACCAGAATTCGATGCTGTGGCAATGGCAGTAGTGGCTCCATCGTCAGATATGTGGTCATTCGGGTGCATCCTTCTCGAGTTTGTGGCATGGTACCTCCTTGGCTGGAAAGAGGTAGATGATTTCTCAAAGAGAAGGCTGGAGGAGGATGAAGATGAGCTCTTTGCTGAAGACAACTTCTTCACGGTGAAGCCCGGGCGTGAAGCTCATACTTCATTGGAAGCGAGAGTGAAAGACTCCGTTACTCAGGTATGTTCGACCACTGGTTGAATTGGAGATGAGAAACTAATCCAATCTTTTCAATAGGAGATTCAGAAGCTGCGTCAACTTGATAAATGCAGTGACTTCTTTTACGAAGTGCTTGACTTGATTCAAAACGGCCTACTCCAAGTACAACCAAAAGCGCGAGCCAGGTGTGTGGAGACATTCAAAAGGCTTCAAGAACTGCATCAGGAATGTATGGATCGACCCGATTACTGCACCTTGAAAACAGGGCATTTCACACAGCCCTGTCCAGAAAACCTGGTTGCAACGCCCGCGTTTATATATCAGACTAGTGATTCGACTACGCTCACGACGTACGAGACCCCCATCACAACACAAGTCACGGAAGATATGATGGGTTCGCGTATAGGGGAAGGCTTCGATAACAACGACGGCGCAAGCCCCAGTTCGAAGCAAGAGGAAAAAGAACGGGCAACTTTAGGCGATAAGACACCAGCTTTCAGAGCATCGGTAGATGGAGAGGAAGCAGAGGCGGAACGAAAAGACAACGAACGCCCCAACGTCTTCACCTTCCGCCGCCTGATTTCATGGATTTTCGATTTTGCCCTGTCTCTTCTGCCTCGCACGCCCTTCCGAAACCATACCCTAACTGGTGGCTTCTCATCCATCTCCAAGGTCTCACAATTTTTCTCGCCGTGGAATTATTTCATGGTCTCGATTGGCGACGGGTATTGAGTTTGTTTTCTGAGTTCTCTGACGTTGGGTGTTCTGGTCGAGGACAATTCTTTGTGCTCGTTACATTGGGGATAGTGTCCATAACGGTCACATTATTAGAGAGTGCCATGAGTGCTCTCCCGCCTACTATAGGTGGTCTGCTCTTTTCAAGAATCGGGGGTTCTATGTGAAATTAAGGAGACACTGGAGAAGCGTGAGGATGTCCACAAGTAGAAATAATATTATTTAATCTACCGACATCTCAGCACACTGCCCTAAGACTCACTCGTACTGCAATGAGCCATTGGATAGCAAATCATGAATTGGTAGCGGAGACAAGGAAAACCTAGGAGGCAGAAGCACAACTAGCAGTTGGCCTGGCCCGGATCATTAAACAGTTGACAAGGCCACCTACACACTTCCTAGTAGTTTCAACCGTCAACAATGTCGATTCTACTAGTCACAGATTTAATAAAATGTCTGAGTAATCTAGTTGCAAGTCGTTTCGATATATGTGCCATCATAGTCCAGCCATGACATCAACCGCCTTTTATTCTCATCAACCCATTCTCTGCCCCGTGATTCCAATGGTTACGTCGGCGCAGCATGCTTAGACGCAGGAGCTGCTGCCATAGACGAAAGTGCCGTCTGAGTTCTCGCAACCACAGACACCGTCGGTAGGATCCTTGATGCAGGTGGTACCAACACCGGAGGACTCGCCGTTGTCGCTGTAAGTCGTTAGTTCTGTTCGTTTCACCTTGAAAGCGCTTGGGTTCTGCTCATTTCTCTCTTGTAAATGAGCCGGATTGGGGTGATAATAGGACTTACTTCCAGAAGAAGGTCCAGTAATCGTCGTTAGCAGTCAGCTCGCCATCGGTGGGAGCGGTGCAGGTGTACGCCGAGCAAGTGCCGTACGGCGCACCGTTGTTGGCATCGTACTGGTGGTCGGTCTGGAAGACGGCGAAGGTCTGGGTGCCCGAAACACGAGTGTTGTAAGCGCACTCGGCTGCCTGGATAGCCGTCGAGACCTTGGAGGCTTACGAGGTAGTTAGCTAGAGAACATGACACGCCATATCGCTACAGGAGAAGTCAAACATACCAGAGCAGTTGGGGCTCGCGGGGTATTTGCCCTGGGTGTTGGTGGTTGCCGGGTCTAGCGTTGCGCTGACGGATGCAGCGATGGCAAGAAGAGAGACGAGGTTGGAAAGACGGAACATTCTGAATGTGTTGAGAGCAATAGCGAATCGTGAAAAGCAGTGGCAGATGTTCTTGTTGATCTAATGCGGCTGAATGAAGGGGGAAATCTTCTACCCCAAAGCAGCTTCCATCTCATGTCTTTATACTCGAGAGTCCATGTACCGCATCAGCCGGTAGGTTGGTTTTATGTAAAGCTGAGTATTGAACGAAACGTCTTGTTGTGGATAGTCCAGGGCATACGGACACCATCCTTCGGAGCGACAGTGGAGTTTAGGCCCCTATTCCCCTTCCCCATATTACGGAAAAATTTGGGAAGCGGCCTGTCCCTAAAACTGTGGATTATGGTAGGGATAGGGTGCGAAGTAATCAGTCTCAAGTTAATAAACAAGCCCCCTTGAGACGGAGAAAAAGCACGGATTGTGGCGAATATACGCACGGGTTTATTACGCGGCACCCAAAATTCGAAACCGCCCCATGTTCGTGTTATTCCCTGTCGATCAAGAGAAACACACGATAAAGCAATACGTTTGAAGCAAGCCCACGGCATTATCCTGTTTATAGCACTCCCAGCGAGTGATTCGTTTCTTGTATGGGGGCTCAACAAGGTTCCCCAGTGAAGATATGTGGTTGACTGGAGGAGATATTGAGAGGCATTAGTCAACAGTGAGGTTTGAGCAACGCTTCAGTTTTACAAGTACTAAATCACCTTAGTAACTACATCTAATTTTCATCGTCGTCGTCGTAATCTGCTACTATACGTCTTGCACGGAATACCGTGAAGAAGTGCCAACAGCCTACAGTGAGCAAGGTCGTGATTACGGCAATGACCACGTAGATCCATATAGAGGTCGACACCGTCGCGCCGCCGCCTTCCGTGTTCCAGTCGAAAAAAGTCATACTGAAAACGCCCTGTCGTCGAAGTCAGCATCAGTAGCGCGCACCAAGCCTCTGGTGATGAGCTTACAGCCAGGAATGTGCCTGGGAGGAAAACCATCGTCAAAATCGCAATGGATCGCATGTACGTCGAGTCTTTCTTCGTAGCAAGTGCAATCTCAACATTTGTCTCCCCTTGAGCCTAACGTTGATCCGTTATTGCCTGGCTTGTTGCGCATTCACTAAAGCTAGCATAAGCAAGGCATGATATACCCATTGAGTCGCCATTGCCATCCCATCCACCCGCATTGTGCAGTCCCTGATCAAGTCTTGGTATTCGTCTCTAATTATTAGAAGGCGAGCTTTGATCTTCTTTCCGGCCGTGGATGTGCTTTGGTAGTCTCCAAGTTTCCTGGAGTTTGAAGGATGATGCATATCCAGTGTTTTCGTCTCAGTTTGCTCGTTGGGTGGTTGGCTTCCTTGGTGAATCGCTTCAACTTCAGTATCTAGGCCTAGTGGCTGATTCTGAAGAGAGACCGTTTTGATATCTATGTCGTTATTGGAGTCAACATCCCCGTGATTGCTTTCCAACGTCTCTTCGTCTGTGTCCTGGATACTTGGCGATATGGCACTCTGCTTTTGTGCGGAACTGTACACCGACGTGTCAAGTTCCTCGAGGTTCTGGACCATCCTGCCGAGTTGGGTATCCCAGGTGAATAGCCCATTTCTTAGGTAGGTAGTATCGAGCCATGCCTGTCGTTTTGCCATGTTCCTTTTATCTGCATCGGCTTGCTTAGGCACCGATATGGAGATCCAGCTCCAGTATTCTCGTCTCTAGCATAGCTATTTAGAATTGACAAGTCTTTCGTGCCTCGATCTCTCGAGTTCGGCAAAGATTCCGGGCATGAGAACGGGATGTGTTGCCTCATCGCGAACAAGAGCTAGTCGCTTGACGATTTGCTTCTCGATCGGCGCCGTGCACCCGTAAAGAATTGCAAAGGTTAAAGAAGACTTCGGGAAGTACGTTTCTGATAGAGCAAGGTCCAGGTCCCATGAATTTGAGGATCGGCAGTTGTAGACTATGTCTAGAGTTAGCGCTTGCTTGAAGACTGTGAGTGACGCTCGGGTGTCGTACTGTAAGCTGTCTGGCTCATCTGCACTCGCTCGGAAGAGAAGAATGGGACATCTGCCCGGCTGATAGCACGGGCTATAGAGCCGTGCGTAGAAAAGGCATCTGTGACGAGCTTGAAGGTCTCGCGTGAGAAGGGGAGCGTTCTGACGTCGCGCTGGCCACCCCCGGTTGCGACCTTGGTTTTGCCGGGAGTCCCTGACTGATGCATTATGAAGGTCTCCCTGGGCTTTTTTGGGTTCTCGATACCGGCCTGCAGGATCTAGTCGTACGCCGATTTCTTAACTTTGCATGAGACTGACGGCTCGCCTGGTCGCTTAGCCAAGCTGCCAACAAATTCCTAATCAGCAATATGAAAATGAAGATGAAAGTGAGTGGCAGGAATAATACAGCAGAACCAATCCTGAATCATGACCACCTGTCGATGGCAACTCCTAAATTGACATGTTAAGCTCTGCCCAGCTCGGCGAGGCCGCGGAAGGTAGTTGAAATGCTCATATTTTGTAGCCATCCACTCCATTCATCGTCCGACTGTAGCGAGCACACTTCGGCTCGGTACTGACACGGTGTGAGCATGAGCTGTTGTTTTCTCTAAAACTTCTCTATGAGTTATACTTACGCCATTGCTGGCCAGTACACGAACGATGGTGCTGTCGCTGGGCGCATACTTGAACACGTATGTAAGATCGTGCTCGCCCAAGCCCACGTTGTCGCGCGCCCGGTCCATTTCTCGCAGACCGTTGTACGTGCGGTATAGAATCTCGCGCGTTTATGAAACGTTGATTCATTCCAGAGATGGTGATGAAACCGGCAACATACTTTGGCCTCTTGTCCTAGGCCACAAAAGCGATCGACAGCAAACGGGGTTTTCGTCAATTGAGGCTGGGCTGGGAACGTCCAAGCCGAGAGCCCAACAACGCGGCTCTATCTATTTATGGAGGCGAAGCGAGGCGCTTCGATATATACTGTATACACACGCTTGAGCCCTTCCAGGCGTGTTCTGATGGGTTGAGCGACAGGGCGGGGCGGGGACAGGCCCAGCACAAGGCCTAGACCCAACGGAGGCGACGTACGAAGTAGTCTATTGGTCTATCTAAATATACACAAATGCTGTTGGTTCAGTCCTTGCTTGAAACGTGCCCCATGGCTTTCTTTGACTATCTAACCCCTGCCCCGGAATCTACGGCAATTTGGATCCGGCCTAATTAGATGGACGCGGAACATCACGTCAGCCGACTCTCGACTCCACCCTTTCTCCTCATACAACCATTCCGGACCACCGCAGCAATGAACCCGAAGCCGGAGGCAGCTTCTGGGTAGGCTGACATATATCTCTACCTACATCATGGCTGCCCACGACTATGAATGGCCGACTCTCTCCATCCGCGATGAGATGGCTGATTTCTGGGAGGGCTGGCCCGAGGTCGTTGCTCGCAGCAGAGCGAACGGCTTCATCAGATCTTCCCCGGATCTCATGCTGGCAGTGCTGGTTACCGTGGCCGCTTTCCTTTTCCTTCTGCTCGCGAAGCTCTTCGGCATAGCCAGCTTTGTCTGGTCGCGCGTCACTCCTTGGGGTCCATATCATCGCGCCCGCCGAGAGCGCAGGCAGCGCGACAACAGCTTTCGGCTGATGTTTCTCAAGCCCGCCTCCAAGAACGTAACTCGCCATCCTCTCACGCGGCCTTCCTCGCCCTCCTCGCCCGTCGCCGCTCCAGGCTCCCCCGAATACAGGAAAGACCTCTTCTTTGGCCGTCTCCCTCCTGAGATTCGGCAATCCATCCAGCTGTTGGCATTTGGCGAGCGCACAGTTCACATGGACCTGCAGTTTGAACGGCCTTTGAATCTGGTCAGCGAAAAGCCCTATCCGTCATGGGACATTCACGCCCGAATCTACTCAACAACCTTATCTTCCGACGCTCACTTGGCTGGCTCTGAGGAGATGAGATGGAGGTGGTTTAGCTGCGTGTGCCACCGATATCCTCCCAAAGGAACACATCTGCCACTGGGGAGGAGGCGGAACTATCCCTGGGGGCACTTTCGCGAGCCAGACGTTGACCATTGTCTTTCCGGATCCGGGTTGTGTAACGAGTGGCCTGGCGAGTGGCCAGTAAAGTGCCAAATCGGAATCATGGGGTGGCTGTTATCCTGCCGAAACGCGTAAGTGACCCGTGGCCCAGTAGATTGTAATGATGCATCACGAAGCCTCAGCAGACCCTCTCATAACACTACGGAGATGGAGACTGATTAAACCCAACACTAGCTACGTAGAGGGCACACATATTCTATATAGCACCAACACCATCCACATTGCCTCGCCAGTCCTCCTCCGCAGCCTCCAGGAAGTTATCCCTAGCCAAAGGATTTCAGAGCTGACTTCCCTCGAACTTGTGTGGAAGCCAAAACAGCTACCCCTCAGTCTGGGCTTCACCAGCCATCGCCAGAGTGAGGCAGAGATGTCTCAATATACAAGCCCCATCTTTCCTGCACTTCTGTATCTTCGCATTACATTCAAACGACTAGTGTATGGCGATGTCGACGAGGCGACCGGACTCGTTTGGCCTTATGAGAGCAAAGCCCAACTCGCCGAAAAATTACACGACCACCTTCTCCCCACGATAGATCGACTTCTCGACAGGATCGTACCACCCAGCACGGAGGTTACAGTATCGTGTTCAAAATGGGACTGGTATGAAATGATAGACTTGACACTTGTTGAAAAGCAAGGGAAAGAAAAGACGAAGCCGCAACGGGCGGACATTGAGGGATTGAAGTGTTGGAGGGAGATACCCAGGGACCAGCGTAGTCCAGGGGCAACAATGGCGGCTACGGTCGAGCCCGATGAAGCTCGGGTAGGAGAGTCTGAGTTGAAGAACTCACGAGAAGGGTACTGGATTCACATGCCCATCGAGGACGTGCATCTTGATCAAGGCAGTAAGTTCTAGTCTTGCGCGTGGTTGTGGGTGCTATGATCTCAACTGACTAAACTCGAAGTCGACTACGATACTCACCGACATGAGCTTTACAACCTTGGGGAGAAGCGGTACCGATATTGCTAATGATAGTATGAAACCATAACACTAAGACATTCATGACCAACCCATAAGCTCTTTCGGGACCCCCAATGTCGTTCCAATTCCAGTTACCCAAGTAGCTAAAGTAGTCGAAGTAACAAAGCCCGATATAACCAGAAAGTCTAATCATTCACACACCAACACCTCCTCCCTCCAGGTGAGGTCTGTGGGTAGGCCCAGGGAGCAGGCAGTGGCTGTAGCAACCCTAACGCTGTCGACTGGCGTTCGATCAAGTGTGGTAACAAGGGCGGCGGTTAACGCTGACGGAGATGGTATCAAACCGACAAGGACGTCGTTCGTTGGAAACGGAGTAAAAGAGTCAGTGGGATCAGGAGCTGGAGTGAGGATTGGGTGGCACAGAGTTGAGGCGTGATGGCCACCTCTAGCAAAGCCCACCGTGGGAAGCGGAGTCCTGGCAACAGACTCATAAGAATACGTTAGATTTGATTAATCCATCCAACGACCAACACCGTCAACCCTGATTACCTATTCCAAGTCCCCAGGATTAAACCGCCTCCAGCTCTTCAAAGGTTCTGTATACCGCATCTTTCACTCTCAACGCGATCTCCTCAATCTCCTCACTAGTACTCGTGTACGCAGGCGCAAGTAGTACGTGGTCGCCCATGATTCCGTCTTTGGTACCGGTGCCTGGGTACAAGCTGATGCCGATGTCGTTCAACCCTTTCAGATGCACCGCATTGGCAATGTTGGCTGACGGCGGGAAGGGTTCCTTGGTTGCTTTGTCGGCAACGAACTCGATCTGTGGGTTCTCTTAGACAAACTTCCAAATACCATTCACAAATACGTGTTTTACTTACCCCCCAAAAGAGGCCTCGACCTCTGACATTGCCCACGTGGGGATGGTCGTCGAGGAATTCATGTAAAAGCTGCTCCAGATAGACTCCACTCTTGCGAACGTTTTCGACGAGGTTTTCTTCCCGGATGATTCGCTGCACTTCCAACGCCGCGGCACATGCCACAGGATGCCCTTGGTAGGTGTGGCCGTGTGAGAAGGTCCTGGAGCTGGCGTTAGCAGTAGCATTGCTTCAGGAGTTGCTCCATACCCGCTCCCATTTTCCAAAGCGTCAGCTACTCGATGGTTAATAAGCATTCCGGAAATTGACGCATATCCTCCGCCTAGTCCTTTCGCCATTGTCTGGATATCCGGAACCACGTCTTCTTGCTGCCAAGCGTGCAGCGTCCCACATCGCCCCATTCCGGACATGACCTCTTATCATAACGTCAGTAACGAGCCCTTGAAACACATCAATGGGGGGAGATCCCGAACCGTCGAGGATGAGAAGAGCTCCGTATTTATCGCAGACTTTCTTCATCGCTTTGAAATAACCCGGCACTGCGGGAACGCAACCCAGGGCCTAGCATCGACACCGTGTTAGTCGTGCAACATGGCGCAACCAAGTCGGTACTGGCAGACTTACTGCTCCAACAACCGGCTCTGCAACGAAAGCACAGACAGTCTCGGGGCCGAGTTCCTGAAACTTGCGGTCCAGTTCATCCGCCAATTGCTCGACGTACTGCTCAGCCGTCTGTCCTTGACTCATCCCCCGATATGCATTGCAGGGCGACACTCGAGCAATGTTGGGCAGGAGCATATCCACGAAGAGACTGCGCCGAGCAACATGGCCACTCATTGATAGAGCGCCCAGAGTTGTGCCGTGGTAGGAGCCTTCCCGGGCAATGAAGTTGATTCGGGTGGGTTGCTTTGGGCTCACCTCCATGTAGTATTGGTGTGCCATCTTCATCGCAGCTTCCATTGCTTCAGAGCCTGGAGAGAGAAGCCTTTTGTTAAGATGCAAAGGGACTATCCGAGTGGCAAGGGGACTCACCAGAAGACATGATGTAGGCTTTAGACATGACGCCTCCCGTCCCGTACACTAGTTCAGCTGCCAGTTGCTCCCCGGCTGGATGGCTGAAGAACATGGAATTGCAGTATGAAAACTTGTCGATCTGGTCAATCATAGCCTGTTTGACTCGTTTGTTGTTATACCCGATGCACGCTACTGCCGCCCCGCAGGTCGTGTCCAGCATCTTTTGACCGTTGGAGAAGGTAATATGGGTTCCGTTTGCTGCCACCATTTGCAGCGGTGCACTCTTCAAGCTGCGATGGAGCATTGCACTCTTAGGCTGCAGTTCACCGCCAAACATGCTGTCATTTTCGGATTCTGGAGTCGGAGGGGCCATCTCGACTGTGGTAGAGGAGGCCGTCATCTTGGCAAGTTGGGACTTACTCCTGGTGTCGTATGCAAGCGTGGTTTGATTCTGAGGAGAAAAGTACTGAATTCCTTAATCAAACACCAAAGGCACATAAATCAGAGAAAATGTAAGCGGGTTCAAGCCTCATATACATGACTGAATAATCTCGTCAACCACAGGGATCATCGCTGGCATGGGTTTGTTCTCAGATTCGAGACAGCTGATAAGACTAAATACTACGTCTCAGTGCCATCACCGCGTGCGGCTTCTCGATACGATGTCGGAGGGCGTCAAAACCTGCCTTATCAGCAGCACCCAACTTCACGTCTGGCCTCACCTTACTGGGTTGAAAACCAAACAGCCTACTAAAAATGTGCTCGGAAGCCGACCTGATAACACCGTTTTGGGCAGCGTGCGGTAGGATGGGTAGCAACGGCAAGTCGTTGCATGTCCGCCGCTTTTGATTGGATAGTATACCAATGCCAATATTATCTTGCATCCTCCAGGACAACCAACACCTTCGGCAGTTTGTTGAGTGGTATCGAAGGTCCGGTCTTGCGTCGCTCTTATTTAGTGCCTAGATGCTTACCAGAATGCAGCTCTTCCGCCGCGGGTAACCCGTAGTAAACATGCTTCTCTCCCCTGGAATTCATTAATTACGAGCATGAAGGGGGGTGAGCATATTCCGAAGCTGGAACGTGATAAAGCAACTACGCCGATGATTCGGCGTGTTCGGCGTATCGGCCATGTGCACCACTCCGTGCGGAGTCCGGCGGGGGAGCAAGGCAACCAGCCAACCAACGGTAATTGCGCTGCGTCTGATAAGAGACCCCGGATTTATTACAATCCTACAATCCGTGGTGAAGCTGGGAAACCCCCGCTTGTAAGCTGCGGAGGCGGGCTCGGCTTTGTGGGCCCGATGATATCCACGCTACAGGAGCAATACCGTCGGCCGAGTATCTATCTGGTCAACAGTATTGCTGACAGTTCCCAGTCTGCCAGAATTACCTATTCAAACGCTTTCTCGGCCCGAGACTTGATGTCTTAATAATGCTCCACCAGCAAGCTGCACCCGTGACTCCCTACTTCGGGAACTCTTCGACTTCTTACACCTTTGTCGTTCCTACACTCTTCTTTATTAATCTTTTCCTTTACATCACCTTAAACCAAGCCTCCCAGTCAACACCAGAATGACCATGGTTCAGCAGACCAAGTCGTGGGAGGACAAGGTCTCATGGGCGAGGGCCCAACGCGATGCCTCCCTTGCCAAGGTTGAGCCGAAGCTCCAAGACCTGCCAGATGAGCTTCCCCTCAGCTCACAAGACTTGCCCAAGTCGGTCCTGACTCAACGGGAGGTTGAGATTACTGAAAACTACTCCGTCAACGAGCTACTGGCCGTTCTGCGTGAGAGGAAGATGTCGGTGGAAGAAGTGACGAGGGCCTTCTTGCGACGAGCGGCCTTGGCACACGCTGCTGTAAGCAACCCGCCTGTTGGAGGTCCGAAACACGGTAGACTGCTAACAACACCCTAGACAAACTGCCTCGTGGGCCTCATGTGGGATGAGGCTATTGCTCGAGCAAAGTATCTTGATTCTCTGCCTGAACCAAAAGGCGCACTCTTTGGCTTGCCCATTTCAACCAAGGAACACCACGGCATGGTCGGTCCCGACGTTGTGACTACTGCGTCGTTTGTTGCCTGGGTCGGCAAGGAGCATGGATCCAATCTGCTCTACGACACCTTCTGGGATGAAGGCTGCGTCTTCTATGCCAGGACAACCCAGCCTCAGACCATCATGCACTTGGAGACCAATAGCAATCTCTTTGGCCGCACGGTCAACCCTTACAATCGAGACCTGACGCCTGGAGGCAGCAGTGGAGGCGAATCGGCACTGCTGGGCATGCGTGGAAGCATCTTTGTGAGTTGAGCCTCTTCAACGAACAGGCTTGGCCCTAACGGTATCCAGGGCATCGGCGGTGACATTGGTGGTAGCATCCGCTGTCCAGCAGCCCACGTTGGCGTATACGGTTTCAAGTACGCCAGACCAGCCAGCGTCACTCGATTATAATTCGAGCGTGAACCCAAAGCTAACACCGTCATAGGCCGACACTCAAGCGTGTCTCGGCATCGGGGCAAAGGAGCATCATGGTGGGCAAAGAGACAATCGCATCAACCGTCGGACCCATGGCCGTAGACCGAGAAGCTCTGGAACTGTTCATGAAAGTCGCCCTCTCAGCAAAGCCGTGGCGCGTGGACCCATCCCTGACTGTCAAAGAATGGACGCCGTACGAGTTCACCGAGCCCCTCAAAGTCGCCGTGCAGTGGTGGGACGGTGTCGTGCAGCCGCATCCGCCCATGACCCGCGCGTTGAAGGAGGTTGCGGAGGCGTGCCGGAAGGCGGGCATGGAGGTGGTAGACTGGGACTCGGAGCCGCTGGACCACGCCAAGGGCTGGGATATCATATCTTCGCTGTATTGGCCAGACGGCGGTGAAGAGGCTCTCGAGGTGCTCAAGGAGAGCGGAGAGCCCATCCTGCCGCTGACCAAGTTCATTATACAGGAGCAGCCGAGCGTCAAGCATCTCACTCAGCATGAGCTTTGGGAGGTAAGTGTTGCTCCGGCCTGAGAGCCCGACCACTTACTGACACGTTGCGTCGTTGTACAGCTCTGCGGCAGACGAGACCAGTACCGCGTCGACTACGCCCGCGCCTGGACGAAGACGGGCGCAAGGGATGGACGGGAGGTCGACGTCATCCTGTGCCCTCCGTCGTTCGGCGCCGCAACACCGCACGACCAGTCGCGCTACTGGGGATACACGGCGCAGTGGAATCTGCTGGATTACCCAGGCGCCGTCTTCCCCGTCACCACAGTCGATGCGGCCAAGGATGCCAAGGATGTCAGCTACGTTCCCAAGAACGCCGAGGACAAGTTCGTCTACGACATGTACAGCCCGGAGAAGTACGAGAATGCTCCCGTCAGTCTGCAGATTATCGGGCGGAGGCAGTGTGATGAAAAGGTGCTGGCCGCGCTGGTGGAGATTGAGCATGCCCTGGGCAGGAAATAGACGAGGGCTTGGGAGCCGACAAATACTTACAAGTTGGTAGACAAGATATTTAAGCCTGGAATCAATTAAAGTCGCGTCGCGCCAAGGCAGCCCCTCGACGCGTTCCCGACGCGTCTCCGCCCTCCAATCAATCTAGCGTCCACACACAAACGTTTCCCACCCGATCCCAACTCCAGCAAATCTTCCCCCACAACCCACAACCCAGCCGTCACCACCACCACCAAGGCTCTCAGTACCGCCCTCACCGACGCAGTCACGCACGGCAACAACGAAGAAGCAGTCCGCCAGCTGACAGAGAGAAGAGAGGGGCATAGCGGTCACCGAATCTCTCGGTACAACAACCCACAATCCCGCCCGCCATGGCCACCCCAAGCGACGCCGGATTCATGATGTCCGACGCGCCCTCCCGCCCCGGCGCCGCAACGCCCCGGCGCAACATGGGCTTCCCGAGCTCGTCGTCCGCCCGGCCCCGAGGCCCGCCGTCGGAGAACATGGGCACCCCCATGGGCGCTCCCAGCGACGACGAGGGCGATGGCTTCGCCGACGACCAGGTGCCCCGCAGCTCCAGGATCCCCGACGCCGCCAACATCTCCCGCGTCGAGGACCGCATCGGCGTACTGGTCCAGGAGCATTTTGAGTCGTTCATCGACAAGTGAGTCTCTTTTACACAGCGGAGAAGAGAGAAGAGGGCAGGGGGGGGGGACTCTGGCTAACCATTGGCGTGCGACAGCTTCGTCGAAGACCCCCTCTCATCAGGGGCTCCCACCTCCAGCGCCGTCACCACCGACAAGTACTACGTCGCCCAGATCAACGGCATGCGAAACCTGCAGCTGTCCACCTTCTACGTCGACTACAAGCACCTCGCCTCGTGGGAGAACGGCAGTCTAGCCGACGGCGTCATGCGCCAGTACTACCGCTTCCTCCCCTTCCTCACCGCGGCCCTCCACAACATGATCGCCAAGCACGAGTCCCAATACTTCCGCGAGCATCGCCAGCCCACCGCCTCGAGCAACCTGGCCACCTCGGCCGCCAGCCACCAGGGCTCCGCCAGCCAGTCCGAGTCGTCGCACCGCAAGAACGAGAACCAGCAGACGGACAAGCTCTTCTCCATCGCCTTCTACAACCTGCCCCTGGTCTCGCGCGTCCGCGCTCTCCGCGCCGCCAACATCGGCCAGCTCCTGTCCATCTCCGGCACCGTCACGCGAACCTCCGAAGTCCGCCCCGAGCTGTCGCTAGCCACCTTCGTCTGCGAAGCCTGCCGCACCGTCGTCCCCAACGTCGAGCAGACCTTCCGATACACCGAGCCCACGCAATGCCCCAACAACACCTGCCAGAACCGCATGGCCTGGCAGCTCGATATCCGCCACAGCACCTTTGTCGATTGGCAAAAGGTGCGCATCCAGGAGAACAGCTCCGAGATCCCCACCGGTAGCATGCCTCGCACCATGGACGTTATTCTCCGCGGTGAGATCGTCGACCGAGCCAAGGCTGGTGAGAAGTGCATCTTCACCGGTGCCCTCATCGTCGTCCCCGATGTCAGCCAACTGGGCCTCCCCGGCTTGCGGCCGACCGCCATCCGCGATGACCGCAACGCGCCCAGGGGAGCCGATGCTGGTGGCAGTGGAGTCAGCGGTCTCAAGGCCCTCGGTGTCCGCGACCTCACGTACCGCCTGGCCTTCCTCGCCTGCATGGTTGCCCCGGACACAACCACCTCTGGCCAGTCTGCCGGCGCCGGTGCTGCTGATATCGTCAACGCCCTGGCCCAGAACAACGCCAACGAGGGAGACAGGTCCATCGAGGATGCCCAGGCTACCGTCCTGTCGTCCATGAACCCTTCCGAGATCGAAGACCTCCGAGCCATGGTCCACGGCGACCACATCTACTCCCGCCTCGTCCAGTCCATCGCCCCCATGGTCTACGGCCACGAAGTGGTCAAGAAGGGTCTTTTGCTCCAGCTCATGTCTGGTGTGCACAAGAGTACCCCGGAGGGCATGCAGCTCCGAGGGGACATCAACATCTGCATCGTGGGCGATCCCTCCACGTCCAAGTCCCAGTTCCTCAAGTACATCTGCTCATTCGCCCCGCGTGCCGTCTACACCAGTGGCAAGGCTTCGTCCGCGGCTGGTCTCACGGCCGCCGTCATCAAGGACGAGGAAACGGGCGAGTTCACCATCGAGGCCGGAGCCCTGATGCTGGCAGACAACGGCATCTGCGCCATCGACGAGTTCGACAAGATGGACATTGTAGACCAGGTCGCCATCCACGAAGCCATGGAGCAGCAGACCATCTCCATTGCCAAGGCCGGTATCCAGGCCACCCTGAACGCCAGGACCAGCATTCTAGCTGCCGCCAACCCCGTCGCCGGCCGATACAACCGCAAGACCACCCTACGCGCCAACATCAACATGTCAGCCCCCATCATGTCTCGCTTCGACCTCTTCTTCGTCGTCCTCGACGAGTGTAACGAGCAGGTCGATCGCCACCTCGCAGAGCACATCGTCAGCATCCACCAGCTCCGCGACGAGGCCGTCGAGCCCGAGTTCAGCACCGAGCAGCTCCAGCGGTACATCCGCTTCGCCAAGACGTTCCGCCCCGAGTTCAGCGAAGAAGCCAAGGAGGTCCTCGTCGAGAAGTACAAGGAGCTCCGTGCCGACGATTCGCAGGGCGGCATCGGCAAGAACTCGTACCGCATCACCGTACGCCAGCTTGAGAGCATGATCCGCCTGTCCGAGGCCATCGCCAAGGTCAACTGCACCGAGGACATCAGCGCCGAGATGGTCGTCGAGGCCTCCAACCTGCTCCGGCAGAGCATCATCTCCGTCGAGCACGACGACGTCGAGATGGACGACGGCGACACCCAAGAAGACAGCGAGACGCTCCTCCGCGCCGCCGACGCTGCAGCCGGCCGCGACCGCGAGGGCGATGCGGAGATGGCGGAGGAGGAGGAGCCGCCCGCCGAAGGCTCCGCCGCCCCTGAGAAGCGCAAGCACACCATCACGTACGACAACTACATCAAGATGGTCAACATGATCGTCCAGCGCGTCAACGACGACGAGAGCGGCAGCGGCGAGGGCGTCGACGGCGAGGAGCTCGTGAACTGGTACCTCGAGCAGAAGGAGGACGAGCTCGATGGCGAGGACGACTACCACCGCGAGAAGGGCCTCGCCAACATGGTGCTCAAGAAGATGGTCAAGGTAAGCCAGGCTCCACTCCCGGTCCCGTTGGAGAAATGAATCACAACGCTAACTCGCGTACTAGGAAAACATCCTCATGGCGCTCCGTGGCGATGGTGCCACCGACGACGCTGGCGAGGGCAGCTCCGCGGCCGCTGCTCAGGTCGTCTACGTCCTACACCCCAACTGTGCAGTAGAGGAGTACTAGGCCCGCGGCGAAGAAGGGCAATTGTCTCTACGCTGTCTGATGCCGATGTTGAAACGAGAGTAATGAACATGTTAACTAACGGTCACGAGTTGTCTGGGGCCCAAGGGGACAAGGGGCTGGGGGTGTCGGCGTTCTGGAGTATGCGGGGAATATCACGGGGCATTTTGATACTGTTTCTGTCTTTCGATAAAGATGCTTGAAGCCATTGCAAAGAGGCTGAGGATGTTTGGCTGGTGGGTAGATGGATGTATCTGTAGGGCTCCTCAAGGCTCGATAGGTGACGAATATCATGCATGAATAGATAGAAGGCCCAAGGGCAGTGTGGCTTTGTCACTCAGATCACTCTACATCGGGTCTTGGATGGTTATGTTGTCACATCACACATCGAAACACACAATGGATAGTCATGCATGATTTGAGAACGTTTTGCGTACTTTGTGTGTAGCTGTCAGCGCGTCAACTATCTTCAACAGCGTTGTCAGACCGGCACCTCTCCCACCGTCATCATCATCCATCCTCCCGAAAGTGTGTCCAGTTCCGGTTTGAAAGTTCAAAAGTGTTGCTCCCTGGCTCCTCCCCGGTTGTTCCCCGAAACGTAAACCAGTAGGCCGTCGTCTCAAAAAGAACCCCAAACCAAGCAAAAATCCAAGGGGACCTTTCCTTAAAGATTCGTCGTCGTCAAGTCAGGAAGCCCCTCATGTTCCCGCAATTGGGGGAGGGTCCGTGGCCGTACGACGTCGTTTCGTTATTGTTCGTTCGTTCCAAGAATCGATTAGATCTTCAAAAGAGTCTCCGTCCATTAGCAAAAGGGGGCTCAGGCCTCCGGAGTGTGGTCGTCGGTACATATGCTGCCGACTCGGTCGGGCACCGGCAGAGTAGCCAGTAGAGCTAGAGTCCAGGACGATATTTTGTGAAGAAGCAGGAGGTCAAGAGGTTCGCGAAGAAGAGGGAAAATTAAAAAACAAGAAACAATAGTAGAGAATACTCTCGAAAGCTTTGCAAGCCCAAGCCTATTGCAGAACCCAAAAACGGGCCCATCGCAAACCCGCCATGCCAAATACGTCATGGAATACACGCACGCTCCAAAGTTGTACACGCTCGCCGTAGACTATGTCGAAGTCGAAGCGAACAGCCTCCCAGGCACCAAGGTCGGTGCAAAGGATTGTGACAGTGAGGGTTCCTCCCACATGTTGTATGTGGGACAGGGATCTGAGCATCAGGAGGATGCGCCAGATGGTTAGATTGAATAGACAAGAGTGCTCTGCTAATATTATGTAGAATCGCTCAGGTTGATACCGCACCCAACGTCGTCATCTCAACGATTTGCTTAGGTGGACAACGAAGTGGGAGTCGCTGAGGCGCGGGTCCAATTATCGGATCCTCGGCTGCGATATGTGCCACGGCTGCCACGGCTGCCACGGCCGCCTCGGTCGCCACGGTCAGAGGATGAAAGGCCATGCTCAGCACGAGAGGTCGAGGCATCTCTCCTATCTCCTCGACGCTCGTGCCCGGATCCCCGGTGTCGGGGTCCTGCTCGGATATGGGAGCCTCGCCCACCGCGTGTTGCGGAGAAGGGGACCGTGACGATCTTTGGCTCCGTCATGCCGGGGAACTGAATTTTCATGGCATTGCCGCCGCCAACTACCTCTGAAGGGAAATAGTACGGCTCCATGATAGCCGGCTGGATCAGGAATTTCTTGGGAAGCGGCTTCGTTTGCGCCAATGCCGGCTGCCAAGCCGCCTCGGGTGCCTTGTGGGGTAGCCTGATCTGAGGGAGGGATCCCATCTCCTGCTCCTCGAAGCACTCCTCAGCCATTGGCTTCGTGATGGACGCCCGCTGGGTGCCAACCGGTCGTGCAGTCGGGGGTGCTCTAGGAAGGGATACAGTAGCAGAGTCCGGTAGAGTTGCGTGGTCCAACGCGCTCTTACTAGCGGGATCCACGCCAATCGACTTCTGTGGCGGAGACTTCGCGCCGTTCAGAAGGCTGTTGATTCGGCTCTGCCACTTCTCTTGAGTGGCCTCGCCAGCACTGAGGGGGACACGATGAGGGCTGAGGGGGGCTCTGGGGTCCTTGAAGGGAGGCGGGTTAGCCCAGCCAAACTGTGGCCTAGACTGCGAAGACTGAGAGGCGGTCATGGTAGGAGGCAACTTCACGACTGGCTGAGGCTTAGGCAGGGAAACGTGAGGACGCATCACATCGCCCTCATACACCGGGTGTCCCTCCATGGTAGGAGGCGGCGGGGTCGGAGACTTGGATCGCGCGTCAACGGGAGCAGCATTCTCAAGCCGGATATCCTTCATAGGGAAGAACCGCGATGAGCGGCCTTGGGGGCCTGTTGCCTTGCCGCCTGGCAAGACAGATGTACCGCCGACTCCTGGGTTTACGCCGTTCGGGCCCTGAGGAAGCTCATCCTGGGTAGAGGGAATAGAGGCATTTGCGCCTCCGGCTCCAATTAGTCCGTCATGAGCTCCAGAAGGGAGGCCACCTCGGTTAGGCGGGCTGTTCGCAACATCCTCTCCGGGCGCCCTCCAAGGACCAGGACGGTGTGGCTGGGCGTCGGGTACGGCAACGACTCGGCGAGTGCCATCACCAGGAGCATGAACTGGGCGCCAGGTGTCTTTGATGGCGGGTTGAGCATCCTCAATAGACAAACCTCGTTCGGCGAGCTGACGTTCCCGCTCGGCTCTTTCGGCTAATCTTGCGGCGCTCAACTTTTTGTCGTTGTCGGATACCGTGGCTACCCACTTACTCGCAAGATCTGTACCAGTAGCGCCATATCGCGGCGCCCTGGATCCAATCGGTGCGGGAGGCTGTGGTCGGCCCTGAGAGGATGTTTGTCGCAAAACGTTTGGGGGTGCAATTGGCGACGGACCCTTGTTGCCTTGCGTGGGGGCACTGCTATCGACAGGGAGGCGTCCAAGGTCAGTATAGAAGGTTCCGTTACCGAGCCCTCGATCGTTGTTGGGAGATCCCCAGACATTGCGAGAAGATGGCTGGGACCCAGAAGACCATGAGGAAAACCGCTCCTGTCTGGGCGCTGAGGCCGATGCTGATGCTGAGGCGGCAGCCCAAAGGCCGGTCGGCTTAGGCTCTTGACCATGGGAAACACGCCTGGGAGCTGGTGTTGTGGCGTTGACGGGAGAGTTAGCCTTAGTGTCTGGTGAGGTCGCCTCCTCCTGAACTGGTGCGGCTACTTTGTTCCCATCTTGGGGCGACTGAGCAGGGCCCTGGGCCGAGGGCACACTACTTTCGCGCTGTTGAATATGAGTCGGCTGAGAAGAATAGTCCTGCTTCGGCGTTGTCTCCTTCTTTTCGGTCTTCTTCTCCGGTGGGGGGCCTAATGCTTCCAGCTTCTTCTGGATGCGCTCGCGGCGTTCGGCTTCCTCTCGGGCCTCCTCATCGTGGCGCCTCTTCCTAGCAAGTTCATTTCGTTCCCGCATCAGCTTCTTCTGATACTCAACTTCGTCCACTACAGGCAAGACTGGTGGGGGATGGCCCGAAACTGCCTCCGGTGGGGGGCCAACTTGGTGAGGAGTTGCAAATGCGGCACGGGGCGATGCACGAGGCATCCATCCCGCCTGCCTTGGAGGCCCGTGGGCCGAGATGGCCAAGTTGCCTGGAGATACTGGGCTCTCAGTTGAGCCTGCAAAGGATGGCCGACGGGGACCCAGATGTTCAGGGGGGTGCATAGTTCCTTCGTTACCCTTGCCCATTCGCATGAATGATCCGCTTCCGCCGCTGACGTTGGACGAACCTCGCCGTCTGCCAAAGGGCACTTCTTGAGTACCCCTGTTGGTTTGGAACGCGCTGGATGGTTCAGCCGGGTGATCGGATGGCGCCGGGCGCTGCAGTAGCGACGGATGTCTTGGGTGTTGTTCCATTCTCATAGAGCCGCGGCGATCAGGCACAGGCTCATAGCGTCCAGAGTGGGAGTTGTAAAGTTCTCTGCCGCCAAGGGAGCCTTCCCTCCAACCAGATCGGTTGAAGTCGTCGGCAGCAATCTCCTTAGGAGGAGGAGTCATGCCCTTCAAAACCGACGCGCGCGCGAGCTGTGCTGCCTCGGTAGCTGGCGATGCCTTCTCTACAGGAGGTAGAGCGGCCCAAGGGGATTTGATTGGTGTTGGCGGGGCGGGAGGTTTGGCAACAAGCGTGGGCTTATCCTGCGAGCCGCTCTTAAGGATCAACCCCTTACCAGAAGCAAGGCCGCTCGATTTCGCGAGGGGAGAGCCAACTGTGGCCGACGGAGCTTGCGGAGCTGGTGACCTAGGCTTCTCAAGGAGCTTTGCCTTGGAAGTAACGGAGCCATTGTCGGAAGCCGGAGCCGGAGGATGGGCGCGAGTTTGGGCCTGAGCCTGGGCCTGGGCTTGGGCTTGGGCTTGGGCTTGGGCGGCGCGAGCTTGAGCATGAGCATGGGCTTGAGCATGGAGATGGGCATGACCGATGCCGTGAGCATGGACATAGACAGGAACTGCGCCAGGTGGCTGATCGGGATGCTCATCAGGATGCGGTAGAGTAGTCTTGGTACCATCGCCCCAGGTGATGGCGTCGGGGGCCCAGTCCTCGTCGTCATCGTCAATATCTGCCCATTTATTTTGGCCCGGAGCTTCTTCTTCTTCTAGGCGACTAGCCATGTGAATTCCGTACTTCTTCAGCTCCTCATCGGTAAATTTCTTGGGCTCCTGGACAGGGGGGGCTAAATAGCCTAGTCAGCAAGTCTGGCATTCAATGACCTCAAAATACATAACATACGGCGGTTTTTGTTCCAAACAGCGCTCGGATCAGGTGCAGAGCCGGGTTTTCCTCCATTCACGGTCGACGAAAATCGAGGAGAGGAATCGCGAACACTGCTGCCGGTCTTGGCTACCAGTCGGGGTCGAGAAACCGAGAGAGTAGCCGAGCCGGTGGGAGGTGTGCTAGATCCGGCAAGCGGTTTATCGGTAGTCGTGGCAGAAGCGCTGCTAGCATTTGCCTTGGCCGCGAGGAAGGTTCGATTGACGGAGACGGATTTGAAGGTAGCCGGCTTCTTGACCGAAGAGGCTGTGCGGCCGTGCCCCTTGTCGCCATCTTTGCTCTTTGATCCATCCGCTTTCGAAGCTTCCGTGTCAGAACCTCCACTGGTACTAACGTCCGTGGAATGAACCTGATCGTCGACGCTTGTGATGTGTTTGTTCTCGATATCATCGATGCCAGGAGTAGCATTTACAGACGAACGGTAAAGGTCGACATCCTGGGTAGTGGGTGACTGTAAAACCTCGAATCAGTCGCATGGTCGGCAAACATTCAGCCTAGGAAGGAAGCTAAGCTCCGCAAACAGTAACCCAGCAGGCCATGGCAAAAGGCCCAAGCAAAGCACGGAAACCGCAGCAAATCACTTAGGGTATACCGAGGGAGGACAGTGGGGATGAAGGTGAGGCGGAGCACAGGGCTGAGGGAGGCAGAGGCAGATGCAAACTCACGAGCTGGGATTCGGAGGCAGGGGCATCGACGGCTCTGTCAACGGCAGCCTCTGTTGCCATCATACGTCGTGAATTTGCGCCGTTTGGTTTAGGGATCGGAGCGAAAACAGCACTCGTAGACTGTTCACCTGCTTGGTCGCGTGAGAGTCGTCGGTGGCCTTGCGCTAAGAAGCTTGAAAGGCGATCCGGGGTGTAGATGGAATCGTTTTGCGCCGCGGGGCGGGGAGAGTTCGCTGGTCCAAGAGAAGGGCGGGAGAGGATGGGAGAGACAGAGAGTGAGAGGCTCGCGTAGTTCGGAGTCCGTTTCGCAGCGGAAAGGAGGAGGGAGATGATCTGGATGGGAGGGCCGATCGATTGTCGGGGGGCGGGAGCCGTGGATTTGTTTGCGTAGGCAAAAGGAACGACGGGCGTTGAAGTGAAGGTAAGGGTAAGGTGGTTTCGAGGTACCGGAGTAACTGCGGCTGACAGGCCTTGGTGGTGATGCGGAAGGCCCAGGCCCGCCCCAGCAGAGCCCAAGGCCCCAAAGCCGACGACTCGACAGAGACAATCGCCTGATTTAGGCCTAGCGGGCAGAACGGGGGGCGGCCATCCAGCGTGGTTGGGCAAGGATGCAGCCCGGTACCTCCCATTTCTCGCCTGCAGCTGGCCGAATGACTGTGCCGAGTCGGCACACTGCAGGGACCTTAGGTACCTGACCTGGCGTCGCAAGTTACGAGGCGGACCGTGGCTGATTGTCCCAAACACACCCGAGTAGGGCGGTCTAGTGCGTCTCAGTAGTGGTGTCTTCCCTGAAGGTCCACCCGAGCAGGGGCGTGATTCCACTAGTCGAGCAGCGCCGTCAGCCCAGGTCGCTGTGAATGATGGAGAGTTGCACTATGCACATGATAATTGAAGGGGGAAAAATGCTTCCAAAAAAGTCCTTGGTCCTCGCGCTCGCGCCCAGTTGCAACTCTCCCTGTTCCGTTTTCAACAGAAGCACAGCAGCTCTGTGCTGCCCGGTGAAGTCTCCGCGTCCAGCTTCCGCCTTCTTCCATATCGTCACTAGGCCGATCCAGCGTCGACTACCCTACACTACTGGCATTCGCCGTGGTCTCCCCACCACCCCTCATCACCAGACTTATTACCAACGTGGGGTGCTTCAAATACTCCCTCGTCTTGGAACTGATTCAAGTCACACAGTCAGAACAATGGCGTCTGCTGCATCTTTAGTTGAGTCGGCCAAGAAGTCAGCCGCCTACCAGGCCGTCAACGACCACCTGCGCCCCGAGTACAAGTACATCGGGATCGGTTCCGGCAGTACCGTCGTCTACGTTGTCGAGGCCATTCTCAGCAAGGGTCCCGAGTTCTATGGCGGCATGGTCTTTATTCCCACCGGAAGCCAGTCTAAGGGCCTCATTCGCAACGGGGGCCTCACGCTCGCTAACCTTGACGAGCGTCCGGTTGTCGACGGCAAGCCCGTGGCTCTCGATGTCGCTTTCGATGGCGCCGACGAGGTCGACGAGGATTTGAACCTCATCAAGGGCGGTGGTGCCTGTTTGTTCCAGGAGAAGCTCGTTGCCATTGCCGCCAAGAAGTTCATCGCCGTTGCTGGTGAGTCCGAACACTTGTCCTTTAAGTCTAATTAGGGGCTCGTCATGATTCCCACTTCCTGCGAAGAGACACTACTGATATAAGACGCCTCACACGCGAAAAGATTACCGCAAACAGTCTCCCCGCCTATGCACCACCTGGAAGACCATCCCCATTGAGGTCCTCCCCCTCGCAGCCCCTGACGTACTCCTCCGCCTCCGCGAGATGGGCTCCCTGTCCCCGATAGTCCGCTCCGGACTCCCCAGCAAGGCCGGCGAGTGCGTCACCGACAACGGCATGTGGATCATCGATGCCCCCTTCCAGCCGCTGCTGCTGCCCAAGGACATAACTGTCGAGGCCGAAGGCCGCGGTAAGGACGGCAAGTGGCAGGTAAAGACGCTTGCCGACGAGCTCCTGAAACTGCCTGGAATTGTTGAAATTGGCCTGTTCCACGGCTTCAACGGTGACGAGGCCATCAAGCTTGGGAAGCAATTGCAGGCGCAGAAGCCTGTGGCTGCCTACTTTGGTCTGGCCAACGGAGAGGTGCAAGTGCAGAACGCTGCTTAGAAAAGGAGAGATGAAAAGAAACTCGAATTCTCAGGGACGAAACAAGCGATGATAGATTCTGGATATATTATAGTAGTTTTACCAAACGGCGGCTTTAATGCATTTCACCAGCAACAATGAAGTATCGCAGGCCTCTACTGCGAAAGGAGTCCGAAGTCCGAAACACGTGCATCCAATAAGAGTATACTTAGTAGAAAGCCACTCACCAACTACCTACTAGTACTGTGCTTGCTCGACTCTATCACAATGTTAATCCGTCATTCTTCTACACACTAGCATTGTCACCGAGTGGGAATTGAGTTCAAGAAATATGCCTCTTCCTGAATAGGAGAAGTCCTACTCCCTGCTCACAACTCAGATCTAACTCAAACCCACTGTGTAAATTATGCGGAGCCATGACTCCTCGTTGAAGGAGCAGACAACTCCATATTCTACATGATTGGGGAGATATATAGTGTCATCCCAATTTGCATTACACATTTCTAGAGCGACCGGATTATTTTATCTATCAGTCAGCTCACCGAATCAACCTTCAAGTAGACTCACGCTAATGCAAACAACACGCCGTCATTTTAGCGAAGGCTCGACATCACAGTCTATATCAAGCATGGTCACAGAAGAAGCCTATTGGCATGTGGGAGATATGCCGCATCGCTTGCGTGTTAAAGATACATAGGGAGCCAAGGCGTGTTCTACCACACGTTAACACGTTTCGGGAGAATATGTACACAGCCATTCGCCCCCTCTCAGACAATCATCTGACTAGCCATCCATAAGCGCGTTTAGTGGGCGTTATTCTTGTGGTGGCCTAGCGATCCAGGTTAGCTGTTGCCATGTCGAAAGCTCCCCGCTGCTAGTCGCCGACGGGAGTCGGAGATACATACGGAGGTGGAAGTAGTAGTTCTGAGCGTAACCGATGGCGATGAGGACGACAATGGCGTGAATGATGGCTGCACCGAGTCAGTATGAATATGGCCCGAAATCGGAAAGGTCGAGGGGAGTCCATACGTTTCGCTGAGGGGTTCTTTCCAAAGTGCTTCTCCTGGTACTTGCCGAGGATGCCCTTGGCCTTGAGCTCGGGAGCGGCACCTCGGGGGAGTTTCTCGTAGAAGCTGACAACGCGCTGCATACGGATAGCATCAGGAGCGCCGCCAATGGCCTGTGTTGATCGATCTAGTCAGCCTCCAATGTTCAATCCTAGCAACGGCGTAGCTCGGTGCCAATTCATCGTCGCTCCGGCGCTGGATGGTATAGAGCTCTCGTATCGAGTGAATCCTCGTTCGGGGACTTCAAGGTAGAATCGCAGTTCGTCGCGGGGTGCATACCTTGGGAGAGGCGACCTATTTTGATGTCCGACGTTAGCAACGGAAGCAATCGGAGGACTGGGGCTCATTGCGGCCCATAACCGAGGACTCCTTCTCTCACCTTGGGGGGGATGAGCGTCGAGAGCGCTCGGCGGGTGACGAAGCTCATGATGGCGAGTGGTCGGTAACTAGAAGCTCGAAGAATTGCTCAATTGCCGCGTTGGTCCGTCGAGGGTCTTCGTGACGCTCAATTGCAGGGCTGATGGAGTGGGTTTTCGTCGAGATGTTTAGTAGCGAGGAACTTGCCTTGCCGAAAAGCACTCGTCCGGCGTCGTCGGCGAAACGTCGTTCCGTCCCAGCCAATCAGCACCACCCCGTTCCAGCTTGCTCGACTTCGACAATCGCCGCAACCCACCGTCGTCAGGCACAGAATCGATCACGCCTACGCCCACCAGCCAGTTCAATTGAGCGCCCATTGCTGCATCATGGCCTCTCTCCGATCCCAGAGCGCGGCTCGCCTTCTCCGAAGCGCTGCCTCTCCCCGCGTCGCCGTCTCCGTCACTCCTCGCCGCTTCGAGAGCTCCGTTACCACTACCCGCGGCACCGTCCCGGTTTCTCCCAGCACCAACAACCAGCCCGACTACACTATCCATTCCGACAAGGCGACCTCGTGAACGATCCCAACGCCCCGTTGAAGAACCGTACAATGATATGCTAACCGCTGTCCAGTACTTTTACCCCGGTCCCCAAGACGGTTCAGGTCGGTAGCGAGGAGATCCTGCCTGCCGCCACCATCTCGGGCGCTCCCATCGAACTGCAGGCCCGAACAGTCCGGTTAGTTTGAGCCTCACCCTTGTCGTAACGATTCTCGCTCTAGTTGCCCAGGCATTGACAGGAACACACAGCATCTACCAGGAGACCAAGCCCGCGACTCAATCCGGCGAGTGGCGCGGCCAGCGTTGGCGCATGGACTGGGACATTCTCCCTAAGGGTCATCGATGGGAAAACCCGTTGATGGGCTGGCAATCGTCGGCTGATTTCATGCAGGGCACTCACATCAACTTCAAGAGCAGAGAGGACGCCATCCACTTCGCTGAGAAGCAGGGCTATGAGTACTTCGTACAGGAGCCCAAGTCCAGGAAGATCAGTCCCAAGGCTTACGCCAACAACTTTCTCTGGTCCCCCAAGAAGCTCAAGCACATCAGGACGAAATAGATGGATGTATCGTTACGTGGCATCATGCTGTAAATAGACTCCTTTCATTACCCAGTGGTACCAATTTCAATGGCCTTAAAGCTTTCCACCACGTCCTCGTTAGACGAACACGTAACATTAGAAATCCTCACTTACGAACGCATCAACTTTGGGCAATTCTGTAGATTCGATCAAGGCCCAAATTCCAAACGCGCAGTGTGATCCTATGCGCAAAAAGAGGAACGTGGACTTGTTTGTGTATCTAGCAAACCTTCGTTTACGCCATGGAGATGACTTATCTCCATATATCCTGCCTTGAAGGACAATCCCCAACGCCTAACATGAGTTTGAAACAAAAACCTCGTCGCCAACGTTAACAATTCATGAACACCCGTCTCTCATATCGATATGCGGCAAGATATCAAGTCGTAATCATAGCTTCGTGGCCGTTCTCCCCATGCATGGATCGCCTGCTTGAGTTGTCACCCTCTTCTCCATTGAGGCCAATGTCCAAACGATCTGGAAGACTTTTGCCCTTATCCCGAGCCGTGTTCTCGGCCCAAACTCGCATTTTTACGAGCTGGCGGATGGCAGCATCCCGTCTCAGGGATTGCTTTTCCAGGATAGCTCTGTTGACTTTGTCTGCCACTTCCCGACGCAGGTCTGGATGTAGCAATGCAGCAAGGCGAGGCTCAAGGGAATCTGAAGGGAAGAGAAGCAAAGCCATAGTCCTCTCCAGGTCCTCCAAGAACTTAGGATTTGTGGGGGCCCTTGGTCCAAGTTGTTCCGTAGCGAATTTCAGGGCCGGAGCAATGTCCCCATTGGTGGCGTTGCAAGAGCGAATAAGTTCGACGAGCTGAAGCCGCAGCAATGCAAAGTGTAGCGCCTTGTCTTCGTCCAGAATCTATGCAACTTGTTAGATCTCTTAGATTGACAAAACAGTGCATTTAAGTAAAGTGTAGATATGGCAAGGTAATCATAAAAAAAGTGGTTGTTTCTCATCAAAGGCCCGAAGGCACTAAGAGTGGTGCATGTAAAACTCGTGTTCTAATCATGTAGAATGGTCGGGTTGTTGAAATGGAAAAAGGGGAGCGTACCTCGGGGTCTAGATCATTCAAGGTCTCGATCGCCGTCTGGATGTTTCCACCATGGATGGAGTTTTGGATATCCTGTCTGGCCTGGATGGAGCCGGTATCCTGGTGTGGTTGCAGGTTTGCTTCCTTGGAGAAGTTTGCAGCAGCATTGGGGTAGCCTTCCATGGTTAGGTAGTCCAGAATGAGGGCGTTGATATCACTGTGAGGTTTGTTAGCAACTGCAACGGCAAGATTACGGAGCAGCAGCGAAGGAGCAAAGTTGGGGGTGATTCAGAAAAGAAGAAGATAATATCGTGTTTTCCGCATTATATGCTAGGAGAGATTCCCATTGATAACGTTCATCAGGTCACAGGTGATGGAGCGGAGGCAAATAGAAAGTCCAGCAAGTGGAGACAGCATATAGCTTACCTTTTAGGCGACTTGACGTCCTCGACACGCCTGTCAAAGGCATGTTTGGCGGGCGTTGCAGTAGAAGAGGAGGATGTCTGGGTAGGAAGGCAGTTAGCGTCTGAGTGGGTAGAAGAGCTACTAGCGGGAGGAGGCGGCTGTTGAGGGAGACGTACCATGATTTCCAGCTCTTGCAAGGGTTCTGACACAAGCAACTAAGCTGTCAGAGAAGGTGTGAAGAGGAGGTGTGAGGGGAAGAGAGGAGCCGTAGCCGGGAAAGCAGGCTGGAAAAGGCTGATTCAGCGCATTTGGGAGGTAGACAAGAGAGCTGGTCTCTAGTGAGAGAGAGCTCGAGCTCGTGGGAAGCTTGTTGAGGGAGGAGAACAAGCTTTGCAAATGAAGAAGGAGGGAGGAATGCAGAGGAGAAGAGAAAACGAAAGTGATTGGGAGAAGGAAAAGAGCCGCCGGGTTTTCGTGGACCCAGTCCGGCGAGCGGGCTGCGGGGCCTATCATGTGACTAAGATTATTGTCAGACAGGGGACCCGGCTGAAGGGGATGACTAAGGCCACGGAAGCCCGGATGATCCGGAAGACGGGAATTCCCTCAAAGACAAGGGGCCGGAAGAGGAACACGACCACACGGTGACAACAACACCAATTCTAGCGATGATCACATCAATTGAATCACATTGCTAGGCTTCATTATCATCATCTATTTTTCTGTGATCAAATCACCCGAAATTCGGCCCGTTAGACCCACTTACGATCGATCACGTGTCCAACAATTATGGCCCACCTGAAAGCTTCCTCACGCTGCGTGGTGCCTGAGGATTCAAAGTGGCACGCACTACACTACGTCCTCGCCTTTTTTCCTTTTTGAAGCAGATTGGTATTTGGGATCTCATGGTGGAAGTGATCACACGGAACAAGCTACCTATACCTCGGTCATCATGAACAGTCCTTGTTTCTTCAGTGAGAAAAGTACTTACAAGGCTACTTACACGGGTACTTCTTGATGCTGATTCGAGAGTAGAGCACTGAACTCTGAGATGATTGTGCAGATGGTACATACAAATTTGAGGTCCTGGAACTCTATCCTAGCCATCCAGCGCCCCTGACTTTGGATAAGTTGTACCAACGATGATTTTCGCAGTCAAGATTTCATAGAGAACGACTTTAACGACCAAGCCTAGCAACCCGGGGCCACACGTGAGAAGTGGTAACTTGAGAATATAGAATGCAAAATATTGAAAATGACTATTCTACGTCATAGAGAATGTTCAAATGACGTTAAGTTGATTGACACGTAGATCAATCGCGCTGTTCGTCCCAGCAAATCGGCAAAGTGGGCAGTTTTAAACAGAATTTTCATATAATGTATGGTTGGCGCACTAAGAGCTGGGGTAATCATGACTGTCAAGCGAGATAATGTCAATTAAAGCCTGGAAGGCACTGACTGTAAGTGTCAAAATAAAAGGCTGTGTAGTAATAGAGCGAAAGCGTAGAGGCAACAAGCATTTTCCCAGACGGCCAGAAGCCTGGTCTAAGGTGAGGGTGCAAGCGTGCCCAGTAGCTTCAAGGGACTAACCAAACCCGATATTCGTGTTCAATCCAACGTGGACAATCTCAATAAAGGCCGCCTGGGCGGGAGAAAGAATAGTAACGTGAGTCACGTTGAGTTGGCATAGGGAGACTATTGCGCTCATGATGAAGATGTCAAGTTGCAGATGAAAGAAGGACATGTAACGCCATAAAAAACTATACTCTGAATGCAACTAATAGGTAGTATTTTGACCTGAATTCCTATAGCCTATGTATCAATTCACAGTGGCATACTTCTTTAGTTACCTTCCCGCCCACTTTAAATCAAGCCGCCAAGGCATTCTGGCGCAGCCCAGCCAGCGCTTCAGTTGCGGGCCATCTGAGACTATTTTACCTTCCGTTATCCCAACGCAGTGCTGACATGTTCGGATAAGGACGGGACCCATGTGCGCATCTGGATGCCATGTCCGGAGCAACTGACCCAATTTAGAAGCTCGGGTTGTCGCTGGGGAGCCACTGAGATAATGGCGGGGGGCCGCCTCATGCAGGGCGTCCAGCCCAACACCTCCTCGTCAGCCACTCGCTCATCTGTCCTTCGTGATACAATAGGCGACCCGGGATGCATTGCATGAAGCGGGATACAACAGAGAAGGTGATAGCCAGAATGATGGCGGCGTTTGTTCTCAAATAGGAAAGTATTGGCATGCAGGTTCTCTGAACACGAATACCCGTGGTCCATATATTGTTCCCTGGTCTTAGCCATGTGGTCACAAGCCAGAGTCTTTACAGTGGTACAATTTCCCAAGCCACAGTCAAGTTATTCAACTAATACTGTCCGATTAGATCCGCTAGACTGCAATACCAAGCCTTTTGGTCATGAGCTGTTTCTCACATCCTGGCCTAATGCTTATCTCTTGACAAGACGTAGAGAGAGAATTGGTGAGCGGCGTCTAGCTTATTTAGTTGCTATGGGGTAGGTACCGGGCAGGCTTCTGGCGGCCGGGCGCCGCCGTTCAAGGCCCCTACAGTAGGAGGTCCACAGCACGGGCACACTACCAAGGTACCCGGCTAGCTACCTGGGCTACCTATCGACTCCTCTCTTCTCCCTTCTCCATATTCAACTCCCACAACCGGATTTTGGTCTGGCTGGAGACAAATAGACACGCTTTCTCTCTTTTGTCTCCCTCAGTCTCGGTTTGACTGGTACAGCTTGGTCCGACCGACAGACTCGTGCTCGCTGTTCAGCAGTTCACACCCGTCTCCATAGCGCCGCCAGTCTTGGTGACAGGGGACAGGGCTGCCCTGAACACGATGCAGGGCGTTTTCTAGGTGCTGAGCAACTTCCAAAACAACGACCTGGTCGCTGTGCCCTCCACCTTCTCTGGGGCTTCTTTTCCCGGCCTACCTAATCCCTCGCCTGGGACCATCACCATCTCGAGAGCCGACTGTCAACGGCCACCGCTGCCCATCATGGCCAATCTCGAGAGCCATGTCACGGTTCAGAAGCGGGCCTACTACTCGCCTCCGTGGGCCGACGTCAGCATCATTGGCGTCGCCGGCAGCTCTGGCTCGGGCAAGTCTACGTTGGCCCAGGCCATTGTCAAGAAGCTCAACTTGCCATGGGTCGTTATTCTGTCAATGGCATGACCCCCTGTCCAGTTGCTTTCGTCATGCTTATGCTCATTGTCTTCGCAGGATTCCTTCTATAAGACGCTGACGCCTGAGCAATCTAAGCTCGCCTTTGCTAACGAGTATGACTTTGACTCGCCAGAGGTATGGCCTTGCAATCATAAATCCACCTCACCCATAGCCAGAGATATTGACCTCTCGGGCACCATAGGCCATTGACTTTGACATCTTGGTCGAGAGGCTGCGCGATCTCAAGGCTGGGTACGTCCATCTCTAAAATCGGAACTGGACGTTGGCTGACGCTGCCTGGGACAGGAGGCGGGCAGATATCCCCGTCTACTCGTTTGCCAAGCACCAGCGCCTTGAGCACACGACCTCCATTTACTCCCCGCACGTGCTCGTCTTGGAGGGAATCTTTGCCCTCTATGATCCGCGGGTCCTGGAGCTGCTGGACATGGGCGTAAGTCGACAACGTCTAATGATCTGGTCGGTGAAGCTAACACGGTTGCCACTAACGTCAGATTTACTGCGAAGCTGATGGAGATACTTGCTTGTCACGAAGAAGTAAGTACCCCGCGAGTAGCCAACCATCACGTTTGTCGAGAACTGTAACTAAGGCGTGGTTGATATCAGTCGTTCGTGATGTACGAGAGCGCGGCCGTGATATCGAAGGTGTGATCAAGCAATGGTTCGGATTTGTCAAGCCCAATTTCGAAAAGGTTGGTAGAGCATCGTGCGACATGCTAAGTTGAGCACAGAAGCTAACGCAATCGCCTAGTTCGTTGAGCCTCAACGGAAGGTAGCCGATCTCATTGTGCCCAGAGGGATTGAGAATCGTGTGGCACTCGGTGAGTTTGTTCATGAATATGATGGGACGAGGATAAACTTGTTGACATAGGCCAAGACATGATGGTGCAGTTCATTGAGAAGAAGCTCTTTGAAAAGTCGCGGCACCATCGAGATGCTCTATCCCAACTAGAAGTTGCCTGTAAGGAGTCGCCGCTTTCTGATCGGGTTGTGGTTCTCGACGCCACGCCGCAGCTAAGGTTTATGAACACCATCCTCCAGGACATTGATACTGGTCCGGAAGACTTCATCTTTTATTTTGACCGGCTGGCCGGCCTTATCATAGAGCAGTAAGGTGCCCTTGGATCCAGGACTTGGCGACTCGGGCTGACGCGTGCATCATTAGGGCCCTTAACAATGTCCAGTTTGAGGAGGCAATCATCGAGACCCCTGCGGGTAACAAGTACAGTGGACTCGCGCCCAAGGGCGAGGTTTGCGCCGTGCTGGTGCTCCGGGGTGGCTCGGCGTTCGAGCCGGCGCTGCGGAAGACGATCCCGGACTGCCGGACGGGCCGGGTCCTGATCCAGTCTGACTTTTCCACAGGAGAGCCGGAGCTGCACTATCTGCGACTGCCGGACAACATCCAGGACCAGGAGAGCGTACTGCTGCTCGACACGCAGATGGCGAGCGGCGGTGCAGCGCTGATGGCGGTGCAGGTGCTTGTAGATCATGGGGTCGCCCAGAACCGCATTGTGCTGGCGACGTACTCGGCGGGCAAGGTTGGGCTGCACCGGCTCACGTCGGTGTTTCCAGAGATCACGGTGGTGGTTTGCAACATGCTAGACACGCAAGACGAGCGATGGGTGGAGCGAAAGTATTTCCGTTGTTGATGACTAGGATCTAGATTTGGATCTGAGTTGGTATGCATTGCATGTTGGATGCTTGATTTGGTCCGAGTCGGGATGCGTATCTCGTTGTCTCTAGTCTAAGTACTTACCCGCGCAGCACCTTAACTGGATGCTGTCTGGCGCTCACTTGGACCACAGAAGGCACCAACAAAGATGATGTAAACAATCAATCGCGTGGAGCGGCATCGGCCAGAAAAATTGCATGGCCCATGTGAGCGGTATAGTTATACATAGTAAACAGTGGGAGCAGATCCGGTATTTCCGGAGACGCCGTCATTACGGAGTCGTGTCGCGGTCCACATCACCAAATATCACTCGATTGGCGGCCGAGCTGCGAACCAACCAACCAACCCTTACCCTTTCGCAGTAAGACGGCCCGTTAAGTAGCTTAGCCGACTGTTCCGGTATGTATGGTAGACCTAGTCAGTCAAGGTATCTGCTTTGTAGCGATCTGGAACCGTGGTTCCAGTCATCTATCATTCATCATGACAGGGGCGAGGAGCAAGCATTACGAAACACTTACATACACAGATGAGTGTGCGAAGAGTAAGTAGATAGGCCTAATAGATAGATTGCAAGCGTCGTTCCGCCAGAGTGGTCGAGCGAGCGCGGTCGCAGTGCAGCTGGGTACCTAATAGTCGGCGGCGCCGCCGATGGTCGGTCGCCGAGCCAAGAGTTCATTGTGCGGCGTCTCTTTTCTAGGTAGTGAACGTCAGCTTCCCTGCAATGACGTAGAGCATACTTACACTGTGGTAGTTTTCCCTGGAGGGTAATTACGTCGTAGCCTACCTCAACTTACCTTATCCACGCCCTCTACACCAACCCTTTCCACACAAACCTCCCATCTTCTTCAATCATTTACCCCTCTCCTCCTTGTCTCTCACTTCATCCGACCAGTTATAGTCAATTGACCTACACCACCTCCAGGGATCCCTCTTTCGCACGACATGTTGAGTGGCCGGTAGCTCTGAGCTCCCCTCCCTCGTACTCTCTATCCCTCGCTCGTAATTCACTGCTCGTCCTTCACATCAAACGAACTCGATCCTCCGCGATCACAGCCACAACCATGTCGGCCTCTTCGCTCACTGCCATGCGCCTAGCCCGCGCTCGCAACTGCACATCATTTGCCGGCTCTCGCAACGCCCTATCCTTCGTCGCTGCCCGCCCACGATCCCCAAGGCAGCTGAGGACCTTCGCCAAATTATCTGGCGCCTCTACGACCAAGCGCACCCAAGCCACGAACGCTGCCGTTCGACTTCCCTCACACTTCTTCGTACGCGCCCTCTCCGGGAAGCCGCTTCCTCAGAGGAAATCGCGTGTCCTCAACTTCTGCTACCGCGCCGCGGCCTGGGTCGGCACGACGATTACCGTCTTCGGCATCGGTGTCTTCGTCTTCTTCGTCTACGATGCCAGCACCTACAAGGAGCATCCCGTCCATGGCGATATTGATGTCTCCCAGATTGCCCTTTCGCCCCGTCGCGGCGGCGCTAAGAATCTGCCCGTCGCAGAGGCCTACATCGATGACGATGACTGCGAAGAGAAGCGACGCCTCAAGGACAAGCCCCATCTTGTCATTCTCGGCGGCGGATGGGGTGGAGTGGCCCTTTTGAAGGAGCTCAACCCAGACGAGTACCATGTCACCGTCATCTCGCCCACCAACTACTTCCTGTTCACTCCCATGCTTCCCTCCGCAACCGTCGGAACCCTCGAGCTGCGATCCCTCGTCGAACCCATCCGCCGCATTCTAGACCGTGTCAAGGGCCACTTCATTCGCGCTCGGGCCGAGGACGTTGACTTCTCTAACAAAATGGTCGAGGTTTCTCAATTAGACGCGAAGGGCCAAGAGACCCGGTTCTATGTGCCCTACGACAAGCTCGTCATTGCCGTTGGCTCTGTCACGAACCCCCACGGTGTCAAAGGCCTGGAGAACGCTTTTTTCCTCAAGGATATCAATGATGCCCGCATGATTCGCAACAAAGTCATACAAAACTTGGAGGTTGCTTGTTTACCCACCACCAGTGACGAAGAGCGCAAGCGCCTCCTCTCCTTTGTGGTCAGCGGCGGAGGTCCTACGGGTGTCGAATTCGCTGCTGAGCTCGTCGACCTCCTGAACGAGGACCTGACAAGGCACTATCCTCGATTACTGCGAAACGAGATCTCTGTTCACCTTATCCAGAGCCGAAGCCATATCCTCAACACCTACGATGAGACGGTCTCCAAGTACGCCGAAGACCGCTTCGCTCGCGACCAGATCCAGATATTGACCAACTCCCGAGTCAAGGAGGTCCAGGCGGACAAGATTGTCTTCACCCAGAAGGCGGAGGACGGCACTCTTATCACAAAAGAGCTCCCCCACGGGTTTTGCCTATGGTCCACCGGTGTTTCGCAGACCGGCTTTTGCAAGACGTTGTCGGACCGGCTAGGCAAGGCGCAAAAGAATCAACACGCCCTCGAGACAGACACGCATCTCCGTCTCAACGGCACACCGTTGGGTGACGTTTACGCCATTGGCGACTGCTCTACCGTTCAGAACAATGTAGCCGATCACATTGTTACCTTCCTCCGCTCCCTCGCTTGGAAAAGGGGCAAGGACGCTGAGACGCTACAGCTTCATTTTAGCGATTGGCGCGCCGTCGCACAGGATGTCAAGAAGCGTTTCCCCCAGGCTGTGAGCCACCTCAAGCGCCTCGATAAGCTCTTCATGGAATTCGACAAGGACGAGTCAGGCACCCTCGACTTCGGCGAGCTCCGTGAGCTCCTTCGTGAAATCGACAGCAAGCTCACATCGCTACCTGCCACCGCCCAGCGAGCTCACCAGCAGGGTCAATATCTCGCCCACAAGTTCAACCGCATGACGCGAATGGCCGAGGGCCTCCGCGCCAACGAAATCTACGATGGAGATATAGACGCCGCCGTCCACAAGGCCTTCGAATACACTCACCTGGGAAGCCTAGCATATGTCGGCAACTCGGCCGTCTTTGACCTCGGTGACGGCTGGAACTTCGCCGGCGGGCTCTGGGCCGTGTATGCCTGGCGATCTGTCTACTTTGCGCAGAGCGTGAGCTTCCGCACCCGGATCCTCATGGCCATGGACTGGGCTAAGCGAGGAATATTTGGTCGAGGTATGCTACTCTCCTTGTCTGCTAATGTTGATACCCGAAGCTAACTTGTTTCCGTGCAGATTTGATGAGCTTCTAAAGGCAATAAAAGACTGAACGGTCAAGTAATATGTTTCCGGGGCGTTGGTGAAGTATGGTCAGGAGTACGACGTTACGACGTTACGACGACAGCACTGAATATATTTATGCGGGTTTGTTTGTTCAGGCGGTTCGTCGGCTAGAAACTTGCGAGATTCTGTTACATCGATATCTATTCCCTCGACTCTTCTTCGTGTACAAAACCATAGAACTGGGGGACGAGCCGAATGGGCAACGATATCCATGATCAGTATAGACAAAAAATCGATGTTTGTATAAATTTCTTTCGCTAAACTCCAGCACGACTTTTGATGTTCCTGTTCTATATCTTGAAATCCTTATATGTCCACTTCTCGGTGTACTTTCGGGCGGCCAGCCTGTGGAAGGGGATGTGGCGACGGCTCTCGACCTTGCCGCGGACAAGCATGCTGCGGTACCGGTCCTTGAGCAGGTTGCCCTCAGGCTTCAGCAAACGCAGCGACTCCTGCAGCTCGTCGGGCAGGACGAGCTCCAGGTCGTTCTCGGGGAGCTTGAACTTGCCGAGCTGCCGGCGGCGCATCTTGTGGTCCTTGAGGTCCGTAACGGGCTCGCCGTCCGAGTCGACGGCCAGGATGAGCTCCCGGTTGCGGTCTTGCTCCTCGACCTCTTCGGCGATGTCCTTGATGCGGTGCTCCTGGCGGCGCTGTGCCTTGATAGCCTCTTTGTGTTTGGCTAGGCGCTCTTCCTCCTTCCGGCGCTGAATGCGGTTGCGTTGCGTTTGGGTCTTGCGCTCCGGCCGCTTGGCTGTTATCTTTTCCTCCTCAGCGGCGCTTTGGAAGCCCTCCCACTCGGAGTCCTCCTCCCACTCCGACAGGTTGGCGCGGGCCTCGGCGGCTTCTGCCTCGGCGGCGGATCGGGCGGCAGCCTCCTGCTTCAGGCGGTCGGCCTCTTCGGCGGCCAGGCGTTTCCGCTCGGCTTCGAGGGCCTTCTCGCTCTCCTCAGCCAGGCGTTCCTCGTAGTCGGTGAAGACAGGGTTGTAGCTGTAGCCACCGGAGGGCGTCTGGACGGCGGGCACGTGCTTGCCGTTCTCAAGCAACGAGATAGGGTCGCGCTTCATGGACTTGGGGGCTTTGGCCTTCTGCTGCTCGGGCATGAACTCGGCGTCTTCGTCCTTCAAGGCCGCGACGGGCGTGTCCCAGACGTCGTAGGTAGCGTCCCTGACCTCGACGGTGTTGTCGTGCTGGCCATCGGCGACTCTCCTTAGGCGCGAGAGCTCCTTGTGGGAGACCCAGCCGGTGCGCTGGCGCTTGGGGGGGATGATGCCGTTGGCTATCTTGTCGTCGCCGGGGCGCTTGCGCATGGAAACGGCGGGAACGGCGGAGCGCTGGGCGAGGATCTCGTCGGCCTTGAGGCCCTTCTTGACGTGCTTGGACTTTCGGGCGATGCGCGAGTCACCGGCGACGTCGAGGGTGAACAGTTCCGTGGAGGTCTTCTCCTTGATAACACCACTGTAGACATATATGTCAGCAAAATGAAAAGGCCAGGAGAGAGAAAAGCGCCTTACCCTCGAATGATTTCTTCATTCAACTCGGCGAGGCCATGCTGGACATCGGTCACATCGACGTTTTTCCGCCATGCCTTCTTGCCTTTGCGGGAAGGCTGATTGAGCTGCTTAGGTGCCTCACCAGACCCGATGGTCTTTGACTGTATGACGGGCATTGTGATAACCGAGATCAATGAATCAACAAGAAATGCGGGTTCTTGTTGCTGGTATACTGACACCGCAGACAAGATGCAGGTTCGGTTTGGTGGTGGGGGACTTGGACATTCTCTTAATTTTTTAGTGGGGCAGCCGAGCAAAGCCCCGTTATCTCGTTACGCTTCCAGCATTGGCATAAACGGCAGGAAGCTAGCCATGATTAAGGCACCCCGTAATATACGGTGCTGTATTCGTACAGTATTTCTGCATTTCTTATCTGCACGTGCCTGGACTTGGTGGACCCGAAAGGGTGCTGTCATGGACGGACTCCATCACCGGAGAGGTACGGAGTCCTCCTGCCAATTCTAGGTTCCGTTAGACGACGACATTGACCTTCTTTCCTGTGCCTGACACCTTCGACCCTCGACCCAACGTCGGAACCATCACGCCCAAGCAGCATCCTCCAGACGTATTCGTTCCCAGCCACAGAGTACGCCTTCTGGATTGCTCCTCCTGGACCACAACGTCTTCGGCCTTGACAGCTGTCCCATTCCGTGTCCCGTCCCGCGCAACGGAGTAATCTCGACCCAACCGCAGCAATGGCGCAGGCCGGCGGCTCCTACAATAACCCCTTGAAGAAGTTCAAGTAGGTGTTTCTCATTGCAGCGAGACTTATTCTTCGTATGTCGATAGACTAACAACCCGGTGCAGGCTGGTGTTTCTTGGAGAGCAGAGTGGTACGTCGACCGACCGAGTTCGACCCGCATCAGACACCTTGACTAACGACGGTATACGACAGTGGGCAAGACGTCCTTGATCACACGGTTCATGTACGACTCTTTCGACAACATGTATCAGGCGACGATCGGTATCGATTTCCTGTCCAAGGTGAGGACGTCCGGACGGCGCGATGCGGCACACGACCCCTAACTGACCACTGCGGATTTAGACCATGTACCTGGAGGACCGGACGGTGCGGCTTCAGCTGTGGGATACTGCGGGCCAGGAGCGTTTCCGAAGTTTGATTCCCTCATACATCCGCGATTCCAGCGTGGCCGTCGTGGTCTACGATATCTCCAGTATGATAGCCCCTGACAATGACTCCACCTCCCCGGCCTCTTCCCCTTCATTGGGCATCCACCAACTTTACTAATGTCGACCGTCCCCCTAGATGCCAAATCCTTCCAAAATACCAGGAAGTGGATCGACGATGTCCGAGCTGAGCGAGGCAATGACGTGATAATTGTGTTGGTCGGCAACAAGACCGATTTGAACGATAAGCGGGAGGTCACCACGCAGCAGGGTGAAGAGGAGGCCAAGAAGAACAACTTGATGTTTGTCGAGACTAGCGCGAAGTTGGGGCATAACGTCAAGAACCTATTCAAGAGGATAGCACAGGCCCTGCCAGGCATGGAGGGCACCGATGCCGCAGCGCAAGCCTCGAGCCAAAGTAGGTCTTTTCCTTTCGGCATTCACACGCTCCGCGGATTCAATACTAACACGCACGTGTTTCAGTGATCGATGTCAAGACGAACACGGCCCAACCTTCACAAGAAGGCTGCGCATGCTAAACGCCGCCATAACCAAGTTCAGGAATTGGAGTATAGGAGTATCCGGGGAGGTCAAGCCATGCTAGCGTCGCTTCATGGGATAGGATATCAAGCGTAGCGCGTGGATCTGAGCGCGGGAGCTTGTATAATACAGCCAGGACTAGGACTACGAGCCTACGATCGTTATATAAGAAACATTAATGCCTGGGGTATTTTTCCCCTCTGGGTGTCGGTGGCCGTCCATCTGCAAGGGATCGGTTGACGCATACGACGTACACAGCGGCAGGGAACGGGGGCTACTCTCTTGCACCTAGACATCGCAATTATTAGATCTCCAGCTTCGAGTCCTAACGCAATCTTCCGTGTGTATTCTGGGGTCTTGTGCTTTGATTGTTGAGCTTGGCATTGTTACACTAACAGCTCGTCGCGAATATTGCACAGCGTTGAGCTAAGTGAGCCGGGAGAAGACATATCAATGGTACAGGCAATACGGATAAGGCATCGAATTCGGTTCACGTAACTGGATTTCTGAGGCTGCGGAGTGAGCTCTAGCCGCTAAGGAAAAGGTCTCGCGCGACGGTGCCCAACTGCACATTCATGTTCAGTGACATGGCTGATAATTTATTCCCCTAAGTATATTAGTAGTTATCGACAGGTGATGCGACTTAAGTACCTACGTACCTACTAAGTACCTCCAGTCATCTTTGTTGTACGTATCGTTTTTAACTTGAATGATTGGCCAGGTTTGATTACAGTGTCGATGTTTCATGTGCGCAGGCACGTGACTGTCTGTCAAATTACGCTCGCCGGGAGTCGCGGAATCAGCGGATGTCCGTGAACAAGTGGGGCGCAACACAAGGCTTTGAATGAACTGACCCTGGCTGCATCATTTCCGTCGTCACTGCGCGTTTCGTGGTTTCTTGGATTTCTCTCTCCTTAACCTGCGGTTCAAATCTCGTCCTTCCTTGTGTGATTTTCTGCCCCCCGTTTCTCAGAGAGCCAGGATAGCGTCAACACGCTGCACGACCTGACACCCGATACCGATTTCGTTACCGCCATGTCGAGATTCACCAGACTGTACCTGCGGGTGCCCCGACCGAAGGTAAGGAGACCCAGGGAGACTTCATCCCTTCGATGAGGGGGATGACGACCTCATCGAGTGTTGTAGAGCGCGCGAAGGGCTAACTGACATCTTCCTTAGACCCTCTTTGGCATGATCAGTCTCCAGACCGGCACCGAGGTCATCTCGCTCGCCCTCGTCTTCAACAAGGTGACCGGCGTCTACGGGCTGCTGGCCATCCTCACCGGCTATCAGCTCTCGTTCTTGCAGCTGTCGACATACGTCTACTCCATCTGCGTTCTGGTTCTTCTCGCCACTCTGATCCCCCATGTCCGAAAGCAAAGCCCCTTCGAATGCCTCGCGTTGGCATGGGTTTACATTCTCGACACGGTCATCAACGGAGCATACACGGCGGCTTTTGGGTTGAATTGGTACCTCACGAGCCAGAGCACGGAACCTTCTACGGACACGCAGGCGTCGGGCCTGCCTAACTTGGTGGTAGAGGGTGTCGAGGGCCTCCGCCGGGAGACAGCCATCCATGGCGCAGTGGTGCCTCAGGAGACGGCCTTCAGCATGTTGCTCATCATCGCTTCGACGCTCATCCGCGTGTACTTTAGCTTCGTGATGATGGCGTACGCGAAGCAGGTGCTGCAGAAGTACATGCAACTGATGATCCTCGAGGGCCCGGGAGTGGATGACCATGAGGGCCCATTTGCGGAGGACCTGCCGGACGGCGAGGGCCGCAAGGGACGGCTGGGACGGCTGATGGTGTCGTTCGGCCGGAGCTACTGGCTGGATCAGCGGGATGAGGATGAGCACTGGGCGAGGAGCATGAACCCCCACAAGCCCGCTCCGGTGGGCACTCTGGCGGGCGAAGTCGTGTAGATGAAATGATGCGATGCCGCAGGCCATTGACGGGACTCGAGGAGCGGAGCTTTGCAGATGCGATGGGGCCATGCCTTGATGCGTACTCAAGGTGGGCACTTGCATGACTGCTACATTCTGATCATGACGATCCGCCAGCCAAGGATGTGGAGGTGCTAAGGAATGGGCAAGGGGGTCTGATTGCTTGTGAATGGCCCGAACACTTGACGACAACAAGACGATAACAGCATACGAAAGAGATGTAAAGAAGCTCGGGCGGGACCCTTGTGGTTGATCTGGAGGCAAGACGGGTCGGCACCGACGGAAAACTCTCCGGGCGGAACGAGTGAAAGGGGACTCGGCCGGCGCCGGGGCAAATGCGGCGAGTGCGGCGAAAGCGCGGCAAGTGAACAGTTGGCGGTTCTGCGGGCTTGCGGGCACGTGGCGGGCGGTGAAGGGGGGAAGCGGCATTGCGTGATGCGGCGTCGTGCGGCAGAAGAACGAGGTGGAAGGCGATGAAAGGGACCGGCACATAATGATGGGGCGTGAAAGGAACATTGGGGGCGTACGCTTTTCTTTTTCTTTTCATCTATAACCTACTGGCATGATGGGGAGGAAGGGAAACTCCAACAGAGGTGAAGGAGATAATACGGAGCCGGTATAAATGATTACTCTTACTGTACTTATTAGTTAGTACGTATTTACCACGTAGTAGCAAGAAACCACTTGTTGACCATGATCAGCGGTAGAGAATAAGTGAAGTGAAGAGACGATGATTGATTTCTCCGAGTATTTTCCCATGTTGTGGCATGTTGTGAATCAAATGCATGATATGTGGGGTGGACGAGCCCGGTACTACTAGTAGATTTAGTCGATGGAAGTAAGTTGACTGATGCAACTAATAGCTTAATGGGCAGCTAGTTAATCAGTCATCTGGGCACAGAGGAATGCCTCCGTATTCGGACTTGTGCCCGTGGATGAATATCTAGCCTTTGACTCAGCCAGTACGTAGTAGCAACTTGATCATTTGGTGAGGGGCGTTTCAGGGGATTCCAAAGCACCAGTATGGAGTACCTCAGTGAGTGAGTGCCTGTTCGTGTCTACAACCCTCGATGGTGTCATCGTCAAACTTGCAAACATCCCGGTAGTCGGAGCCACACCCACCCCGGCCCTCCAGGGATGGAATATTCACGACCAAAGAGGCATTTCAGTCTCGCGGGCCGTCGGTGGCCCAGCTGGAGGAAGTCGGGGTGGAGTCGCCCAAACCCCTTCCCCGTTCCCGCGTCGGCACATGGGCGAGCGGCGATTGGCTGGGCGAAAGCAGAGGGGTTGTCCTCAAATGCTCAGGCAAATGCGAGCGACCTCATTTGTCATCGGTGGTCGCGGAGTCGTACGCTGGGCTTCTTCTTTTTCCGTTGTTGCGGTGCTGGCGCGCTGCACGGGTTGACGGGGTCATGGGCTGTAGGTGTGGGGCCGTAGCACGTCCGGGGCATGGCATATTCCGCTAACCGATCACGCAATCCAAGATTCATCAAGCGTCAGAGGGGCGGCGAAGGGACGCAATTTCCCCCCCCTTCTGTGTTGTTTCTGGGCTGCTTGTTTGCTTGAGTTGCGTGCCGTGCTGCGCGGGGGAAAACTCGGTGGTTCAATGAGGCCAATGCCCCCATATTTTAGTCCAAAACCCCGTGGCGAGGCCAACGAAGGGGAAGGCGTGCCCGAAACGGCCCGGGACTACTTTTACAGCACTTAGATACCTTGCTGCCCTGTAATTAGGCTCTATTTACTAGGCAGAAAGGCATCGACGGCACAGGGCTGGCTCCCGCCGGATTTGAAGCGATCCATGGATCCATAGAGACGAATCCCTTTAGAAACCAGAGCCAAAAAAATAATTTCCAACCCACCCCCCCGGAGTCCGCGTGAGCGAGACCGTCTCTCCATCTCTCTCTTCCACTCTCTCAAGCTTCTTTCTTCTCTTCTTCTTCTTTTCTTCTCCTTCTCCTCCCTTCCCTCCTTCGTCTCTCTCGTCCTCCACCCCTCTCCCTCCACCTTCCCCTTCTCTCCCTTGTCTGTGTCTGCGGGACGCCATGGACACCACTTCGCAGCACCAGATTCGCACGCCTGAGGAGGCCGGTAAGTGACCACCACCTCTCCCTCTTCCCGGATGCGAAGCCGTGCGGTTATACATTTCGGCTTCGTGGTGTTTGATTCACAAGTCTGCTGCGGGGATGCGCTGGGGAATGCGCCGGGTCGGTGCTGGGACCCGGTTCCTCTTCCGTTCCCGCTCCGAATGCCTCACCGAACGAACCTCTTCTGAGGCCGGAGATGGGCCGCAGAAAGACGCAATCCAAGATCAAACACCTAGCCCGAATCCCTTGCCATTCCAGGTAAAACCACCAGTCGGAAAGACCCCTAGCTGATAGTGTCTTTCTCCCCCCGCAGTCGCGAGAATCGCCTACCTCTCCAGCGATGTCATCATCTCCGTCCAGCCTACCGTCGGCTCCGATTCCGAGTTCTCCTCCCACCTGAGGCGATATGCCGGTCGCAAAGATCACGGCCTCGTTGCCCAGAGCGCCGATTCGGTTCCTGAAGTAAGCCAGCCAGCTCCAGAGCCCCTCGTTCTTACTCAATGGCTCGGTCTCAAAACCCCCCACTTTGACTGGTCGCTGTGCGTGCTTCGGCTCGTCGGCCCCTCCGCCATCCCTGCCGTGCGAGATGCGGATCTGGGAGCCATGACGCAGGGCCATGGCCATGAGAGCCAACTTGAGCGAGGGTGATCAATTGTGCTGTCAATTGGAGGCGCAGTTGACCGGAGAGGATAACCAAGACAGAACAACGCAACTAATCATTACCTCCTAGATCCTCCCCGTCCGACACAATGCCGACCCCCTGCTCTCCGCCTTCACACCCATCCGCGCCGGCAAGCTGGTCTCCGTCACCACCACATCAACCATCCTCCTCCCTTCCGTCTCTCACCTCTATAAGCTGGCCAACTACCCCCTGGTCCTTCACGTCGCCCTCCAGCCCCGCACGTTCGCCGACTACTCCGTCATCACCGCAATTCGCAATTCAGGATGGACCTTTGTTCAATCCGAGACCCTCCAGGAGGCCCAGGACATGGCCCTGACTGCACATGCCCTCGCCATCCGCACTGGAAAGGGTGTCGTTCACTTCTTCGCCCCCTCCACCTCCGCCAACGACAAGCCCATCGCCACCGAGGACGCTGCTGTCATCCGTGACGTTCTCGACATGGAAAGCGTGCGCCGATTCCAGGCCGGTGCCGGCACCAACTCGGCCACGGGCATGTACGCCGACGACGGCCACATCGCCGTCTCTTCGGACCACGACGTTGTCGTCAACGGCGCTTCCGAAAAGGTCGGGTCCCTTGCCGTTCCCGCGAGTACCAGCGCCTTCAAGGCTCCATCTACCGGAACCTCGGTCAAGTCCAGCCAAGACAGCGCCTCCAGCACCCCCGTCGCGCCCTCCTCTATCGCCACTACCGTCGAGACCGCCCCTCCCCAGGTCAGCTCCGAAGATGTGTACAGGTGCGCCGCGCGCATTTGGGGCCAGATCAAGACTGCTCTCGGCCGATCATACAGCGCTTTCGAATACTCCGGCCCTGCTGGTGCCGAGAACTGCCTCTTCATCTTTGGTTCCGACGCTGGCACTTTTGCCGAGGCCATTGACAATGCCCGCCCCGACGACATCTTCGCCAACACCGCCATTCTGACCCCGCGTCTCTACCGACCCTGGATTGGCTCCCGCCTTGCGGATGCCATCCCCAAGTCGATCAAGAGAATCGCCGTCCTCGAGCAAATCCACCGCAAGACCACCAAGTGGGGGCCTCTCCTCATCGATGTTCTGACCTCCATCCGAAGCGGCCCCGGCGGCGTCGAGACCATTGTCGGTCACCAGCTCGGTTACATAGCCTCGGACGTTGTCACTCAGGCTCTCCGCGGTGTTCTCCAGAATCTCACCGCCGAGAAGCCCATTCAGAACCTCGAGGTCGGCAAGAAGAGCGCTTACAAGGAGCCCACTGGCTACGACCTAAACTCTCCCAAGCTGGAGACTGCTTACACCAAGATCCTCGACCAGCTGTTTGGCCAGCGCACGTACATCGCCAATGCCATCAAGTCCTCGACCACGGGGCTTTCAGCAACCGTCGCCGCTAGCCCGGAGTTCGGTTTCGGTTCGCTGCTGGCTCGCAAGGAGCGCCGGAACCAGTTCGTCGCTGAAGTCAAGGAGGCTGCTGCCAACGGCAACTTCATTACTGACGCCCCCAAAAGCTGGCTGGCTCGATGGGCCGTCAACGCCGACAACGCTACTAAGTCGACCGAGATCGCTGACGACGTCATCTCCCGCCTCGAGACAGATGGCTCTACTAGTGCGGCGAAGCTCTTGACTGCCAAGGGCCTGTTCCGCAAGGAGTCGCTGTGGCTGACTGGCTCCGATGCCTGGGCTTACGACCTTGGCAACTCCGGTGTCCACCACGTCCTGGCCTCCGGTGAAAACATCAACATGCTCATCATCGACTCGACCCCCTACTCGGAGAGGGCTAGTGCTGATGCCAACCGGAGGAAGAAGGATATTGGCCTCTACGCTATGAACTTCGGCAACGTCTACGTCGCCTCTACTGCCGTCTACAGCTCTTACACCCAAGTGCTGCAGGCTATGCTCGAGGCCGACAAGTTCGACGGTCCCTCGGTCGTCTTGGCCTATCTGCCCTACTTTGGCGAGACTGACTCTGCCCTTACCGTTCTCCAGGAGACTAAGAAGGCGGTCGACACTGGCTACTGGCCTCTATACCGGTGGAACCCTGAGAACGAGAAGAAGGGAGAGCCCAACTTCTCGCTCGACTCCGAGCTGATTAAGCAGGAGCTCAAGAAGTTCTTGGCCCGAGACAACCAGCTCACCCAGCTGATGAACAAGGAGCCCAAGTTTGCCGCCGCTGTGGCCCAGGACTTCGGCACCGAGGTGCGAGCCCAGCAGAAGCGCAAGGCCAAGGATGCTTACAACCAGCTCTTGGAGGGTCTCCTCGGTGCTCCTCTCACTATCCTCTACGCCTCCGACAACGGTAACGCAGGTACCCTGGCGAAGCGACTCGCTAACCGAGGCCGTGCTCGCGGCCTGAAGACGTCCGTCTTGGCCATGGAGGACTACCCGCTTGAGGATCTTCCTGCTGAGGAGAACATCGTCTTTCTTTCTTCCACTGCCGGTCAGGGTGAGTTCCCTCAGAATGGTCTGCCCTTCTGGGACGCCATCAAGGACAACACCGACCTCGATCTGGCCACTGTCAACTACTCCATCTTCGGTCTCGGTGACAGCCACTACTGGCCACGCAAGGAGGACAGGATATACTACAACAAGCCCGCCAAGGATCTTGACCGTGTGCTGACCAACCTCGGCGCCAAGCACCTGGCTGACGTTGGCCTGGGCGACGACCAGGATCCTGATGGCTTCCAGACCGGTTACTCTGACTGGGAGCCTAAGATCTGGCAGGCTCTTGGCGTTGACAAGGTTGATGGCCTCCCTGATGAGCCCCCGCCAATCACCAACGAGGACATCAAGTCGGCGTCCAACTTCCTTCGCGGTACCATCCTAGAGGGCCTCAGGGACACCTCTACTGGCGCCATCTCCGCGTCTGACCAACAGCTCACCAAGTTTCACGGTACCTACATGCAGGATGACCGTGATGTTCGAGACGAGCGCAAGGCCCAGGGTCTGGAGCCCGCCTACTCTTTCATGATCCGATGTCGACTGCCTGGCGGTGTCTCTACTCCCAAGCAGTGGATCCAAATGGATGACATTGCGAATGAGCTCGGTAACGAGACCATGAAGCTCACGACCCGACAGACCTTCCAGTTCCACGGTGTTATCAAGAGCAAGCTCAAGCCTGCCATGCAAGCTATCAACCGTTCTCTGATGGACACCCTCGCCGCCTGCGGTGACGTGAACCGAAACGTCATGTGCAGCTCTCTCCCTACTGAGTCCAAGTACCAAGCGGAGGTGCATTCCTACTCGAAGAAAATCAGCGAGCACCTGCTTCCCTCGACCAACGCCTACCATGAGATCTGGTTGACGGATGAAAACGAGGAGAAGGTTCAGGTTGCAGGCGATGCCATCCAAGACTTCGAGCCCCTATACGGCCCCACCTATCTGCCTCGAAAGTTCAAGATCACCATTGCCATCCCCCCTCACAACGACACCGATGTGTACGCTCACGACGTTGGTTTGATCGCTATCAAGGGCGAGGACGGCAGCGTGGCTGGTTTCAACGTCCTTGCTGGCGGCGGTATGGGTACCACTCACAACAACAAGAAGACTTACCCGCAGACTGGACGAATGCTCGGTTTCTCCAAGGCTGAGGATGTCCACCTTGTCTGCGAGAAGATCATGCTTATCCAGCGCGATAACGGTGACCGAAAGAACCGCAAGCACGCTCGTCTCAAGTACACCATCGACGACATGACCGTCGAGGTCTTCAAGAGCAAGGTCGAGGAGTTGTGGGGCAAGAAGTTCGAGCAGGAGCGGCCTTTCGAGTTCAAGAGCAACGTCGATACCTTTGGCTGGGTGAAGGACGAGACTGGTCTCAACCACTTCACCTTCTTCATTGAGAACGGTCGTATCGAGGACACGGCCGACTTCCAGATGAAGGCTGGCCTGCGCGAGATCGCCAAGATCCACAAGGGCGAGTTCCGTCTCACCGGAAACCAGCATCTCATCCTGAGCAACGCTGCCGACGAGGACCTTCCCGCTCTGAAGGAGCTGATGAAGAAGTACAAGCTTGACAACTACCAATTCTCGGGTCTCCGCCTAAGCTCGTCGGCTTGTGTCGCTTTCCCCACCTGTGGCCTCGCCATGGCCGAGTCCGAGCGATATCTGCCTGTGCTCATCACCAAGCTCGAGGCATGCCTTGAGGAGAGCGGTCTACGCCAGGACTCCATCGTCATGCGTATGACTGGCTGCCCCAACGGTTGCGCTCGCCCCTGGCTGGCCGAGGTGGCCTTTGTCGGCAAGGCTTTTGGCGCATACAACATGTACCTAGGCGGTGGCTACCATGGCCAGCGCCTCAACAAGCTGTTCCGCCAGAGCATCAAGGAGGAAGAGATCCTCGCCACCATGAAGCCTCTGCTGAAGCGGTACGCTCTAGAGCGCGAGGAGAGCGAGCGCTTCGGTGACTTTTGCATCCGGGCTGGCATCATCACTGCCACCACGGATGGCCGCAACTTCCACGACAATGTAAGTCTGATTTAGCTGGTGCTACTCCTCTCTACTTTACTCATAGGCTAATCCCCCGGCTCTAGATCCCTGAAGATGACGAGGATGAGGAGTAAACGATGAAGATAATTGGACAAGTTGGATTACCCAAAACCAAAATGAAGGAGGGAGAATCGGGCGTCTTATGATGAGATTGGCATCTTTGTGCATACTTTTGTGATTTAATTGGCCAGGCGCACTGGTTAGAACGCATCAATTCCCCATGTAGGAACATCAATCATGAAGAAGTCTCTTTTTTACATATACATATATTACATTTCGAACCCAGCACTGTGTGGCTTTGACCCTTTTCATTCCTCGCCTTGACCACATTTGTGCTGCAATTGAACAAATTACCCCGAAAACCGAAGGCGAGACAAGGAAATGAAACGAGGTAGTACATTAGGGGGTATAAACATCCATTTATTTGCGTGCCCGGGCTCCAAACCCCCGTCCTATCAAACAAGACTTGTCCAAAGCCATTTTGCCAGCTTCTCATGGCAACCTTTCCATATCAAATTCCGTACATCATCACATACAAACAACAAGCAAGTAAAGGAGCTCGCATTTCGACTCCCACAGCACGAATGCAGTGACAGACCCTCGAACCCCACGCCAACGACAAATCCGTGTATCCCAACGCCCGCAGAATCCACAAGCAAATACGCACAAAACATCAAGTGATAGCTTCAGCTCTTCAGCGTGGTACCGACACTGCTCATCTTCTCGCTGACCCGGTCACTGACGCTGCCCCACCATCTAGGGGCCTTGAGAGTCATGCGGACGCGGCCCTCTACGATCATGTTGATGACGTTGAGGACGGCGAAGGTGGTAGAACCGATGGCGCGGAAGACGGCGAGGGAGGCCACACTCCAGAGGATAAACCGCAGATAGAAGTTGTCGCCGATACCCTTGCTGCTGTAAATCTCGGAAACGGCCATGCCGAGGATGCCGTTGCAGATCATCCAGAGCAGCACCATGTAGGTACGGACGCTCTTGTAGTAGTCTTCTTGCAACTGAGCCTCGCTGATGGGGGCCTCGGCTACCTCGAGACGGTCACGGAGGTTCCTCAAGGCTTCGTCGTACCCGCTGTCAATGTCGAGCTGCTCGCTGGGCATGTCCAGTTCAACGGTCTGGCCCTTGCCCACGGCTCCACCCAGGTCAGTCTTCATGACATTGTCGCCCTTGGTACCCCAGGTAACATCGTGTGTGTTGCAGAACGCGTAGACCTGTAGGGTGCAGATGTAACTGGGCAAAAGGAGGAAGTACTGCGCCGAAGATGTGATCATGTGCCAAGGGTCGAGGTAGAGGATCGACATGATAAAGTACATTCCGATAGTCGACAAGATGGACACGATGAGGTTTGTAAAGACGTTGTTACCCATCGCTATGTCCTCGTCGTCGCCAGCTGTGAGTTGCCGGACGATAATGTAGATTGTTGCAAAGGTCGTGTAAACCATGATGATCCCGTAGATGACCATGCTTATCAGATAAAGCTTCTTGGCACCCTGTGGTCGATTGCCAAGAGATAGGATGAACTGGGTGGCTATGAGAAGCACACATGAGTACCGCAGGATGTGAAAGATGACTGTTGCAATGTTGTGCCCGAATGGATCGATCTTTTTGTCGGTCAACCCGCCAGCAACAAAGTAAAAGGTCAGGTAGAAGTTAGCCAGAGAGAAGAAGGTGAACATGAGCTGGATGAACTGGTAGACGAATTCGATGTGCAGCAACACCTTGCGCGCGATCGTGTGGTCTGTCTGCCAGATCTGCTTGAAGTGGACAAGAGAATAGACTGCGGCGAAGAAGGCACCGTTGAGCCATCTTCGTCGTTGAGAGATAAATTCGGGCACAGTATCTGTGAACATGTTAGCAACCCACAAATCTGGACGCAAGCCAGTCTGGTTCTCTCAACTTACCAGGCACGTCTGTCTCACCAGTACATCCCTTGACGTACTTCAAGACCCATCTCTCACTTTTCTTGGCAACCAGCTCCCAGCAGAGAATACGATCCTCGGCCAAGTACATATTGGCGGTAAAGACATCGGCGTGTTGTCCATGCAGCGTCTCACCCTTGAAGTACTGGCTGAGAGGTCCATGCCCCGTCTCGTCGTTCTGCAGCGCATGGTATCGATAGGCACTCAGAGCACCGGGAAGCACAGTGATGTAGCCAAAGACGGACTCAAGGGGCTTGTCAAGGATGTTGGACATTTTGTACTCAAAGTTCTGAGACGCGACCAGGGGGTTGAGGAGGTTGACGCCGAACTTGCCCTTCATGGCTTTGATCTCTCCACAGGCGCCCGCGACGTTAGAATCGGTATCAAAGGCCTTCCACAAGTGATAGAGAGAATTGCCACCGGGCCGGGTGCCCACATCCAGCAAGATGCACACGTTGGGGTTGAGGGCCTTGCCAAAGGCGTTGAAGAACCATCGGTGTGAGTTGAGCTTTCTCTGGTTCTTCTCCTTCAAACAGAAAATCATCTGGCAGGGGACAATGCCCTTCTCAGCTCCCTTGAACTTGAGGTCGGCGTCGAGAGAGACCTGGGTCGTGTACTCGTAGACGTGGGCCTGGACGGCGCGGTTGTTGACGTAATTCTTGGCGATGCCGTCCTGGTAAACACCCATTGCTGCAAGAGCGTCGAGGGTGCGAGGATGAATCTTTTCACGACCATCGGAGACGATGCAAACAACGATCTTCTGCCATCCGGTCTCGCCCCAAGTACGCGAGCGCGTACGGGAGCAGAAATGAGAGATGTTCTTCATGACGGCGTACATGGTGCGTGTAAAGCCGATCTCGTCTTCGTTGTACATGGTAACGCAGATGAACAGCTCGGTCTCGCGAGTGGTGCGACCAATGGACTGACGTAGCTTGTATCCTTTGTCGACGAAGTCATCGGGATCGCACGTCACAGCTGTGTATCTCATGTGGGTGAACTCGACCTCGTTGCGTCGGGGCAAGAAGCTGTAGAGAATGGTGGGAATTTTACACTCCAGCACGAGCTCACCGTTGATGAGTTGGACCTCCTTCTTTGACATCTGGGGTGCGCGAACACCTCGTCGCTCCTGGGCTCCATCGGGAGCTGGCCCATAGAGGTCAGATTTATCGTAATACTCAGGAACCTGACTCAACGTCTCCTGAGAGTCGGTCGACATGTAGGAATCGCGGCCCATTGTTTGGGGCCGTGCTTCACTGAGGTCGGATTCGGGACCGAAGACGTCGTCATCAACATCACTTAGAGGAATAGACACCGTCGCGTCGTCTGCAAACGCCTGTGAGTTCCGGGGTGGCCCTGAGAATAACGGCGCAGGGGGCAGCGGCCGTCTAGGGCTCCCGCCGTATCGGGAGGACGGAGTTCCTGGGCGAGGACTGCCATCGAGGTCGGCGGGCTCGTATGTGCCGTTGGTGGGGGGTGGTCTGGAGAGATCGGATCTCGTAAAGTCGGACATTCGCGATGAGGGTGTCCATGGTCGTTGGGGTGACTCTCGGCCGGAGAAGGGAACGTATGTAGAGTCGGGAGGTCCCATGCGAGGTACGTCGTCAAGGAAAGAGCTGGATCTTGAGTGCGATGAGAGGACGCTAGGCTGGTAATTCAAGTTTCGTCGCGGACTGCGTATTCTAGGGTTGGGTGAATGTGAGTCGTTGGTTTCCCCATGGGGCAGTGGGAGCTTTGGAGGCCCAGGAGGGTAGTAGTTCAAGCCGTGCTGTCGGCCATACTGCGTACACCGTTCGCTAACACCCTCTGGGATCTCTGGCAGATCACGGGCCATATCTGCAAAGGCGACGTCGCTGGCTGGTTTTTGGTCTTGGTTCTGCAACTTTGCAAGAGGACTAGATACGCGCTTGCTGGGTAATATGGAAGGGGAATTGGCGATTGAGAGGCTGATGCCCGATGGGAGAGGAGACAGGACTGCTGCTTCCCTGCCGCGTTTCTTCTCCAGGCTGTCGATGTGGTCTGGCTTCGCGGTGGCTGCCGTCTTGGCCGCAGATGCAGCACCTGTGTGTTGAGGGGCTTTGCGAGAGGGCGGGCCGCAAGAGGCGGGTGGAGGGATCAAGATTGGGGGTTTAAGAGGGGATGAAGGTGTCCGGGGAGAGACTGAAGAAAATGGTGGAAATGAGGGCGGTACATACGTGGGAGCATCATAGGGCTCTTCGACCGATGTCAACAGTCTCACGGCGGCAGCATTGTGGCCGGTGGGCGTGTGATGGAGCTCATCTTCGTCGTACGGCGGCAGACTGTATTCCGGCGGCCGCAAGGGCGTGTGCTGCTCGTCCATGTCGGTTGACTCGGCGGCTGGAATGTGGCCTCGGGAGGGCGCAAACAACGGGAGATTGGCGATGCGAGGGTTCGAAGCGAGCGAGAGTGCTGTTTGCGATGACTTGTGTCGCTGCCGCGGGGGAAGCGGGACGATCGACAGATCGCTTGCGGATTCCAGAAGGCGAGCTGGCTGAGACAGTCGAGAGGTCCCCGGGAAGCGGGTAATAGGCGGAAGAGAGAGGCTCTTCCAAGATTGACGCTTTGCTTTGTTGGTCGGTGATGGTATGAAGAGCCGAACATGGAGTCGTTGGACTATTAACCAGAGTGGTAGGCAGGACCACAACGTAGCTTCCCTCGCGGGGGGGGGGAGCTGGAGCCAAACAAAGAGATTACATATGACGGTTGACCCGGCAACAACCGCTTTTGGGTTTCGAGTGTCGACTTGTCGGATTTTACAGGGGTCCGAAGTGCCACCGTGTTTGCTGGATGGCTGTGACTGGCTGGCTTTTCGCGCAAAGGGAATGCCGCAACCCTTGTGCTGGCATCTTCAGCATTGTCTCGCTCATTCGGGATGGCGGTAGGGATGTTTGGATCGGTATCCGCGGAGCGAATACGTGCTGACCGGTCTACCCTAAACTCGTTAGGGACGGGAATGGGAACCGTTCTCCATGTATTGCGACGGCATCTTCGGGTTGCCATGTAGGATTAATTAAGGAACAGGCGGTGTTTCTGTCGAGCTCGGGCGGGATGTTGTCTTGAAGCGGCCAAAACAATAATCGCAGATGATCAAATAGATGAAGCCAATTAACCTCCATTGTATGTTGAGTACACGGAAGCAGGTAGATACTATGTAGACCAACAGCTAATCGCCCAGTTTACCTTACCCAGACAATGTTACCTACACCTAGGTTCGAATCGTAGGAAGCAATCATCAAAAAGGAGGATTCAAGTTGATTGCATTTAGGCACCACGTCGATCATTAGTAGTTCTCTAGCTAGAGGTCGACTTCAGCTGGCAGCCTAGCACCCTAGGTACCTAAGGTAAGTAACGACAGCAATGGCAGGGATTCCCTTTAGTGACGCACCGGTCCGACGGGAGAGGCTGTTCAGAGAGCGAGCGCTCAGCCACGATGCGACCGCAGTTAGGCAGAATGAATGCCTCCAGCTCTGACGATCGAGTTGATCACTAAAAACATTACACAAAAAGACTACCGTTCTCATGCATAGTGAGCAGAACTCGACTGAGTCTGACGCTCTTACGACCACCCGCAAGCTCAGCTCTCAATGACCACGGCTAAGCATCGAGACCCAGCCCATCCTCCGAAGACCTAAACCTCACTACCCAACCCTGGGCCTTAACCTAGAGAGACAGGATTTGGCTATAGCGAAAACATGAGTAAAGCCATGACTGCATCGCCCGTTTGCAAGACCTGTGCCGCAGGTTCTACCTTTGCCAACAATGGGGGACATTTCCAAGCAGACGACGACGCGGCCATCCCCAACGCCAAAGACGGACTGTCTTACTGCACCCGGCATCGATGTTCCCACCCCGGCTGCCCCGAGCCCCGGGACAGCTTGTCTTGGACGTGCTACAGCCACAAAGATGTGACGACATCCGACGCGAGCGCTCAATCAATCCGTGGTTGCATCCAGCCTGGCTGCCAGCGGATCCCCGCAACCTAAGCAGTGGGCATGCCATATCTGCAACAGCTACGGAAGGCTATAGGGCCTGGTGTCTCATATTAACTTTTTTTGGAAATTTCGCTAGAGTCACCCTATATTATACACTTATATAACCTTATATGCTCTTATATAATCCTATTTTATATATATTAATTAATCCTTAAATATTTTTAAGTTTTTTTTTACTAAAATTACTTAATATAATATACTCTTATATAATCTTATTATATATATTTACTAAGATNNTATAGCTTAAAAAAACCTTTTATTATAACTTAATTTTTTTTTTTTTTTTTTTTAATATTATATTTTTAGGTATAAATACCTCTCTCTTTTAATTAGATTTATATTATTATATTACTTTTTTAATTATTATTTTTTTATATATAGTTTTATATAGCTAAGAGTTATATTTTAATACTTATTTTATTTATTTTAGCTTATTTTTAATAACCTTTAATTTCTTATATATTTATATATAATAGTAAGCTAACTTTTATTCTAGTAGAAAGTATTATCTTATACTTACTTTTCTTTCTTTTTTCTTACTACTAATTATTTATAAAAATATACCTTTTTATATAATTATATTCTTATATATAATATTATATAATAAAATATCTTTTATATAAAAAGATATTACTAAAAAAAAAAAGACTATTATTTAAACTCTAATTATCTTACTTTTTATTTTTTTCTTTTTACTACTTTCTAATATAATAAATAATAATATTATAGTAAGTATTAAGCTTAATAATAAATATTTTTAGTATTTTTTTAAGAAGATACTTAGTATAATTACTTATAAGTTTATATTTAATATTAAATAGCTTATTATAAACTTAGACTTAACTATTTAAGCTTTTATAAAAGGTTTAATTAGAGCTAATACTAAAAGTCTTATAATAATTAAAATAACTAAGATTAGTATTTTTTTTACTTATTTATTTAAGTATATAATCTTATACTTACTTATACTAAAACTCTTATAAGCTTAAGATTTATAATAAGATTATAGCTAATCTAAAGATAATATTATATACTATTAACTTATATAATACTTAAAATTATAATATTATATTTTATTATCTTTATAATATTAAATATAATACTATAAAGTTATATAATAAATATAAATAGAATAAT